>WBMV01000647.1:0-222738 GCA_013396655.1 Campylorhamphus procurvoides
CAAAGAAACCCTGCGGCATCAATACAGAAGACAATAAATAGTCTTAAAGAAATAAACTCTAGAACTGTAAATAAGCTGCTTCACAAATTTTAAAAGAATGAGCACTAGCTGTTTTTTAAATTCTAGGGCTTTCCTACTTGCTTCTGAACTGTGGCTGCTTATATGCTTTCTCTGGCAGTGAAACAGGAGTGTTCCCCATTACTGTGTTGGTCTATGCTGCTCTGGTCATGTCTCTTCTCTACCTTCACAGAACAATGTCACTTCCCTGTCAGCAGCCAATATTAATAATCTAACAGTGGTCACTTAATTCCCTATGAGTAATAAATGCAATCAAAACCGATACTGCAACTAGTTTTACCCTAACTGTTACCTCCTGGTACTTATCACCACAACCTGAACAGACTAAATAAACACAATCTCTGCCTTTTTGTTTACAGTGATATCAAGAATTCTCTATTTTAGCTGGCCTAGGGTACTGCCTCACTCTTTGAATGGTAGCATTCTCACTTTATGCACTGCTTTTTGCTTTCTTGCTTGCGATTTTTGAGGTGGAAAGAGAGAGGACTCTTGGGAAAAAACTTCTTCCCTATGTCATTACCTTGGTAATGAGCTTAGAGCTCTAGCAAACACTTTTTGTCTACGTGATCAGTTGTTGTATTTCTTGTGAATAATTCCTTGACAGTCTGCCTTGTTAGTAGTCAAACGTGTTTTGCTTCCTTCCTTCCTTCCTTCCTCCCCTCCCTCCCCTGCCCTCCCTTTCCCTCCCCTTCTCTCCTTTCCTTTCTTTCCTTTCCTTTTTTCCCCCCTCTCCCTTCCTTTCTCCCCTTTATCTTCCCTCCCTCACTTCAGCCCTCTTCACCCTGCCGCCTTCTATCCTTTTTTAATTCTCTGGCTTCACAGTGACTCATGGCAAGAAGTCTAAGCAATAACAACAAAACATGGTGCTTGCAAGCAGTCATTATACAGTTTGTAGCTAACCTCCAGCTTCAGCATATGATCATAAATATGAAATCTCAACAAATCTCAGGATAGTTTGTTGTTGCTTAACTGTTATTTCATGTATCATTAGCTTGAATTCTGTCTATTTTTATGTATAACACAACTAGTCAAACCAATCCATTTGCTCATGCCCAAATGAGTATATTTTCCTCATAAATGCTGTTTCAGCAGCAAGCAAAGGGGACTTGTAGAAAGTGCATTTTCTCAGCTGTTCAACCTGAATATGCAAACTGTAAAGTCACTTGGGAGCATTTTCTCAGACAATTCCAAGGAAAGCAAGACAGCTATCTGCAGGAGAGTCATCAACAAATAACAAAGAAAGATCACAAATATTCACATACTGATAAACCATGCACATCTCTTTCTATATTGATGCTACTCAAAGTGATCAGACTCACGATAAACAAGTTACTTAGATTAACTACTAGATAGTGCTTTAATAACAACCATGTCACAGGAATGCTTTGTTTTGTTTAGGTGAAGTAAATTTATAAATAAGTGTAAAGGAAAAGGACAAGGTTTTGAAAACATAATGTAAGATTTTTGAGTAAATGGTTTAAAAATTTAGTATTTAGTAGTAGATTTTTTAAAATTTATTTTATTTCAATACAATTAAATACCCACCAGCTAAACTGCTTTATGAGGTCACATCTATGTTCATAGTATATTCCAAATACTCCAAGTAGAAGGGAAGCACATTTACAATAGAACAAATTATACACACTTGTTTCTTACCCTGTGTCACTCTGGTGCCAGATGCAACATTCTGCAAGTCAATTCAACTCATGTGGCAGAAATGTATTTTTATTTACTAGATTATTTGTTGCAGCATTAGGGAGAGAACAGGCACAAAGGGATACCTGATGAATACCAGAGAAGTTGTTTCAGGAAAAATTAAACCCCACAGATGGGGTTATACAACAGAAAAGCACAGTAAGGAAGGAAAGAAATGAGGCTTCTTTTTCTTTGAAGTCATTAATTGCTAAATTGTCTTGGATATCTTTTTAAATTCCACGTCAGTCTTAATAAGACACAGTCTACCTTACAATGTCACTGTGTATAAGAAAGGGAAAGGTGATAACTTTACTGAATGAAAAAGATAAACTGATGGTTTATAAATTATTTAGAGAACATTATTTGATTTTTTTTCTCATGATGTAGAACAAACATCCAATGTCCATGATTCTCCTATCTATTTTCTTTAACTGAGAAAAATAAATCTAACATTTTCCTGTCCAGGAAGAAACAACTATAACATTATCAGCATCCACTGTAAACGAACCTCAAATGCAAACATATTCATCTTCCTTGAAGAAAGCCCAGATTTCCAGGATAATTTTTGAAATATCCCTCAATAAAGTTACATATAGTTCACACACAAAGGATCACCCCAGCCAGCTGGTACCTTTTATTGCACTTTACTTTAAATTTGAGGGTGAAAAAATAAAAGACATCATATATAAGTTTTTTCTCATCTGTCCTCAAAAAATAAAAAAACTTCCATAAACTAAATGTGTTGCAACAGCTGTGGTGGGTGAAGCGGCTTCTCTATGGTCCCACGGCCTCCCAGGGCCTGGATGGGATTGTGAAATCCCCACATGGTCAGGAGTAACGAGATGTAGCAGTCTGAGGTAGAGTGGTCATAAAAAAGCATTTAATTAGCTGTGTTCAGGGTCTTTAAACCCCTGGGCAGGGTTTGGGAGGTAGGATGTGATTGGGTAAGGGTTCAGGGGGAGTGGTGTGGCATGGGGCGCACAGGGGCCAATAAGGGAGCAGGAGGACCAAAAGCCAGTGGGAGCCCAGGGATAGGGATTGACAGGTGATACATCCAATAAGGTCGGGAGGGGAGCGGGGCTGGATACCCGGGAAAAAGGAACAGTCTATTTTCACATGTGTGCAGGGGTTTCTAAGGGTTACAGTCTAAACAGGGGAAAACCCGTACGTAAAAGACGGAGGAAATGTTGAATTATAGGGTCTCTGGTCCTTTGGAAGCTGTCACGACGCTGGTCCTTTCTCCAGGGACTTCTTTTTCCACGATGTATTATCCTCTGTCTCTGCTCTGCATATGCTGTGATAGAAGTATTTCCCAACAGTGTTGAATGTTGAAGGAATCATTCTGCTTTGTGAAAGAACGACAAGGCATCAATCTGTCAGGTTTTGCCAGCTTGAGTTGTTATTTTAGAAGTTAATGAACAAACTGTGCATGTTTCCATGTTTCTATGTATGTTTCCACTTCAAAGAAGTATACACTACTGTGAATAAGGGCTAAATCAATGTGAAAAGATTTTAAATTTTCTGATCTCTATTCGTATTTCATCTGCCTTATGCAGGAAAGCTGATATACCGAATTGCAGAGCTCTCAAGCCCTTTTTCTGGAAGTTGGTAGTCCTTTCTTGCACTCAGTTTTACATTTCCTCAATAATACTAACATTTATTTATCTACCTTTTGGGTACCTGCTAAAATTTGTATAAAACACAAGAAGATGTTAATTCAGAGTCTAGTTTAGGAGTTTTTCAATGCTAATGTGTTTAAATGGTAGTCTGATTACAAAAAACACTTTAAGAAAAATACGATTAGAGCATTTTGAAAAATAAGTGTGTTTTTCAAAGAACCATTCAAAAACCCACAGAATCAAAAATACAGCCCATAATAACACAAACACAGTAGCTGTAGTGGTGATGTGTCCAGTGCCACTAATAGCTTCATGACATCAGCATAGAAACTATTGTTTAAACTGATAAGATTATTAATATTTTCGTGGTGCTTCTAACTCTGAGGCCTCCCAATTATTTACTTTTTTTACAGAATCACAGAATATGCTTAGTTGGAAGGGACCCACAACAATCATTGAGTCCAACTCTTAACCCTGCTTAGGACCAAGAGTCACACCAAGAGTCTTCCCCTCATGATGAAGTTGTAGTGACAATGAGGTCTCCCCTCAATCTCCTCCAGGATAAACACACCAGGTGCCCTAAGCCGCTTCTCCTACGGCTTCCCCTTAAGGTCCTTCACCATCCTCATTGCCCTTCTTTAGATTCACTCTAAGAGCTTAGTATCTTTCTTACATTGCAGTGCTCATAACTGCACACAGTATTCAAGGTGAGGCCACCCCAGTGCAGAGCAGAGCAGGACAATCCCCTCCCTCGTCCGGCTGGTGATGCTTTGCCTGATGCCCCCCAGGACATGGTTGGCCCTTCTGGCTGCCAGGGCACTGCTGACTCATATTCAGCTTGCTATCAACCAGGACCCCCCGGTTACTTTCCGTGGCACTGCTTTCCAGCATCTCATTCTCTGTACATACATCCAGGGTTGTCACATCCCAGGTGCAGAATCCAGCACTTCCCCTTGTTGAGCTTCATATGGTTGGTGATTGCCCAGTCAGTTTTCATTACACAGAGAGTTGCTGTTTTGTATAAGGGTTTTGAATTTATGAAATTTTATCTGGAGAAAACCCAAACCTCCAGGCATCCACCTTATTGCCACTGTTTAATAATTTGCAATTGCTCTGTCAATGTGCAGTAACAGAACAAATGACTGTAACAGTCAGTTACACGGACTCTGTTTCAGAGGTCAAACAAAATCGGTAAGCACATTTCAATGTATATAGGGTTATTACAATTAAGAGGCTGGGTTATGCCAAACAGGGGATGGATCATGGTAACTACAAGAATACATTATGTTAACCAGGGGAGAAGCAGGTATCTAGAGTTAATCCATTATTCATGAACACAAGGGTAGGGGGAACAATACATGGGGTCAGGTGAGTTTCAGTGGGGGACAGGGAATACACAAAACTGCAAATCTTGTCGAATGCAAATAGAGTCTTTAGGTCCGGAGATGGGTCAGTGTCTGAAGGCCGGGATTAGTTCTTACCTTCCCTGGTAGCATCCTGTGTTTTGGAATTTGCCCAGGGCTTTGCAGACATCCGGGTCAGAGTCTTTTGGGAAGCTTTCTGCATTCTGGTATTTTTCAGTTTTGTATTCCTACAAATGACATCTCCCATCAAAGACTTGCTCCTGATGATGCCTGTAGGCATGTTGTTGTTTGTAATCATTTTGTAGGGTATTTCCAGATGCTTTACAAAATGCATGCAGTTACTGACCATAGGCTGAATGATTCTTTGCTTACCTTTTGCTTACTCTTTGCTTGCTTTTGCAAGCCCACTTGCAATTTTCCTTTGTTTATATTCAAACGCTTCTTCAGTCTTAACAATCTTACCCAAATTCCATGACTTATTAACTGCTGATTATAAGCCATAAATGACAGATAGTAAAGGAGTGTTACAGGGAGTACAGTCCTTGCAGTCTAGACTGTCAGTATTCTGGGGCTTTTATAATTTGTTGAAGGGACCTGGGTTTCCAGAAATAGTTTTATCGCTTTATAAAATTAATTCCTTTGTAGGGTAACTGTGTTGGACGTGCATATCTTTCTCCTCTGACTCAATGAGAGTAAAGAGAGCCTAAAACTAGACTTGGTATTTTGGTGCATGTAAACATGACAGCTGATTTTAAGATTGTTTCTCTCAGCAAAAGAGCTTAAAGGATTTTTGCCAGAGCCAAGGCATAGGCTGAATATCTGATTACAGATTTGCCATATAACAACATGAACATATGTTATATAGGCCTAAAGAATATTTCTGTCAAGTAAAAAGTATCCTCCTATGTGAACTTTCCATGTTTATGTCTATTTCCCCTTATCTTTCTTATCCCTGCTCTGTAGCTCAGCCCAGTTATATCCTACACATAAACATAATGTATTTCTCACAAATGTTGAGAGCACTCAGAGAGTAAGAAACAAGTATGAAGATGTTTGTTTGATTGATTGTTTAGGGATTTTTTTGGAGCCAGTAACAAAAAAAAATGCTTATTTTCCACTATAAAACAAATACAGTATCAAATGAAATTGATTTTTTGCAGTGCATTAAAAACAGTTTGCAAAGTTTGCAAATTTTACTTCATTCTAAAAACAATTAATGAAAACCTTATTTCTAAGTGCAGCTCAAAGTAATACTGTGTAAATAAAAGAGACTACAATTTAGGTAAGCATTTGGGAAGAGAAGAGCTTCAGGTTTCAAACTCTTTGCAGAACCCCATAATCTATGAGAAATTATATTCTTAAAGATACTTAATTTCCAAAGTAATTTATTTCTCATGGTTTAAAACATTGCTCTGTACAGTAAAAAACTTAACCTTACTTTTATATAACACTTCATGATAGAGGTGGGTATGCAACGTTTTAGAGACAGAGTTTTTTGGATACTCTTCTGTTAGGAATGTACAGGGAGAAAAAATATTTTATTTCTGTCAAATTATAGCAAAGTCATTGCTCAAACTGTTGACTGCAATTATGACAAATTGTGTTTAATGAGGTATGAGTAGGTGCCAATGAGTGTGAGCAGAGTGATGTCAAATAGATTAAAGGTGCTCATTTCTACAGTCTCTTGTGCATAGTTCTGCCACATAAGGAACTGTGTCTGAGACGGGGATGTACTTTCTGAATCTAAAAGTCACAAAGTTGCCTTTTTAAGAGCAACAAGATATACACAAACTTGTTCAGACTGAGGGAGAGGGAATGCTGATGAGGGTCTCATGACAACCATATCTGGAAAGCCTTTGCAGTCTGTTTTGAGGCTGGGTGTTTCCTGACACAGCCACTGGTGTTGCTCACTGATGTCAACTTTGCATTGCGAATTTGGATCCCACTGTTGGTCATTGTGCTGCCCACAAGAGTCTGTCTGCTACTGTCTTTCTAGTGTAAAACTCTGGTGAAAATATTGGTGGCTTTTTGTTGAAACACTAAAGCATCATCAGGAGTGGAAAATCAGTCATAGTAGACTACCCTGACATTCACATTTTTACCCTGGCTCTCCATTTGGCAGGAAATGAATGAGGCAGCAGGGACCTGTGACCTTGGGTGTATGCTGCAGCAGATAGTGCTATTTGATTAGATGTGTCTTGTTTCAGGGTTTTATTTTGGACTTGCTGAATGTGATCACAAAGCATAGAGAATAAAATAAAAGAATCATGGAATCTAATTCTGACATACATTACTCCTGTTCTTTTTACCCACTATTGCAAAAAAAAAGCATTGGTCAAATGGCCTCCTTCAAAAAGGTATGTAAGAAGTGATGACATTCTACAGTCCTTTCTTTTTGTGTGTATTTGACCTCATTCTCAGCACTCAAACTATGAAACCCCTCAGGTTATGGTACTTTTCAAAACAAGACAATTTTTGGAATAGATCCCAGGGCATGGTAATCTATGAGAAACTTTATGCGGCTGTTCTGGCATAAGTAAAATTTGCCTCTGTGTTTCATGTCTTGTAAAAGTATTCACTGCAGGTTTATATTGCTATTTAAAAATTTAGGAGACTGGACTGGGAATTATGAAACTACAGTATCAAATTATTAAAATGAAGCTATCCAAAGTGATATTATTATTTTGAAAGCTATTCTTTTTTAATTGCACCAGCCAGAGAGAGTGTACACCTTCACATAGGTTCATGTTTTGGAAGCAGAAACCTCTCAGTACTGGATTACTTTCTGTAAACCTGGAACTTAACTCAGTAACAATTCTTTGACTTTCCCTGTCCCCTGTTTCTAAACAACTGATGATTGCATTGTTGTTGTCAAGAGAAAGTTACCAGGTACTGCAGTGGCACCAAGTCAGACTGACAGAAGAGGCAACTAAGAATTTTTACACTGCATCACTGAATTCAGACTTGTATTACAAATTGCTGTATTTTATTAAACTAAGTCCTCACACAAAAAAATCAATCAATGTCTGAAAATACTAAATCAGGTTTTCCTAAAATACTAATCTTTAATTTACTAAGCTTTCATTCATTCTAAGATACAGTTCTTGAATCTGACAGGAAGTGAAATTAAATGAAAACTCAAAAACTGTGCTTAGTTCATAACTGTCAAGGTGATAACAATTTTCAAAGTCTCCTGAATGATTTTTAATGCTAAAGTCCCCTAGAAAATACAAAGGCATTCAATAAAAGTATCCATTTTTCACGTGGTCGATATATAGCCCAGGAATAGGATAGCGTGCTTAAGTGGAAGGGACCTAAAACAATCATCTAGTTCAATGACCTGACTGTTTCAGGGGTGACCAAAATTAAATCATATTGTTTAAGGGCATTGTACAAATGCTTGTTAAACACTGATAGGGTCACGGCATTGATCACCTCTCTAGGAAAGCTGTTCCAGTGTTTGACCACCCTTGTTGTAAAGAAATGCTTCCTAATGTCCAGTCTGAACCTCCTCTGGTGCAGATTTGAACCATTCTCCATGGAGAAGAGCTCAGCACCTCTCTCTCCACTCCCCTTCTCAGGAAGCTGTAGACTCCTTTTTTTCAGAACTCTGAGCTCAGAGTCCTTTGTTGCTCCTCAAAAAGACATGTTTTCCTATGAAGAAGGCAGCTATTGCTTCCTGAACAAAGATACTGCCTCTACAGTAGTCTGTTACTCCTGGTTGGCTTGGGGGAAGAGGTTGATCCCCATCTTGCTATGATTTTGCAGTCCATTTGAAGTCTAACTCTTGCATATGGGTAACCTATTTATTTTTAAAACACCTATAAACTCAGATATGTGATCTGAATTGCTTCCTAGCACCAGTGATATGAAGATTCAGCTGACTGAAAGGTTAGTATGGGGTGGCAGAGATTGTGGGCTCTGAATTATGGCTGTTAGCAACAGGTTTGGTTTGGGCTATTTGAATCAGCAGATCCTAAAAATGTTACCAAAAGCAGCATCAAGTGCAGTGATAACATTTTAAAGCTGTTTACGTTTCCTCCATCTTCTTTTTGGGTCTGTTTTATTAAGAGTTTGTCTTTATATTTTCTAGGAGTTTCTGTGTGCACTTTTAGTATAGACTTTAAAGAATGCTTTTATAAACCATTTGCAACATTTTTGCATATTTCTGTATTTCCCAATAGTCTTCACATTTTGAAAGAGCTGCTATCAAAGTAAACCATCATAGCTTATTTAGTATCTACTGTATATTTTATCCTGAAACAAATTATGTTCATTTTAGGAACTAAGTAACTCTTTGCAAAGGGAACCATATTTTTTTATTTACTTGTTTGTGTGAGTCCCAACCATGCCAGTTAGTAACTGGATCTGTGCCATTTTTATGATCCCCATCTGACAAACTCAGGCAAATAAAACAATCAAAACTCATGAGTTTTCTGCCATTTTCGTGAAGAAACTTCATTTGTTAGAAACATCCTGCTGGATTCTGCTGGGACTGCCTGGCACAGAATTATGACACTGATGGTCTGACCTTGACTGGATGCCATGTGTCTGCTAAGGTACTCTAGCACTCCCACTTCTCAGCTGGACAGAGGAGAGTAAATAAGATGAAAAACAACTTGTACGTTGAGATAAGGCAGTTTACTAAAGCCAACGTGAAAGGTTGGATGTGTAAAAGTAAAAAGAAAAAAAAGATTTTATTTTCTACTCGCCATCAGTAGGAGATGTCTGGCCACTTCCCAGAAAGCAGCACTTCAGCATGCATAGTGGTTGCTCCAGAAGGAAAACCTTGTAAATAAGAAATATCTCTCTTCCTCTTCCTTTCCTTAGCTTTTATATCTGAGCTGACATCATAGAATGTAGAATATCCCTTTGGTCATTTTAGGTCAGCTGCCCTGGTTGTGTCACCTCACAAGATCTTGTGCAGCCCCAGCCTACTGATGGAGAATGTTGAAACATGGTGCTGATGCTGTGCCAGCACTGCTCAGCAGCAGCCAAAACACTGCTGTGTTATTAACACCTTTCTAGCTACCCATGCAGAACACAGCACTGTGTGGGATGCTATGGGGAAATGAACTGCATCTCAGCCAGACACAACACACACAGACTCTGACACAGATTCAGAGGAATAGTCATTATTAGTACTTCTACAGTGTGTTCCTCCCACAAGAATCAGTGAATTTTTCAAAGCTGTTACTTACTGCTGCAGTAAAAATTTCTATAAATGTCACTCTTGGTCTAAAAGTTTTTAGTTCCTAATATTTCACTTCTTCTAGTGGAAAAAAAGGAAGAAATTAACTGACATTAGTGTCTAGAAAAGATACAATTTAAAACTTACTGCTGTTCAAAGGATGCATATCACCTTATGTGAAAAGAGTGCTCACAGACTACACATCCTTTTCCATCTAGCCTCCCTACTCAGCAATAATTCAGAATATGTGGAATAGATAATTTTGAACTGGAAAGTACCCATAATGACTATCAAGTTCAATTCCCTGCTCCTTGGCATACTATCTAAATCTTAACCATATGACTAAGAATTTCATCCAGATGCTCCTTAAACTCTGGCAGGTTTGGTGCCACGATCAGTTCCCTGGGGTACCTGTTCCAGTGACCAGTGAAGAACCTTTCCCAATGTCCAGTATGAACTTCCCCCAATGCAGCTTCATTCCCTTTCCTCATGTCCTGTTGTGGTCACCAGAGAGGTATCAGTACCTCTACTGCTCCCCTTGAGCAAGTTCTAGACTGTGACGAGGAAAGATCTTCCTGTTTGTTATTTGTTCCATTTTTTCTATTTATTTATATCCAATATTCTATTATTTTATTACAATATGTCTATGAGTTGATGCCAAAATATTTCTGTATTTACAAAAAACACAGACTTTTTATTTTTTTATTTTCAAACACTGTTTTGAACTCACCAGAACACACATTACTTCTATGGTCTGGGCAACTAGAGAACTGCTTTTTCTTTTTCTATTTCTATGTCTCTTGTTCTTAGTTTGAGGGTGGTATGTAGGAATTAAGGTGTAGAATAGATATAAACTGCTTTGTGCCAATACTTGTTCTAGCTTGACTGAGGAACATAAATAATTCACCTCCAACAAATCGATTCATTTTATCTTGGGCTTAGAATGATTTGCCTCCTTACTAACTGTTTGTGAAAAGTGTCCATTCATGTCCACAAGAGCAGTAACTTTTTTCTTCTTGTGGTGTAGACCTGAGAGCTAAAAGTTTTTTTGACAGACCAGACCCTGCAATTATACTTTTCTTTATTCAGAAAAGGAGATTCCAGAGATGGGTTGAAAATTACATGTGTCTCAAATAATGACGAGAAAGGAATGAGCACACTAATCAGCAAAATCCCAAATAAATCCAGTAGGTATTTGGTTTTGAGAGAAGAAAACCAGAAATTTAAGTTTTTCTTCCACTATAGTTTATTCTGAGCACATTTCAGTGCAGCAGAGAACGTTGCTGCAAACCAACAGGCAAGTCTGACTTTTCTAAATGTGAGTGACTGGCATTCTGAAAGCTGTATATGCAGACTAGTTGCCTGTTTCCATAAGTCAAGACATTCCTTTTATTATCCATAGCAACTTCATAGTATTTCGGTGGAGAATCAAGATTTTTTTTTTCTTTGATACAGTTAGAAATATATGCAACAATTGCTACATTTGAGGTATGAAACTATGAAAATATTAACTGTCTACCACATAGCAAGAAGGAGAAAAGGCAAACCCAAATTTCCACACGATTCACTCTCATTATTGTTCTCCATTCCATGTTATTATAACTTTATTTAATTCTTCTTCTCCAAAAGGTTAAAAAGGTGAAATATTTTTACTTGGCATTTCCTTCCTAGCATATTTAGAAGTCTGACTTTGTTCTTTATGTTTCTTTATAGGTTGTGTTTCTGAACTGGCCTACCAAGCTGGTTTGCATCTCACAGAATATGCCAAGTTGGAACGGACCTGCAAGGATCATTGAGTCCAGCTCCTGGCCCCACACAGGACCATCCCCATGAGTCACACCATGTGCCTGAGAGTATCATCCAAATGCTTCTTGAACTCTGCTAGCCTTGGTACTGTGACCCTGGGGAGCCTGTTCAGTGCCCAACCACCCTCTGGGGGAAAAACCTCTTTCTAATATCCAACCCAAACCTCCCCTGACACAACTTCAGGCCACTCCCTCGGTTTCTGTCACTGCTCACCACAAAGAAGAGATCAGTACCTGCCCCTCCTCTTCCCCTCATGATGAAGTTGTACCTGCAATGAGGTCTCCCTTCAGTCTCCTCTCTTCCAGGCTGAACAGACCAAGTAACCTCAGCTTCTCCTCATATGACTCCTCCTCCAGGCCCTTCACCATCTTTGTTGCCCTCTTTTGGACACTCTCTAAAGGTTTAATATCTTTATTATATTGTGGTGAGTAAAACTGCACACAACAGTCAAGGTAAGGCCACCCCAGTGCAGAGCAGAGCGAGATCTCACGGAATGCCAGACATTACTGACTAAACAAGAGTGACAGAGACAGCTCTTGCCACAAGATGACACCTCACTGAATCACACAAGATACCATGAAATATCATGATCATTTCAATTACCTGGGGTATTCTTTTAATTATTTATTTGACTAATATTAAAATGCTATCATCTTTCTTGTGTAATGATAGGATAAATGACCTTAATACATCTTGGGTGAGGAACTATAACAGCAGAGCCCTTCATAGACACCCATCCCAACTTTAACCACATGGGCCTTTCTGGTAACAAGTGATCTATTCCTTCTTGAGCACTGTAGGAAAAGCAAAGTTACAAATTTTAGAATGAGGAGTCATCTGTCTTTGGTCAAAGGAACCTTGTCATGCTCACCTTAACCTTCTGCAGCGTAGGCTGACATAGGGAGTAGGCCTGTTAAACAAGAGTATTTGAGTAAATGAGCACTTAAAAGAAGGATGGAAAGGACTGGCTAAAAGCTAGATGGAATTATTTACTTAACCCTTTTAGAAGACTAATATCATAACTATAAATGGCCAAGGCACTGGGCCATTTACACTGAAGTTATCTTGAAGTATTAATTATTTTCTTCTTGGAATTTATTCTGAATTTCTTTCTAATTCTCCCTAAACAGCAAAATTATCTTTATTTCCAAGCCTGGAACAAAAACCTTGTTAAAGATATGATTCTTAGGGGAACTCAGAAAAAGCCACTTGCTCTTCCATCTAATGAGTATGCTTCTGGTCTTTTTATGATTTCAGAAAATCACTTCTGTAATCAAAACCAGTGCCTTATGCCATCAACAGCCCATGGCAGAAAGTTACTTTTTATTGTTCTGCATTTGCAGAAAAGAAAATAGGCTCCCAGATATTGAATCAATTCTCACAGAGATGCTATAACAAATTATATTTGCTGATTAAAACTTTGGAGGTAGTTTTGTCATCCAGCATTTGCATATAAGCTTAATCTTGATTAGAAACTTTCCTAAATTAGTGTATATCAATGCTACATCTGGAGAATATTTAAACAGAGCAGAGAATTTAATGTAATCAGAGAACAATTCTGAGAGTTTTTACCCGGAAGATCCTACACATCTCAAGAAGGGCAGGAAGCCCAATTTGGCACCCTCTGAAGCCAGTGAACAAATTCCCTTTGACTTCATTGACTGCTACAGAGAACTGAAGGGTGAGCCTTCAGTTTTTCAAAACCACAGTTTTTGATTCTGATGACAAAAAGAGCGAATCAGTCATCAAGAAATACGCTTGTAAGTGATTCTGTTCCTAGTAGCTACTGGTATATTTTTTATTGAGGATGAGTAATAGTTAAGGATTTAACAGTTTAATATACTTTAAGCAAAAAGTACATATTTCACAAGCAGGTTTCTTAACCAACTCATTGATATTTATAGCTGTAATACCAGAAAACATTTAAGCTAATTCTCATGCAGTCATGTATGGTTCATGGTATTTGAAATCTGAGTTTACAGAAAGTGACAGATCATTAAACCAAGCCTATCTCTAGGCATAACCTCAGTTTCATGCACAATCACAGTAATTTCTCAAGACTTCTGATTTCTCATCAAGATTTCCCTTCTGCTTGTACACTTGATTGCATCTAATAAATTATGTGATAATAACTTGCCTCTGCTAACAATATGATGTAGCACATGCTGAAAATGACAATTTCCTTTGAAGTAAACTCTACAAACATGTTGACAAAAAGGTACATTTTGGTGAATTTCATTGTTTAGGAGTAAGTATACAGCTGCTCCTTATGGATGCTTTGAATTTTCCACTACTCAACAGCTTTCACTATAACTGATGAGGACTTACAATATTCAAAAGAGTCAGGAAGCTGCACAATACCATGACTTAGAATTCACAACGAATGTACCATCTCCACCGCTGCCTCAACAACTCGGTTCCTAATTGCCTGATAAATTCACTCAGAAAAAAACCCCAGGTGTCTCAAATGAAATACTCAGACTTTAAAAATACCACAGAGGTTTGTATGGGTTTAGACATGTGGATCAGTCAGAAGTCAGTGCAGCTTCAGTGCCTGTAGAAGATAATTTCAAAGATTTCCAGAGGACTTGGCGTTATGAATTCCAGTTAACAACCTTTAATGCCATAGATACTAATCAAAATTTTATCTTAATATTCCTTTGGTGGGCTGCATATATCTGAACTTACCATCTTTGTGCCCTCTAGGAAAAAAATTGTTTGAACTTACAACCCATCTTATCGCATCTTCAATTCTGAAAGAGGACTTCAGAACTTTGCTCTAGGAGTATCTATCCGTGAACTAATGAGCATGTGGTTTGACCTGTCCAGATATAAATATCTATGATGCTGATAGCTAATTAAGGAGCAAATACCCTCTTAAGAGTCTATGCGATTATATGATAAAGGCGGTTGGAAAACTGTTTTGCCAATAGAAAGAAGGCGAATTTAGGAAAAAAACCTTTTTAAAAAAAAGCCAGGTAAAAGAAGACTTAACCCTGGAGTCTAGCAGCCATTACTGACAGACCTATCTGGTAAGATATCTTACCAGAGATTGTAGCACATGATAAACAAACTGGACAGTTGGACTCAATGATCTTAAGGGTCTTTTTCAACCGAAAGAATTCTATGAGACTATGAAATAAACAAATTTAGTCACTGATTGAAACTTACATATGAATGGATGTGTCTAGAAAAAGTGGAAAGTGGGAGTTTGGGAGCTCATTGGGTGGGAAAACTTGCCAGTATCTTTGAGTAGCCTACTTTATACATTTCACGGGATAATTCTGGTAGCTAAAATATTTTTTTTTTTTCATATTTCAGGACACAAATGAAAGAAACCTGTGCAACTGAAACTATTAAATTCTTTGTGTAATACCTTATTCTACAACATACTTCAATGAAGTCAATATACATTGCTTACATTCAATGACAAAATTACTATCCCAGGTAGTTTTCCTGTCATAAACCTTACTCAAATCAAAAGGAAATTCTGTGGAAATGAGATGCACTTGGATTGTTCACATTTCCACGATATGCATCCATGTTGAACAGTCAGATCCAGCCGTTATACCTGATGCTCAGGTGCCCTTTCTTCACCATACACATGGAAACCCCATGAGTTTAGCAGAGTTTCTGGGCAGTTTATTGACGCCTAAAGGTTTGGGGTGGATTTTGTAGATTTTTAGGGTTTTAGAAGTATAGGTTTCCTTGATCACATATTAAGTGGTGTTTGAAGGTACTAAAGTGGTATTCTCATATATTCTCAGGCTTTCTGAAGGTCATGATGTTTTTCAGAGCCACTTGCAAGATAACTTGAAGTCAAAACAATAGAAGAGCTCAGAAACCCTTAGAGGTGGTCCAGGGGGCATAGCTCAGGACCCTGATGGGTGGACCACCGAGGGAATTAGAAATAATGACTGGTTATGGATATCTAAATATGCTAATTGTTTAGAAGGCTATAAAAACTGTAACCTTGCTGAGGGCGGGGTTCTTTGGGGATTTTTGGACACAGAGATCCTTGTTGAAACAACACGCGTTTTGGTAGGCCCAGCAGAGGCCCGAAGCCTCCAATCTCCCAATAAAGGTATTGTCTATCTTTCTCCATTAATATTTTGTCTGAGTGCCTATCTTCCAGGATTTTAGGCATCATTATAAAGAAATTCAAAGAAGACCATCAAAAGCAACTCACATGCCACCACCGCTGTGTTTTGTGGCAATAAACAAAAGCAGGTACATTGTTTTATAGAGATGGATATGATAGCATTTTTCAGTAATTTTACTTGCTAACGCGAAAACATACAAACATTACAAATACTGCAGTTCCTTCTTTGTTTCTATTAGGATAACGTGGAAGCCTATTTACATATTTGTGTATTTTTATATTCATTAATCCTTTATTAATCCAGACACAGAATGATGGGATAATTTGGAAAGCATTACATGACATATGAAGAGATTTCAGAATGCAGAAACACTGTTGCTTAAGGGCACTCAAGGGATTTATCCTCTTTTTTTCTGAGTCCTGATAACATACTGTTTTAGTAGGTGGAAGCCAAAGCCTTTGATCTGAGAATATATGCTATGAAATTCACTGCCTGGTGAGATAGGAGGTTTGGTAATCAGGACTAGAAAAATTTAATAGTTTCAAAAAGAATATACTTGCAAATTCTTAACAGGTCCTTTGGATCTTTCTTCTGTATGATTTGAACAACATATGTATATGCTGTCTGTTCCTGGTGTCTTCCTTTGTGAAGCTACAAAGGCACTACCAGCCTTCAGAAGCAAAACGCAGTAAAAGCTCTAATTACCTAATACTATCTGACAAATATTTGGCATTCTCACACTTTCTATGAGAAGTGGTTTTGTGCTCTTAAATCAGTGAATCCATATGAACAAGGCAATAACAATCTCTGCTGGAAGAAAGAATGAAAGAAGAAAAGTTTATGAGTTGTTTTGGTATTTATTTGTATGAAAATGCATTGTCCATAGAAGGGAAGAAGATGTAAATGATATTTTTTCAATGACTTCTCATGTAAGGTCCTTCCACAGAGGTCACTTTCTTTTCCATGTAGATTGATACAAATGCATGGGAGTCAACATATATATTACTTAAAAACACACACATGAAGCTCTGTTTGGGATCAGTTGTAATTGCAAACTCTGTATTTGAGTGTCTCTAACCTCAAAATAAAACTCATTACGGCCTAAAGTTAAACCCATTATTTGCTGCAATTTCAGTAGGCATATGGATTTAGGAGGTAAGTCCCCACTGTGCCTGGTATAGCATTGTTACAAAAAGCCTTACACTTTGCAGAATAAGTAATTTTGTTGGGCTTCTGTGCAGCCAGAGACCCTTGTGGTTTTGGTGTCTCCATCAGTTGTCTTGTTTTTATTTTCTCATTTCAGCTATAAACATTTTCTGTACAGAGTTCTTTGGTACCTCACAGCTCAATCCCTGATGTACCTGCATCTATTACTGTGCCTGGATGGGACCCCTTTGTAAATCCTAGAAACTTACACTGTTTTCAGCAGGCTTTGAGTTGGATTATTGCTCCTTTCTCTCATCTGAATCCCCCAGTCCAGTAATCCTACCTATTGTGGCAGCTTCTAGTTAAAATGTGTCACGGGAAGAGAGACATGTGAATAATCATTAGTGTTGCATTATTAATCTGTACCTATAAAATTATAGATCATATTTTTTTTCAGTCAAAAATGCATTTATTTTATGGATTTTCTGATTGTTTACTTGCAAAATGTGTACATTTTAATTTGCAGTATGGTTTTTATTCTAATTTTTATATTACCATATTTGCATTTCGTCTTTTGTTGAAAATAAAAGCATTTCCTAAGGAAGGGAAATGTTTCTTTTCCTCTTTTAAAGAAATACGCTGAAAAAAATATTAAATGCATATATTCTTGCTATTTTGCTGTATTGAAAAGATTAAGATACTTGAGACCTAATACTGTAAGATATTACTGAATAATGAAATATATATACTGCAGGTGAACTCAAGTAGTTAATTTAAGTATATTATGCATTCTAATGTTTTTGTTTTGCAGTATGAAAACCAGAAAAGGAGCAAAGTAATTTGATAGAACAAAACAACAATAATAGCTTATATGACTGTAAACACTTAAACAACAATTGGAGGTATTTTAAATACAAACCATACTATTGAATTAGTTCTCTGAGGAGAGACTGGATGCTTTTTTGAATTATGTGCTTCACTTTAAAAATAGCATTTTAATAAAACACATTTATGCAATGCTATGTCTCATTCTCTCATCTGATTAGAAAAAAACAAATTGTATTTCAGGCTCATATTTCACTGGTCTGCATCTTGATATCCATGACTATTATTCTGATTCAAAGCCTCTGGAAACGAGCGAAGTTTCAATCTGATCTCATATAAGATAGAAGTCAGAAGGTCGTCAAGTTTGATGATCTTCTGTTATGACCCTCCTCTGAGGCAGGGTAACTGAGGTTCTTGTTAATAGATCCCTTGGGGTGAATTAGAGTGAAATGACACTGAATGACTTGTGTATGTATGTGGCAGGTTTATTTAAAAAAAAAGAAATTAGTTGCAGCAGAAAGGAATTATGCTTCCACTCTGGTTCTTTTCCATAAAAATATGAAAATAATATCAAGAAGAAAATACATAAGGAAAAGAAAGAAAGAGAAGGAAAGGACAAGAATAGATAATGGAAAGATATGACCTGTGGATCAATGATGACACCTGATCGTTGCAGTTTCAATGTGCATGATCAGAGTAATGATTGTTGTTTTGACCCATTGTGGGTAGGAGCCTGTGCAACAAGTTCTGTCGGTTATATATGTTCAGGTTTACATGGGAATTCCCTGATACCTCCTCTGCAGAGGGGTTTTACACCATATGGTGCAACACTCTGGAAAAGAGTCACAGGGCACTTTGGGGGTCTTTGATGGTTTGTGGCCCCTTCTAATGACATGACCACTGTTTGGCCCTGCTTTTAGTGACTGTGTAGTTGTGCCTTATGAGCGGGGAGGAAATTAGCATGAGGAAAAACACTACCTCACTCCTTCTGGGTCTGCCTCTTATCAGCCTTTTCCTTTATCTGACTCAAAAACACTTTGTTTAAGACATGAGTCTCAGGTTAACCAGGTCGCAATGCATCACGGGGTACAACCAGGTTGTTTAAGCAGAGTTTGGTCTATCACATCTTCCTACTTGAGTATTGAGCATCTGACTCTTGCCATTTCAACAGAGCTAGGATTAATAAATGAGTCATCTAATAGATGGAAACAGGAACAAAATTATTATTCCTAAGTGAACCAACTGAAGGAGGGAACAGCAATATTATTTGGCATACTTTGATGCAGACAACAGGCAGAAGTAGGACTGAAAAGTCTATCCATTCTAAATGAGACTTGTAGGACATGAATACAGACTCAATGAGGAATGTTTGTAGTGAGTTTGTTGGTTTTCCCCTGTATGTTCTGTTACCCCAGAGTACTTACAAAGATGCTTTGCAGAATGTGAATAATTCTCTGGGGGCCATATAACTGTTAAATATTGCATGCAATGGTAATAAGGTGGCTTTCCAAGAGGCTTGGGAGGATCAGTGAGAGCTGGTACTGAGCAGGTCTGCAGATAATCCTAAGAATGGCTTACAGAAAGGCTCTAGGAACATCTCAGAGTACTGCAGAGGCCACAGACTGGATGCAGCTTGAACTAACTAAAATCCACTCTACAGAAATAGTAAAAGAAAAGTTTCTAATTGGAGTGAAACCTTTGCATTTTCTGTCTTGTGCAAGTTCTGAAGTCTTATTTTGAAAATTGCATTTTTATCAACACTGACAAAAATTGCAGAGGATTCTGGGTTGATCTGTCTACTTGGCCTAAGGTGGTGACCTAATGGGGACAAAAATCAAGGATTGATGACAAAAGAGGTGAAAAGGTGCAATGAAATTTGTGCATTTCTGCAGGACATTTGAACTTGATTGCATTGGTATTTTTCAAAACAAACAAAAAAAATATCCCATACCCACATTTGAGTTATCATTTATATTCATTGAATCTTTAAAATCATTCCTCTTTTCTGCTTGCTTTCTATTTAATCTAGGGAATGATCAGATTTATGCTGTGAAAAATACTTGAACCGGACAAAGCACATTTCCTTGACAGATGCAGGAATTTAATTATTGAAATATAGAATAGTAGCTAAATTCATTCACTTACAGACTCATCTGTATTTCTCACTTGAGGTGACATTTTTTTGACAGCTGTCTATTCTACTGCTTGTCGGTATAATCATTTAATTAAAGTTTATGCCATTGGTCTATTAATAACAGCATACGAAATACTATGAATTTTGCCCAAACAAGTACAACAAGGCAGATTCTTCAGCTATTTTGGCTTTTAAGCAAATAAACACACAAACAAATCAAAACAAATTTTCAAAAATTTTAGGCGTATGCAAAAGTGGCTTAAAAATTGTGTGATTAGATCTGGAATATATGTTGATTAATAATGTAAAATTAACGGTTCCAAGTTTTGTTAGTTCTTTCCACTGATTTTGCAGTATGCTAGGCAAGATAAAACAAGTGTAGCAATTGAACAGATTAAGTGTGCAGACATTCCTCATTTTATCGGACTGACATAGAATCACAGAATGCTTTGGGATGAAAGATACCTTAAGGATCATCTAATTGTGTACATCCTCCATGGACAGGGACACATTCCACTAGACCAGGTTGCTCAAAGTCTCATCTAGCCTAGCTTTGAACACTTCCAGGGATAAGATCTCCCCTGAGCCTCCTTTTCTCCAAGCTAAAAAACCCTAGCTTCCGCAGCTTCTTCTCACATGATTTGTACTCCAGACCCTTCCCAGCTTCACTGCCCTTCTCTGAACTCACTCCAGCACCTCAATGCCTTTCTTGTAGTGAGGGGCCCAGAACAAGATGAAGGATTTAGATGCAGCCTTACCAGTACTACATTTAACTATGTCTACACACCTATATTTATAACATTTAGACAGTATTCCAAGTGTTTAGAAAGAAGCCCTTAATTAAGCCAATAAATGAGAATTTGAATGATTAATTAGTTCACCTTATTAATAGGTGAACCTGGTATTAATAGTGCATTCTTAAATACTCTCCTGGTTAAAAATTAGCATCTTGGTAATGAGTAACATATCAACCTGAGAACATTATTAGGCTCTGATGAAATAATAACTAACATGACTGAGAATACATCTTATGTAAGAATGAATTCACGTCAATAGGTATTTCCTTTTTATGTTGTTAAGGAGTCACATGCATTGGCTGTCAAGTGGCATGTTCTCATCCAAAACAGGAGAACACAGTGTCTGTATGTTCTGCAGGAAAAGGAGGAGGAGGAGGTGAAGGCAAAAGGATGTTACTGACAGATCAATGACATAGCCCATTTTTCTGCAAGAACTCCATAATAATTTAGCTGAAAAGTCAATCAAGTAACCTAAGAACGTGCTTTGCCTCAAGTGAGTGACTTATTCTTAAATCTCCTCTTGTGGGGGAAGCACCTGTAGGGGACTGCCAATCCAGGACATTGAATCCAGCATCAAAGGAAGATGATTTTAATGAATGGATGGAGCTCTCTGCCACCAAATAGACACTGTCAGAATTGTTATCTACCACTTGCCATGGAGCTACTGTTTTTTAAAGTTTTTCTACTGTTAAGATGTTATAGTCAGGATAAATATGTATTAGATAGGTAATTATTACTATTTCATTACTTTTTTATGTTCAACTGTTCTGTTTGGTTATGGGGAACCCGGTTACTGCCCCTGATTGGTTCATGCACCCTTAAAACCTCATTGGCTTGCCGGTGGTGCAATGCAGCACCCCTATATAAGGCTAGCCACCCCCAGTTTCCCCATATTAGTTGTAATCCCCCCTTTCCCTTTTCCTTTCATGTTGTGATCCGCCCCTAACTCCACCCAAGTTCCAGAATCCTCCAACCGAACCCCATAAGAGTCCCATACGCCCTAATAAAGCGTTCACTCCTGTTCCTACCCCACACTGGTGTGGACTGTTTCCTTTAACCCTCATTGGACTGCAACATCCTCTATTTTATTTTCCTGGTTCCTAAGTGGAAAAAATCCTTTTCTCTAATACGGGGCCAAAAAAAAAAAGGAAGTGCATAAAAGTGTATAAAACCCTGCAGCTACATTTATTTGCCACTCTGAGGGAACTACATCTTAGAGCTATTGCTGTTCATAAGGTGGCTTTAAAAGTTTAAACATTTTAAGAGAAAATGTAGGCTAAAAAATCTTGCTTTCTTGCTTTCTTATTGGCTTTTTTTGTTTGCTTAGGTGTTTTAGGTTGTTTTCTTCCTTCAGCCCTACATCCTTCACCCCTAACACTCTCCTTCCCACTGAATTTGGCTTTTTGGCTTTTTCAGCTTTATACAGTATTTTTCAGAGTAATTTGTATTTGTCAGGACAATGGTTTGGGGTCTGTGAATTGTAAAGTGGGTACTTCGGTGTACACTGGAATTGAAGACCATAATTCTATATGCCAAAACCAGAAAGTAAAGCTGTAGAATGGGTTATGCCCTTCCTTCTACCCTTCCTTTTCTTCACTTGCACTACCTTTCCATGTGTTCTAGCTTTTGCAATGACTGCAGGGCAAAGTTGGGGTTTTTGTTTGTTTTGGTTTGGGTTTTTTTTTAGTTGATGATGAAACCTCAACAAATATGTTACAGTGACACAAATTCACACATTATACAATTTTGCATTTTCGAGAATGGTAATCAGTTTTCTGCCACTCATAGTACCAAATTGAGAATTTAATTCTCATATAGACAAAATTACTTATATTTACAGCCATCACCACCCCTACAAATTACACCCTTTTGATTGTCTGCATATTTTCTGTTTATTTATTTCAGAGACTGAATTTTCAGGTGGCATCATTACATGAATGTTGTTCCTCTTTTGTCAGCAAATTTAACATTCTCAAATAAAATATTAATGGCTTAAATATATGCATTCAATAAACATCTGGAAAAGTGACCTGGTTTTGGTTGGAGTAGAGTTAATTTTCTTCCTAATAGCTGGTACAGTGTTATGGGTTTGATTTAAGATAAGGCTAAAGTTGATAACACACTGATGTTTCCTTTGTTTCTGAGCAGGGAAAGTTAAGGAGTTCTCAGCTTCATGAGCTGCCCAGCCAGTGAAGAGGCTGGGGATGCACAAGAGAGTGCGAGGAGACACAGCTGGCACAGCTGCATCCAACTGTCCAAAGGGATATTCCATACCATATGGCATCATACTCAGCATATAAATTAAGGGAAAAGCTGCCTGGGGGACCACTGATTGGGAACAGACTGATCATCAGTCAGTTGGTGGTGAACAAATACTTCTCATTTGCACCAGTTGTTTTTCTTGGATTTTATTTCTCTCTTTCTGTTATTCTCCTTTTCATGATTATTATTATTGTTGTTGTTATAATTATTAAACAGTTTGATGTCAACCCCCAGGTTTTCTCACTTTCACCCTCCGATTCCCTCTCCCATCCCACGGGGGAGGAGTGAGTGAGAGACTGTGTGGGGCTTAGATGCCAGTTGGAATCAAACCATGGCAGAAAGGAGGGTAACAGAGGGATTTTGAGATTTCTAGCTGGAGCAAATTTGCACAAAATGGTGAATCTAGGCAGTAAAAGAGTGCTCCCCAGTGATGGGGGAAATAAAAGAATTATTTTTTATTTGTTATGACTGAGTCTTCAGCAAAATTTGGATAATAGTTTTAAGAAATTGAAGCATTTAAAATTTCATTTCAAAAAATCTTACAAAATTCATCTTTTTATTTAGCTCTAGCACTTTTTTGGGGGGTTTTACATTTTAAATGATTAGTAAGGAAATAACCAGAAATGAAACATCAAGCATCCCTGAAATCCTGAATATTAAAAAGGAACTAGCTAGCAAAAGCTGAACAGCTTCAAATGAGGTTAAATACCTAACAAATATTTTAGAAGTGAACCAAAGTCACAATGTTCAAAGTATTTTTAGACCTAGAGTCCCTGGGAGTCCATTAAAAGGCACATATATATTTTATTTAAAACTCTGTCCATTTAAGTAGAAGAGTTTTAAGATTAGTTGCTTCAGAAAAAAATAAAATATATAGCAACGTTGTCTTTATTCATACATGTCTTAATGCAAGCTATTTTAACTTCTAATTTCAGCAGCCCAGTTTTGAAACCTGTATTACCAGTTGAATGAAGACAATAGCAATAGTACCCAGCTTTGAGTTCTGTAGATTAATAGGGACACTCCAGAAAAGTCTTCAATCTTCATATGCAGAACACATGGCCAAGAGCCTTGACTTCTTGGAGCTGCCCTACTCCAGGTGTTCTCTCCTACATAGCCATAGAAATGAGAAATAGAAAATGAGAATTTTGTGTGAATTTTTTAAAACTTTAGAATACAAGAAATTAATACAACATTTCCAAACAGGCTTAGTTTTTCTGACTTAATATTTAAGAATGTATTTTTTCCCTGTCTATTCCAATAAAGATGGGATGTAATCTGTAAAATGGAGCTAAAAAGGATTTTAAGCATTGGAGTCTTAGGATTATTTACAAACCTTATCTGATTGATTAAGTGTCCTTTTTAAGTAGTCTATGATGCAAGGTTGTCAGAAATTAAGATTATGGCTATTTAAGTGATTAGGATTGATAATATATTGATATTGATAATAAGTAGTTGTCGACAAGGATTTTATTTTGGATATTATCTGCCTGCTATAGCTAGATGGATAGAACCAGTTCAGCCTTTGCTGCGTTGATTAAAATAGTGTCTGCTATGGATGAAAACCACAGCAATGAGAAAGAAGTGCAGGCACCGCTTTTGGGAACCATAAGGTAAGTAGCCTGTACTCTTGCATTATTTTCTCTGAAAAATGTGAAATCAACATTTGCTCCCAAGGGTTGTGATTAGCCCTCAGCACTTAGACCAGAGGAAAATTCCAGCCTAAGTCCAGGGGTCTTAGTACTGGAAAAGGAAATTTTGACATCAGTAAACACTGAGACAAATATAGAGGGCCAGAATCAATTATGCATATAACTCAGATATATTTCCATAGAGATTGTATCGGAGCAGTCAAAACAAATAAGCATTCTTGACTGAATAAATACAAGTGGGGGTTCTTTTGTTTTCATCAACCTACTTTGCATATTATTTTTCAGGTCTGTGGGCTTCAGCCAATTAAGTTACCTATTTTTTTTTCTGAAACATTTTCTCATGCACATTCATAACTCACATAACATATATCATTCTTAGAAATAAATGGGATGTATTCATGGTTTCTTTGCTTTGGTTTTTGCACAGTTGATGCACAGTCAATTGGAAGGCTTGTTAATCTTTAAATCAACTACTAAGAAAGAATATTATTAAGGTATTTTTAAGTGTTAACCAATTTTCTCTTTAATAGCTATAAGGTTCTCTCTCTGTTGTTTTTTTAATTATTTTTTTCCCTATCCTGTGGAGATTTTTTTTGCTCCTGAAAAATAATGAAGCCTGTATATTTTTAACTTTCCCACTAAGGATGTAAAATGTCTACAGACTTTGGGGACCACAGTTTCATTTTACGAGACATTTTACAAGTCAGTAGACAAAATGTCTTTAATTTGCACTAGGTTATTGCCATTTTTTCTCTAATAACCTTAAATCAGCTACTGTAACAGTTCTTTCCAATTAGTTTATTTATAGCGGTGGAACATAAAAATTACTTTCTACTTTTCTGTTTGGAAATATGAATTATAAACCACATGAGAGATATTTTTACTCTTTTTAAAAAAAAAAAATCCTTCCCTGACACACCACATAATATATACCCATCTTTATCTTTGGTAATGTAACAGGCAATTAACTTGGAACCTATGCTGCATGTAGAAAAGAAGATAATTTATGCAGTTCAAACAGTGTGGAAGCTACATGTGTGTTTGCAGACAGAACTGGCTCCATAGTGATACCTCCTGATGCTGTGCCTAGTGCTTGGAATCATTGCTCTTCCCTCAGCCACCAATATAACTCCATTGGAGAAGGCCACCAGATTGGTGAGGCACGAATTGCCCTGAGTGAAGCCAGGCTGGCTGGCACCAATGATGTTCATGTTTTCCAAGAGGATCTGCTCTATATTCTTACTGAATACAGACTGAGCCATTTAACAGGTATTAGGGCGATTCAGTTATGGAATGATGAAACTTGACTCACACAAGTTTGCTATGATTAAACAAAATTACTGCTTTGATACAATACATACAAAGGAGTGTGAACATGCCAGTATATTTACCACAAAAATTTAGCATATTGCCCCAGTAGCAAAACCTTTCATAATAAAATTTCAGTACTTCCAAATTTTGTAATGGTATTTAGACAAACTCTGAAGGATCTAATGTATCAAAAACTTCTGCTATTTTCACCTGGTGAAAATCATTCGCATTTCTAGCCCCTTGACATAACATGCTGGAGCACTGTGAAAAGGAAAAAAGCACAGGGTCCTCTGAGATTTTTATCCTCTGTAAAGTTTGAAAACAGAGTTTAAAACAATCTTAATATATTTCATTTTTCTGATTTTTTTTTTTAATGACAGGTAATATAGGTGATTTATCAGAGCATCAGGAAGATGATGTCATCACTTTTCCAGAGAAGAAGAAAAGAATTTAGAACTCCATTGAAAGTTCTTTGCTGCCAGCATGAGTTTTTCCATGGAGAATACAGGGCTTTGAGTCAAGGAACAGCTCTTTTATAGGTGGAATTCCAGAAATTAAAGACAACAAAAAGTCAAAACAAAACAATGGAAGAATTAGTAAGAATCTCTGTTTAATTTATTACTGTATTCATATATATATTTTATGTTAATATATTTCATCTTATCTACATCTGAAGCCTTTTGAGAAAGAAACAGCCTCAGACTATTGCAGGATAATCAACTAAACAGGCATAATGCAGAGATGTTTCTATACCCTGTACTTTCATTCCACTCATGTAAGTAGTATTCAAAATAATCTCAGTGATAACATTATTATAATCACAGATCACATCTGTGAGGTGAAAGAATAAACTGAAATGCATTTTCAGTCTGTGAGGGGACACTGTTAATAACCAGAGACATTCATCCAGTTCTCTTCTTATTTTTTGGATGCAATTTCTTTGTAAGCAAAAGATTCACTTCTCACATGAGCTACTCATTTATACTCAAAACAGCAGTTATCCTTGTCACACTGGGCTGTTTGCTGCTGTTTCTTTGTTATCAAAAATTCAGTGATAACTGCGTTGCTAAAAAAAATCCAAATATTAAATGTTAGCTGTAATAGATGAAGAAGTTATGGAAACAAATAAAAGAACCAATTTAGATAAATTCAGTACCTGCATCTTGTAAGCAGTGAAACAAATACTAAGATTTAGGGGTTCTTTTCTAGGTAAGATTGTCTTCATCAAAAACTTCAACACTTTGTTAACTCTGTTATTATTTTAAGATCTGAGTGAAACACTGCAGTGAAGCAGCTGTTGAAGGAAAAAGCAATGTGAATATTAGCTTGACTGCAGGCTCTTAACAGCAACATAAGTTTAGTTGTAATATATTTTAGCAATATTTAACAGACATACTACTTTTTCCTTATCTGTCATTTAATACCAGAACTTTTTAACATTTATATATCACAGCTAACAGACCTATAGAAAGAATTAACTCTTTTACAAAGAGGTCAAAGCTTTATGCTATTGTTACTGCTGATGGTAGCATTCAGATTCAAAAACTATTTGGAGCTGGAAGGGATCTTCGAGATCATCTATTTCCAACTCTCTGTTATGGGCAGGGACAATTTCCACTAGACCAGGTTGCTCAATGCCCCATCCAGCCTGGCCTTGAACATTTCCAGCGATGGGAGGTTCATTGTCTGTCCTGAACCGGGGAGTTCAGAACTGGACACATCACTCTGGATGTTGCCTCACCAGGGTGGAGTAGAGGGCAGGATTACCTCCCTCAATCTGTTGGCAATGCCCTTCGTATTGCACCCAGGATACCATTGGCTTTCTTTGCTACAAGGACACACTGCTGGCTCATGGACAATTTTTTGTCATGTTAGCCAAAAGCTTTGAGGAGCTGGAAGTTTATAGTCACAAATACTCATACCTCACATTAGATTTACCTCATGGGTGGAGGTTCCGGAGGTGTGATGTGGCTGATTTTTCAATCCCTGCTAAAAAACAAAGCACAGTTTCTAGTCTTTCTCTTCTGGATTTCATATTCCCTTTACTGTAGGTAGAACTGTGTTGTTAAAACATTGCCTAAGCAGTAAGATTGTATGTAAAACTATCTGCCATTTTTCAAATAAATCTGGCATGCATGTTTAGCTTAGCACTGGGAAAAAGCGAACATTTGGTACTGTCTTGCACAATGGATGGAATTATAGTCTTGAAGCATCTTGGATATCAATTACTGAGACTCAGGCAATACTCAGAAATAACAGTATTTTTTTTTCAGTGGATCATATCTTGAATGGTATATGATTCCTGTAGATGTCTATATAAACCAACTTCACCTTGATTATAGGACTATATGATTCTGAACAGTGAACACTATACAAATGTATGCATTTTTAACTGAGCAGCAATTTTAGTTCCTTCCTACTGTTCACTATTGACCCCACTCCAGAAAACAAATCCTCATTTCCAGTCCAGACAAGTCCAGACTTATCCAGAAGACAAGTTTCCTTAAAACAGAACTTTTTTTTTTAAAAAAAAACAGCAAAAAAAACCAAAAAAACCCTACAAACAAACAAAAAAAACAAACAAAAATTATTTTTTCTCTTTTCTGAGGAAACATAGAGAGGGAGGAAACTGTGATGTTATCACAAAGGCTTATTCATCACACACAATTTCTCATTTGTGACCTCTGAAAAGATGAAGTCCCAGATGGATTCAATGTGCAGGATTCTATATAAAGTGTATTTGATACAAGTGCCTAAGACAATAATGCTGTCTTAGATACCTTAGGGCGCCCTGCCTGGCTTCCACCTGAGTTTTCAGAAGGGTGAGGATTCCATGGAAGTCTTGTATGAAATTTTCAAGTTGCTCGGGGTTTCTCAGGTAACTCTGAGCATAGCAAACAGCAATGGACACATATTAACCCAACTGAACTGAGCCCTAATTTTAAGCGCCGTATGTCCAGATAGCCTCACACTACAACTTCCATAAGTCTCACTGAGAAGCCAATTGTTTTGTTTCTCTTGGCTAATTTCATGCAGACACCACTAGTGAGTGAACTGAATGCCTCATATTTTGCACTAATGACAGCTTGTTATCTAGTCACGTTTAGGTACACAAACTTATGTCTGAAGACAGAAATAAATCTCTCCCTATTAGCCTCCAGTTCTCAAAATGAAGCAATACCATAGACCAATAAATACATTGTTAAAATCAATCTGGCAGCACCTGAAGGAGATATCCAATCTGGTAAAGCCTGTTGTCTGGTGAATACCTGTAATTTGTCTGGGATGAAGCCCATATGGTGATGCGGTTTTGATTTGTGATGAAAACAGTGCTAATAGCACACTAGCATTCTATCTGTTGCTGAGCAGTACTTACAAAGTGTCAAGCTTTTATGTTTTTCCCCACATTGCCCCTGTAGTGAGTAAACTGGGGTGTACACAAGAGTTTAGGAGAGGTCATAAGCAAGACAGTGGGTCTGAGCTTACTGAAAGGATATTCCATGCCATATAGTGTTAGGCTAAGCAATAAAAAGTGAGGAAAGGAGGTTTCTGGGGAAGGTAACCATTTCTAGGAGACTTTTTTGACCCCTTG
This sequence comes from Campylorhamphus procurvoides, assembly GCA_013396655.1. Taxonomy (NCBI): domain Eukaryota; kingdom Metazoa; phylum Chordata; class Aves; order Passeriformes; family Dendrocolaptidae; genus Campylorhamphus; species Campylorhamphus procurvoides. The sequence continues at coordinate 29,576 of WBMV01000647.1, forward strand.
GAGGAGGTGGTACACCATTGTCATTGCATCACTTTCAGTGGAACTTCTGAGGAAAGTCATTAAAACAAATCCAAAACCAAAACAGTTTCAGGGCAGAGACTAAAAGCAGTATGAGATATTATCCAATATATTGCTTAAAATAAAAAAAAAGACTGAATTAGACCCTGGCAGTCCTTTGCATTTCAGAGTTTCTAATATATTGTTGTCGTTAAATACTGTACACTGTATATTTTCTTTTCCTATCAAATTTAAAAGCAACACTTACATATCCTACCAAAATCTTATTTATTTATTTATTTATTTATTTTATTCTCTACCAATCCAAGTCATAAGGAGGCCTTGTGAAAATGAACATAAACTTGGTTGGGTTTTTTTTTATAACTGTGTAGATACCATGACACTTGGCTCTGCAGATTTTGACTCTCAGAATGAAAACACTAGTTATTTCTAGACACTTGTTCACATATTTGGGTATAAAAAGAGGAAATATACCAGTAGCAATAGTAAAACAAGTAATGAACACACAAAGTTTGATTATTCTACTGACAGAGAAACACAAATTTTATTTTTTACAAATTAACAGTTTTTTTTGCTTATTAAAATTCAATTTCAGTGTCCCAATGGAAAGGAGTGCATAAAATAGGAAAATTCCGCTGAGAAGTATTCTGTAGGTCATTTCAAAGCAAGGTTGACTTCAAAACTAGATCACTTGGCCACAGGACACATGTAGTTCAGTTTTGGAAGCATCCAGGGGCTGTTGTCCCAAAGGTTCTGTGAGAAACTTGCTTCAGGACATCACCATTCTCATGATGGAGACCTGTTACCTTATGCCTGGCTGCAATTTTCCTTCCTGCAAGTTGTGACCTTTTGTTGCAACTTGCGAGTTGCAGCTTGTGATGTTTTGTCATGCTGCATCTCTAGGATGAGTCTGGTTCTTGCTGCTGTATAATCTCCCTTCATGTAATGAAAAATGGTAGAGAGACATTCGTTTGTAGCAGGAAGTGCTGGTCTATGATCAACGCAGTGAGAAAGGCACTCAGACTCTCTGAAGCGCCATTTAAACAGTCCTTTTGGAGTAAAAGAGAGAATAGCATAGATAATCTGACCATTAAACTACTTGATAACCCATAAACTCTACAGCCTTTTGTATGAAAAGTGTATATTGTATAAAATCAAGCTAGGAGTGAAAGTCTTCTCTTACCTTGCTCTTCAGCACAGTTTGCTGCAATAGTAGCTCTTTAAAAGCCAATAACTGAGGAGCTTTACTGCTCAGTTTTCACAAATACATTGTTGTTTAAATGCTACCATCCATATTTCAGCTGTCTTGGCTGTGTCCTCGTGCACTCTCAGACTGTTCACTGCTGGGGTGGGGTGAGGAGCAGAAAAGGCACTGACATGGTATAAACTCATCAATAACTAAAGCATCCCTGGGTTGTCAGCACTATTTTCAAAATAAATCCAAAACACATCCCCATACAAGCTACTATGAGGAAAATCAACTCTATCCTAGCCCAAAACAGTACAATTAATCATTGAGGATCTGTTCACCAGAGAGCAATATATGAGTTTTCAGCCAGGAAGCCTATGAGATTCATCTCAGCTCTACATTTCCTTAACTTCCTAACAATTCACTTTGTAGGAAAACATTTTTCAAGAGTTGTTAAAGATTACAGAGATGAACATAATGGGATTTCAGTGTACCTAGACACCTAAATCCAATTAACCTTTATTTCAAGTACCTTTAGGTCTTCCTGAAAATTCTAACTTAAAAAAATACTCCAACTAGAAAGAATATAGCAACACATGTGAACTTTGACAGAGAAAAATAGAATTAAAGTTGAAAACTTTTTTTATCATGCAAAATGACAAAGTTTACTGGGTTTTTTTGGTGTAGAAAAATATCTGTCAGTTTTGCATCTACTGCTATCCTTGCTTTTCCTTCTTCCTCTATTCTGCAGTTATTCTCAATCATCCTGATTCTTTGTCCATGTTAAAATTCTAAGTCTTTACATACTGGATATTATTAAAAGGGCCATTACTAGTTTACCAATTTTTCCCCACGTAAAGTCATAGGAGCCGTAATGCCATCTGATACATTCAAATTGATCACAAGTGGACACAAATCTGGTAGTAGGAGTGTTTATGTATGCACACATGTGGTAGTGTGTACTTCTTTTTCCCTGCAGTGCTGAAAACAGTCATAGATGGTGATGCTAAAATGAGTGTTCAAATTAATTGTTTACCAAAAGCTTCAGATTTCCAAAGTACTTATACAAAGATATTAGCACTGTATTCATCCTTTTTTATCATTTTACAAGTGTTTACCATCTGCACATCAGTAGAAATTTTTACATTAGCTTCCATGTCAGTGATGATAATGTTGTACACAATTAAAACGGTTGTCTTGGAAATCTCCCTTTCGAAATTGATGTGACTGTATAATTTGTAATAATATTGAAGATCATATAATTGATTGTTAAATACAGTATATAGTGCCAATTCCATACTATAATGTCATGTTTTACTAAGTCAGTGTTTTTCAAATATCTATTTTCATCTTCCTTTTCAGGCAAACTTATAATTGCCAACCACATAGTCAGATTTATTTGTCAGCATTTATTTCCCATAAAATCTCTTCCATCCTTTAGTCATTTATTAATTTTCTGTTCTGTCTAGGGCTGAAACTACACTATGAATCTTTGCATCCTCAATTGCTGACTACTGACAGTAGAACAGTACAGTGTCAACCTCTTTGTATCTCTGGTGTTGAAAATTGGCATCAGCAGAAAGAAAATAATCTCAGTAAACTCTTATAATAAAAGCGTTTCTCTTCTTAGAAATTTCCTCCTGCATACTTCTGTGGCATTTATGTGGTGGCTTCTGCATGATTCTGTTTCTGAAAAGTAATGAATGAGATGCTTCTGCCTGAAGTATTTCTATTGTCCCAAGATGATGAAGTGATGATAACTGTATCAAGACTCAAACGTTAAAAAAAATTATACATTCAGTACAGAAGCCATATGATATACCTGTGCAATAGTATTCTGTTACAGTCTGTGGAACACATATGGAAATGATTAATTTGATAACATTCTGAACTAATATTTCAGACAGTTTATACAGAAGGGATGATTTTTGTGGATTACCAATACTTGTAGAAATTCATCCTGTAGCAAAAGAAGTGTCCTACCGGATTGTTGGTACTCAACATAATGGATAATTTACAGCACAGGCAAATCTAACCTTTATGAGGAGGTGACTTTTCGACCTCTTTCTTCATATTCCCTCAGCTAATGAAGGGAAGTTCTGCTGTGTGGTAACCTTACGAGGAAGTTCACTGGCTGGAGATCCATGCCCTTTTATTCAATTCAGTCTCTCTGGAACACAAAGATACTGCACATAACGTACAATTTTTTCCCTTTGTGCTGGCGTAATACTGCTCCTCAATCTTTCAACATCTTTGTTCTTTTGACTGAAGAATGATCTAGCCACACCCCCAAAAAATTGTTAAGCACCAATGTATTAATATACTATTATTTTACATAAATTTAAATAATAAGTAGAAAAACCTAACACTAATAGAAAATGTACACAAGTGTCTTTATATAATGACTGTATAATCTCCTCTTTTTCAGTTATTGCTCCAGAAAAGATCATGTGTGACTCATAAAAGTAAAAATTGATAGAAAATTGCAATATTTAAAAAGTTACAAATATTTTTAATTTTTTAGAAGAAAATTCTGATGTTCAAACCATGCTTGGCTTTCGTCTATGTCTTTCACTATCATTAGATAAGAATTTGAGAATCAGATTGCATCTTATTCATGATCTTTATTGCGCTTTTTTTTTTTTGCTATCATAAGAGATACTCTAATGTCAGGCAATGCTTTCTATGCACACTATTATTAATGGATACCTTCTGAATGGTCCATATTAATTTTTTTGTTAGTGATTGGGGGTTTTTTCACATTTTTTTTCAGTGTAGACCATGAAGTTAATTTAATAACTAAAAAAAATAGTTGTTGTGACACTGGATATGAAGGGCTAGGCAGAGTATATAAATTAAGAGTTTATAATATAAGTTAATTTACAAAGATACTAAAAGAGGCTTATAACCAAAAGAGACATATATTTTAGTAAAAAATATATGATAAAAAAGGTTATTCTGCAATGAGGACTCATTTTCTTTAAAAAAAACCACTTTGTAAGGGTCATGTTAAGTGCTATTAAATGCTTCCTGATCATCGTAATGTAGACAGGACACAGTGACAACAGCAGAATGCTCCTGTGTTTTGTGTGGCTTTGGTCCTTAGTCTGAGCTAAATCTTGACACCTCCTTGATGGAAACGAGCAGAGCCTTAACATTTTTCAGGCATATGACTCTGGGCGTGGCAGAATCAGGTAATTTTTGTGAGAGAGGTTACATCTCGCACCTTTCTTGTTCCTCTGATTTTTGGAGTAGGCAGATTACTGCAAATGAGTATTCACCGATTAAAATATTAGTTTTATATTATATAATGAAATCTAACAGTTCTGGTCATGCTCCTCACTGTTAATTGCTTTTTATTTCTTAGATGACACAACTGAAAAAATGGCTCCTTTAAGCTGCAGTAGAGCTCTTTAACTTTGTTGGTGCACTGGTTTATGAATTTAAGTTGCAGGGAAACACAGTTGATGACAGCTGGCTCTAGTTTTGCTTTGGTTTCAGCACAGGTGCTCCTCATTTATGCAGGTGAATCTGAAATCAGAATCAGGCCCTTGGGAGTATTTCTTCATTAAATAAATTCGGTTTTGCAAACACTGTAAATTTGTCCATCAGGCAGGGCAGGGGAGGTCATGTGAAGATACAGTCTGCTAGGAAGAGGCTATCTGAAAAGTAATCAAAATGTATATACTTATATAGATGTAAAAATGTATATATAAGTGTCTTCAATATACTTTGGGAAAAGATACCTTCCCTCTGCAATCAAGGATGGGGACAAAGTTAAGTGCTGCAATCACTAAACTTTGGTTAAACTAGGTTTCTCATCTCCATTTTCAGCTATAGGCTGGCAATAAGGATGAAAGAAATGGCCATCAGATACATATTGTTTGCTGTGAAACTGGAAATCTAGGCAGATTCAAGAATTCTTATTTAAACTTTTTTTCACTTCTACCAGCTTGTCACAAGTATAAAATAATGATGAAAGCTAAAAAAATCAATTCATCTGTAGACTGCTCAAGGAAGTGTGACAGGATAGACAGACATGGCCTGTTAGATACCTATTATGTGACTGGTAGCTAAAAGTGGCATTCCCACTGTTAGCTTGATTTCGTTATCACAGCATGACCCTTCACAAATAAAAGCTCTATATTTTCCTAAAATAACCCCATAAATTACAATTACATAGTCATTAGAGGCATATTTTCTGTTTCGTGCCATGAAAACATCTTCCATGTTTCATATACCATAACTGATCATATCTCCTCCTCATGCCACATACTGTAACTCATGTAAGGCAGACACCACTGGCATTACATTTTCCAGACTTTCTCCCAGAATTTACTGATGATGTTATGGTTCTATTTTAACCAAAATTGTTTTACTTGTTTATCCTGGGGAAATGTATCATTCCACTCCCAGGCACAGAAAGACTATGATTTCCAGAAGTAGTAATAGTTCCATAGTAAAATTTTTAGACAAAATTTTAGTTTTGCCCTGAACTTGGATTCCTGCCTTTGTGACTCCTCTTTTCTGTTCTCTTCTTGCATTTCAACCTCCATAGCCACGTGTTACATCTTTCTCAACACAAACTTAATCAAGGCTCTGATCTCCCTGAGCTCTGTGTGCTTCTATGCCATTTTCCTATCCTTAATGTGCCCTATCCTGCACTGAGACCTCCCTTCTGCAGGGAAGCATACTGCCACTGAGGGGAATGCAGGAGCTCCTGTCTCCTTGTCTCTCACCCTGCAGCTGGTAACACCACCCCACTTGTCTGTCCTGTACTACATGTTGTTTTTCACCTTGTCACGCTTTGCCTTCAATGAGTTTTATCCTTTCCTGCGTGTCAAAGTGCCATATTAGATACTTCTTTCTTTCCTACTTCTACAACTGTCTTCCATCCAACTTCCTGGCTTATGACATGTCATCACAAATATTTTATGGTCACCCCTGAGGCTTGCATCTCTTTCATTTTCTTTGCACATGCTCTGTGCTCTGATTTCCACCATCTCAGTGCTACTTTCATCATTTTTTGTTGGTTTCTATCTTATACAGTTGACAGCCTCCTTGAATGAGTCTTTTATTTGGGCCCGGACAAATAGCCTCTCCAAGGGTGCTTACCAGATTGCCTCCTGCCTAATTGCATATTTCTCCTGGTCCTTTAGCCTCATAGCCTATTTGACTCTGCTTTCTACTTCCTTTTATATCATCTAACAACACCGACTCTTCCTTACAGGGAACATACCAGCCATATGCATACTACTATAAACAAAAAGTAGTAAATAAAATCAAATCTAATGTTTTGGTATAATGAGAGACTGAGTGAAAATACATTTCCTTGTATGTGCATGGGATCTTGGGAATGATGAATTCTAATTAAAATAACTTATAAGATTTTTAATATTGTTCAAAACACCTTGATATATCCTTAAAGTTTTAAGGGGACCTAAGTGTTTATTTTCATTTTTCTTAGCTAACCTATCATTTTTAGAAAGATTATGCATGAGAAAGACTATGCATGCACCAAAGGAAGAGTGTCAATGTGCATGAAGAGATTTCTGTAAGGTCTGAATCTACTTCTGGTGACACTGGAGTCTGCTTTTTCCTAGAACAATGAAGTGGGATGGGAATTTATTACAAGGATTGCATAAACTTGCAAGATTTTTTTTTCGTTTCTGATATAAATTGGGTAGATGATTACTACACACAGGATAGATACAAGAACATCAAAGACCTTGGGGAATTATTATAATGAAGTAGAAATATTCATCAGGCAAGAGCACTATCAGGTTATCAATTATATTGTTATAATACCAATGTTCTCTGATGATGTGATTCTGTGATTGTTACTAGCTCCTTTGTTTAATAAACTAAGAATATCTTTATCAAAATCAAATGTAAGTATTTCAATCTGCAAAAATAACAAGGCAAAATAAGATTTTATCAAGTAGCAATATAGATAATGTCACTTTTCTTCTATTAATTTGCTGTTATACTTTCCTAATCTATTTATTCTGGAAGTGAATCTTTATATAATTATATTTAATTTTTCATAACTGAACAACAGACCTAATTTTGGAAGAGAAAATCTACAGCAAAACATATGGATCTAAACTAGTAAATGCATTAGATAATTGAAGAGAAATCCATATTTACATGGCAAATTCTCTCTAAATTTATGTTATCTTCAACATGAATAGGCCATGAGTGAGGCCCAGAGCTACAATTCTCTGGCTCAGGGATGCAGCTCTGGCAAGAACAATGGCTCTGCAGTGTTTGTCAGGATGGACCACCCTTCTTCCTGCTTGCTGCTTGCCCTAAAACTTTCGGACCACTGCAGCAGTATCCAGCAGCTTCTGGAAAGGCACTCATTTTTTGCCAGCATTTTCAAGATATGGTGCTGAAGACAGCTGTAACTCTTAGAGTTTCTGGGTCTTGAGACAATGAAGGCTTTGTGGAAATCATAGCGAATTTTTGTGCCTCAGTAACACTTTAGAAACACTAACTTTTTAATTGTCAGAAACTTTCTGTGACTGTTACCCTCACAGAGTGGGTAAACAGAAAAAAACCACATAAATTAAGCCAATATTTCTGCAACTGCTTGTGCCCACCTACACATGTGAGAAATGATCTGCTGCCTGGAGCCACTCGGCTTGTGCAGCCCTCCCAGCCTCTGGAGTTTGATATGTACATCAAGTGTTTGGGTTTCCCATTGCGACCTGTCAGTCCTGACAAATGAAACCTGTGTCAGCGTTGGGACCGATTTCTTGTTCTTGTTTCTTTGTTCAGTGTGCTGGAACTGCTGCCTCTTATCCTGTGAAACTTCATCTCCTTGTGCCTGGAGGACCCCAGTTGGCAGGTGAAGAGGCTGAACGCCCTGCAAGTGTCTGGCTGCTGCACACCCAGCCAGGACACCTCTTGGGGAAGGGGCAGCATTGTCCTCTGCAGCTCCAGCTCCCTGGCAACATTCTAAAAGAATCAAAGGGGTCATGGGTAAGATTTTCTCCCACTTTAGAAGTTCATGCTTCTAAATAAAGTCTAGCCTTAAGATTTCAATTTTCTTTCCCTTTTTGAAACACTGGCTCAGATAGCAAATTTGTATGCCTTGACTTATATTTTATAAATGTTATTTCTGCAAGCAAATTATGTTATACCATTTTTGTTTCATATTTCTCTTTTCTTAAACTGCATTGACCAATGTAAAATTGAAGTTTTTCATTAAAAAGTTCATGATAAAACAGCAATTTCAAAATTTCTGAAAGTTAGATTTCAAAACGGGGGAGGAGTTATCAAGAAAAATTCTGAAGGACATGAAGGTACAGAACATACCAGAGAAAGGCCACTTGTAAGTTAACCTTATTTCAGGCAGACTGATACTAAACTCTGAAGTCATCCTAAGGGCTTGTTAGTACTCCTGAGACTAGTGATCTCTGAGCAATTAGCTCATAAGGACACTAAGAGACTGATATACTGTTCAGGCTTACTTTACTCATGAAAAATACATTCTAATTATTTATGTTTATGGATCATAGAAAAAGTAGAGATCAAACTATACCTCAGATCCAGAGTTTCAGGCACTGACCCCAAGAATATCACCACTCCCAAAAGAGTTACTTTTCACTTCTGTATTCATTCTCAAAAAGGATCTGATGAACTGCATAAAATATTTCCTCACATGTGACTTTACAAAGTGTTATTGTCAAGGTGGTATATGAGCTGTATGTTTGCATAAACATGTAAGTAGTTAGCTCAGGAGTCAATGATTTCCTTAAAAGATACTGGGAACAATGCTAGCTCTTCGTATTTGCCTAGACAGAGACATTAGCACTTCTCAGGTTAGGGAAGGAAGTCAATAACTGTCCAGGCACAATGTTACAAACTGACATTCTGAAACAGTGATGAAATACCAGAGACTCGTGAAGCAGCAAGGACAAATGTCTGAGTGTGAATGTAACCTGCAAAAAGAGAATGAGTCTACAGAGACTGATGTATCCCACCATCTGGATTTGCCTCAAGAAAAGCAATATGTAACCTGTGTATCTCACCATACAAAAGGATTTCAGCCAGTAAATCTTTCCAGCATGGTTACAGTTAGAGAGACAACCTGAAGTGTACTTACTGCTTTTATATATATGTATATATATATATATGTATGTGTGTGTGTGCATATGCTTATATATAAATATTATAAGTATTATATAAAATATTTATATATATATATATTACTCCTAACACTACTGTGCTTTGTTTTGGTTAATTCTAGGGTTTCTAAAGATTAATTTTCTACTTCTACTTTAATGTTGTCTGATGCAGAAGTAATTTTAAAGAACCAGAAAACCATATAACCAGGTTGGAGTGATTCATAAAGCACAGTCTACCAAATTATCATGAGAATATTCTCTAGTTCTTTTTAATGCCCTGGTAACACTGCTATTGGCATGGCAAAAAACCTTCTTCCAGTGGGAAATTCTATGGAAAATATAGCAGGTATGGTGCAAGACTGAAAATAGGCCTAAATTTCAAAGTTCAGCGCTGGTCAGCTCTTATGGTTGTCTCTCATGTGAAATTGCAATAAGGTCTGAGTTCCAACCGCAGTTAGTGGGGAAGTGCATTTCTCTCACAAGGCTTCATCCTCATCTGAGAGCTTCCAAACTCATCTAAAGTTGTCTACTTGACTTAGGCTTACCTGATTTCAGGTAGAATTCAATGTGGGTATTTTTCATCTGTGTTTGGCCCAGCCACATGTGAGAAGCTGGGTTTTCTCATGCCAAGTTATGGGAAACAGGCTGATAAAGACGGTCTGTAGCCTTGAGAGAGAGATTGCTGTGTAAACTAAAATTAATTGGTATGTAATGTAAGGGGCAGTGCCAGATACCTTTGCCTGGGTGGCCCTGGCCACATCATTTTGGCCTCAGGTGAACGTCATTTTGGCCAAGTAGATAAAAGGCAGATGGCCCGTGTTTTGTGGGGGCTCGCTTCACGTGACAGGACAACGTTGCCTTGACGGGGATACCCGCCGTCACCTGTGAGCCAGCTGACCCTTGAGGATGCAGCCACTGCTAGGGAGGTCTGGGCATTCCAGGAGTTGGTGAGACAACTCCATGGGGGACACCTGGGCAATTTGGGTGTTTGCACCTGGGGGCTTATTTTCTTCGCTCTCTCTCTATGGGGTTTCTTTCTTGTTTACTTGACCACCTCTGGTAATAAAACTGCTGCTTGGATTAAGCTTTCTGCGGTGTCTCAGTTTCGGCTTCCACGTCTCTTTGGACCCCTATGTTACCTGGAACATTACCTAATCCTGAGCTGTCTTCATGGTCAGGGTGCCTGCTTGGTTAATGACATTGTCCATCAAAATTTAGGATTCATTGTAAGGAAAAAAAATTAATTTTGTTTGTTTGTTTTCATCCAAGCCATTAAGAACTGTAAAAAGCAGCTATCATTTATAAAATAATAAATTTTTATGTATGGACCATTTTACACTGCATTTAATGAAGAATGTAAAGGTAGAGTACTTTTAAAAAATTGCTTCTGTAATTCAAGTTTTATACTTCCTAAAGACATTTGTTAGTGAATGTGCCTAATGACTTCTCTACTTTTAAAAAGCAAAAAGTTATTTTTTGGTAACTTGTATTTCTAATATCTCTTGCACTGTACTTGTTTTCAACCAAAAAGCAAGCCCTCATATGGAAAAGCTTCACATCTGTGCATGGACGAACTTGTTTAATTGGATTAGTAGAAACTGTTCAACACCTTCCATGCTTGAGTTAATAGGAGAACATGGAGATGTGTTCTGTTCAAATTACTGGACTGATCTTAGAAAACTCTCCACAATCAACCTAGACTCCCCAGACATTCACATTGTCCTTAATCAGGACAATGTAAGCATTTGAACAGAGCAAAGTGGCCTTAAGCCAGTAGTGTTTCTAAGCTTCAGTGACTAGGTCATGAACAAAGAAGACTGAAGGGGTCAAGATGAAGAAGAGGAGTTCAAGACCTCCAGAGTAAGGCTGAAGACTGGAAACAACCACCTAATCCTGATGCCAAAAGAAGATTCTGGAAGGCTCTGCCCAAACTCTGGCTAGTCTCCACCTAGTCGTTAATATGCATGGTCAGATATTGTAATCATATTACTATGCAACATTGTATGTTGTAACCATGTAGTGAAATGTATAAAATGGCTCATTTTGCACTGTTGATTGGAAGCTAGTTTGTCCAGTGAGAGCTGGCTAGCTTTTCAGTGCTGCTCGAAAAAATACCTTTGCTTCTAAAAGAACAAACTCTCTTAGCAGTTCCTTTTATTCTGAGGTTTTTCGACATCCGTCCTTTCCGTAATAAGCACTATGTGCAAGATGTGGAACGTGAAGTCGTCAAAAAGATTTCTGACTAATTAATTATATTGGAAAATGCTGGTTCATTGAACTAAAGATGCTTATACCTTCAATTCTAGAAACTCCTCCCAAAAAAGAACAGGCTATCAGGAAAATTTTTAACACAGTCCTGGGTAGCCTGTCTGGGATGAAATGGCTTGGAAGCTGCAGATCCGAGGGCTGGTTGTTTGTGGACATTTCCTAGCAAGGATGAGGGATTCTTGTACAGTTATCTGCTTAGTGGAAAGACACGATTCAGTTTCTCTCCCACTACTTCCATTTTTCAAAGCACTGCCAGCAACAAACCTGAGAGATCATCAATTAATCAAAGCAATTGACTGGATTCCAGTTCAGAAATGTTAGAAAAATGTGGCTTCGGTTTAACCACCTCTTACCCTTCAGGCTTGCGAAGTACAAATTTTTCAGTGCTGATGTTAACATGTTTCTGAACTGATAGTCTTTCTCACATTTCTGTGCACAAGTTTTCCTTTTATTTCCTTTTATAAACATTTTGGAAGTATTTATGGTGGAAGAGGGTTCTGAACTCATTGGTCAGATGTAATCTCTGCTTTTTTTGTGGTAGTTACAGGAACAACATCTGTTCTAGCTGTTACTAATGTTGTGTTTCATAGATATATTTATTGTCTGTGATTCATCTAATTATGGGTCAAATCCTTCAGTAACTCTCAGGCAAGAACTGCAAAGAAAACTCAGTCTCACGGTGCTAAAAAGGGGTGATCAGGATTTCACTGAAGTTACAATCGTTCCAGGGGCTTCTGGAGAAATGCGTGAATCAGTCCTGACAAAAACAGACCAACTCTTGGGGTAAGAATTCCAGTCAGAGGAATCTAGAAAACACCATAGAAGATGGTTAGCATATATGACAAAGATGGTGAGAATACATTATACTGTCCAATCTAGAACAGCAGTTTACTTCATCTGTAGTAACAAAAGTATACATGAAGTGCCTTCCACATCTTACTGGTTTTGTAAGTCTGAGTCCTCACAGATTCTTTTTTAAGCACTTGATTTCCTTACTCTCTTGTTTAGGTAGTTTCTAAAATCTGAATGCTAAGCCTCTGCCTGAAACGGGGGATAGTGAGAAACAAATGCAAAACTAAACCAACCTTTTTACCACTCCTCATTTCCTCCCTGACTCCACTTCTAGCTCTTCTACCTAGTTCCCTCCCCAAACACAACAAGAAGGATGGAGATGGGGTGGGTGGCCAGATTATAATACCTCATCTCTGCCTCTTCTTTGTTCTCACACTGTTCCCCTGCTCCAGTGTGGGGTCCTTCCCACAGGACGGTCCTTCAAGAGCTGTTACAGAATGGGTTTTTCTCACCAGGCTGCAGTTCTTCAAGAACTTCTCCAGTGCAGGTCCCTTCCGCAGGTGCAGTTCTTCATCAATAGACTGCCCAGTCTGGGTTCTCCGTGGGCTGAAGTTTCCTTCAGGGAACATCCACCTGCTGCCATGTGGATTCCTCCATGAGCTGCCAGAGGACAGCCTGCCTCACCATGGTCTGTATCACAGGCTGCAGTGGAATCTCTGCTCTGGCACTTTCTCCCCTTCCTTCTGCACTGACCTTGGTATCTGCAGAGCTGTTTCTCTCACATTTTTTCACAACCTTATGAATTCAGTTTACATCTATGCCAGTTCTTGTTTGATTCTTGTATCATTCAATGTATTTTTATCTGTTGGTGGTTTCTAGTTCAGCAGCTGTTGGAACTTTGTTGGAACTTTGTGTATGTTGCTGCTTTTGTCTGGGAAGGCTCATATAAAAATAATTTTAGTTATAAAGATAGAATAAAATATATTCTGAAAAGTAATGGCTGTTTTGGATTAGATGTAAGAGGTCTTTTGTGTTAGATTAGTCAGTATAAATACTCCATGTTCTCTTAAGCCAAGCTTTTGTGTAGAACACCATTGACACATTTCTGCTGACACATGTCGATTACCGACAAAACAAATAGAATTACAGTTCTCTTAGTCTACTCACTTAAAAATTGTCCTGTTCTCTTGTTTCCTGAAAGATGATTTATCTCCTGATCTAATGCCTTCTTTGAAATTGAAAGTACTCTCTCACAAGAGCATGCTTTTAGTTCATCACTGCCATGCATTTTTTCTGGACCCCATAACTACTCAGGCACTGTAGTGGATTGAAAAGGGTTTGGATTTATGTTGTAGAGAAATGTATGTGGATCTCCAGGATAGCTTTCATGCTGTCTTAAAATGGCAAAAAAATGTCTTGCGTCTGTATAAAAAGCCCTCCATCCAATATAGTAAATACAAATGTGGAAGCATCAATAACTACTGGCATGCATATTTTGTTAAGAGTAAAGGGTAATCAGTTTTCAGAGGGTGAAAAGAAAAGAGGTTTAAACTTTGCCTTCCATGGATAATGGCCATCCAGGGTTAAATCAGATTTAAAAATGAGACAGTATTTGGTGCTAAGTCTTTATAACAGGCTAAAAGAAAAGTGCTCACTTTTGAAAAAGTGTCCTTTATGTAAACTTCTGAGCCCCAAGCTATGTTCACTCTAAAACTGAAGGAAAGTTGATCTGAAGCAACTAGAACAATAAGAACTGCATAGACTGTTGGACCTCAGAGGGTCAAAGTCTTTTTTCTTACTTTTGGTTTGAAATTACTACCGAGTTACCTATGGGATTATCTTTTTGTGCAGCAACTGTTCCCACTGATATAAACAATACTGCTTAAATCATATGAAATAGAACACTTACATAAATCTTTCTAGAACTGGAGATGACATCCATTAGTAGTTAATAACAGGATTATTTGGATGCAGTATGCTCAAGTATAATAAGTGAAATAGTAAAGGGTCTGCTGTTTCTGTAGCATATAACTGAAAGAGACACAAAATTCAATAGGATGATAAAGGTTAAGATAAATGATTAGTAAGAAATTATCAAATTAGTTGAGTTCATAAATACATTATTTTTAGCAGATACCATTAAATGGAGAATGAATGGCCATTTGGATGAGGATAGGGACCTTGGATGATAATTGAGATCAGATTAACACTGACAGATAATCAGGATCCAAATAAGCTAAGCTTCTGAGGAAAGGCGTGGGACACCATCAGAAGAAATACTGCTTCAATCCAAAGGTACCATAAACCACAGGATCACCTTCTTCTGAACAAACCCGGCCAAACCCAAAGCTCATAGGCATTTTAAGCCTGGAGCAGTCAACCTCTTTTTGTCATTCATAGGAAATGCTGTCAAAAGTTCCTGCCTGTTGAACTGCACCAACAGATGTGCAAGGTATGGAAGTGTGAAGCCAATCTTCTCAGGAGATGCTGCTGAGGGATTTGAAGGTGTTAGTAAGATTCTCCAATCAAAGCACATGAAGCTTTGGAAAAGACTCATTAGTGGGCAACTGAGGAGGAAATATTTTTTAAAAGTGACATCTAAGGGTCTCTTTGATTTTTGATTTTTTAATTTTATAGATGTTAGAAATTATTGTAGATCTAATGTACTAGTAATATAACNAGCCTAAATATCTTAAAATTATCCATTCATTTTATTATAAGTATTAAAGATGTATTTAATTTTTGAAAGGCAAAAAGACTTCTGCCTAGTTACCAGGAGACTACAGTGGCTATTAGGAATGGACTAATAAACCTGATGACATGTCAAGTCATTAAGATAAACTAAAAGGTTGTTGGCTTGACAGCTTAGCAGTCACAAGATACACTGGGGCAGAGTCACTGGACTCTGCATGTCTGGCATAAACCTGAAAAGATAAGGAAAGATTGTGACATAATATAACTGCAGTCACATGGAATCAGTTACACATGGTACGTGCAACTGTTGTGAAGTTTTATACCAAATATAGTTAGCTAAAGGATGCATGGGACATAAAAGGGGTATTAAAGGTTGGTATTTTATAATTGTTCCTCTGCTGAGACATTGTGATGGCTGCCAATTATATTTCTGGCAAGCTGAGTTTTTGAGTGAAATTGCAGGTGTATTTTGTTACTGTTACTGACTTTGACTTTCATCTTGCTCAATTTTGGCTTTGAAAATGTACAGCTCAACAAGAAGGTTTTTAGTTTCAAGTGGCAAATATAACAAATAAATCTGGAATTGAATTCACCTTTTCCTCTGCAGTCTTATGACAATGGCAATGGCTATTTTAAGGTAGGCTATCAGATCTGAATTTGGATTTAAAACACAAATGAAAATAAGCGGAGGAGAATAATTCTGTAACAGAAGGACTTGAAATAAAGTAAGCAAATTTTTTATGGTTTTCAGTTGAAATTTTAGGTTTTGTAACTGTTATTAATTTCTCCTATTCATTTATTTATGCATTTATTTATTTTTCTGGAATCTTGCTCTAGCATCTCCTTCCATATAAAATAAATTCTGCTTGTTGATATCCTATCATCTGAGTGAGGGAGTCAATATGTAATGGAAGATTGATGAGTCATCTCTACATTGTGTGCATGGGTAAGTGTGGTGTGCGTGTGTGCATGCATATGTATGTTTCTATGCTTACTTATACATTGTGTTTGTAGACATACAGACTAACAAATAAATTACGTAGCTATTTGTGTCACAAATGCAGTCCTTGACCCAAATATTTTCTTAAGGGTCATAAATATTTTATTGATTTTTAGGTACACATGGAAAAAAATAACAACAGGGAAAAGTATATACTGTATTAAAGCTTTAAAAGACTATATGACAGATCCAGTAATAAGAATCAGTGTCTTAGAAACATTTCACATGTTTGGAAACCTGTGCTGTCCCCATCTCATTTTTTGCAACAGGAAAATGTATCACTTAAAGTACAACTTCTGAGTTTATTTGCTTTTTTGTAAGGATTTTATATACAGATGCCATTAATGCTACTTGAAATACTGAAAAAGTTTCCAAGATACTTTATCAATTAATTTCAATGATTACTTTTTGGGGTGTTTTTGCCTCAGCACTGGGTATTCATGAAAGTGTGTAAACATGACAAATTTTTTATCTTCATGTATTAAAGACATCAAAAGCAATTAAAAATATGTCTTAGGAGGGCCTGGATCAATTAAAAATCTGAATTACTCGGTTGGTGATATGTAGCTGCATGAATTACAGCATGCCAGCTGTGGTGTTTTAACATCGGAAGGCAATTAAGTACCACGCAGCCACTGCCTTCCTCCCTCTGCTGGGATGGGAAGGAAAAAAGGTAAAACCCATGGATTGAGATGAGGAAGTTTCATAACTGAAATAAAGTAAAATATAATAATAACACTAGTGTATATGGAATATCCCTTTGGCCAATGCATGTCAGCTCTTGCAGCCATTATTCCCTCCCAGCTTTTTGTGCACCCGCTCACAGGCAGAACAAGGGAAATTGAAAAGTCCTTGATTTAGGGTAAGAACTACCTAGCAGCAACTTTACTAGCAGCAACAGTGTGTTATCAATAGTATTCTTAAACTAAATTTAAAACACAGCACTGTAATAGCTACTAGGAAGAAAATTTGCCCTATATCGGCTGAAACCCCAACACCAAGAGTTCCAAATTTTTTCAAAACAAAATTCTTATGAAAAGCATATTCTTTAAAGAAGAATCATCTCTCCATTAAAAGAGAAGAAGCCCTCTCTGTCATTAAGTCAATTTCTTATATATTTTCCTGATTGGAAGCTATCAGGAAAGGAATTTATCAACAGAACTAAATGATGTTAAATACATAGTTAAATTTAATCAAGTTTAATTTGTGCTGATGGCAAAGTTCTGAACCATATCTATCACTCAAAATGTTTGGTGATTTTTTTAACAAATCTGTTTTCTGTGTGAGTAGTGCAATATAAGTAGTTTATGAGAAATTGGGTGTTTTATTGACTTGTTCTTATGAAATTGTTATTATATTTCATATTGTATTGCTTGAGTTTTCAAGCCTTTGAACTTAATTCTTCTTTTTGTACTTATTCATGGCAGTAAGGCTCAATTACTTGAAAGAATGCTGAAAGCAAACATGAAACAGCAATGTTATGGTTCTACTGAAATTTACTTTTGAATTCACATGAATAGTCAAGGGCATTTAAGAAGATGGGGTTTGCCCATTCTAGCTCCCTTTGCACTTCTGAGAAGTGTCAAACGGTTTTAGATAAAGTTAGTCTCTAACTGATTTTTTTTAAGCTCACAGATGTCAAATTACACCATTATGAACACTTTATACATAAATTACTGCCTTTCATAAACTTAAAGGCAAAACTTTTTAGATGCTGGACTATATAATTACACAACTTTTACTTTTATAGAAAAGAGAATATTATGCCACTATTTTTTCAAGTAGTTCTTTCATGATATGGCACAGAGTACAACTCTAATAACCGCATTCTATCTAAAAGATAAAACAAATTTCTTTCACTTTTGTCTGGTCTTTTTCGCTTGCCAGCAAGTTTATTGAGTCTGTCTTTGAAAGCCTGATACAAACCACTAAAAAACAATGTGAAAAGTCCAGTTAAACATAAATTGCTTCTGAACTAGATCTTTTTCAGACTCTTAATTGTAGTTCTGTTTCAGTTCTGCCTGAACTGATAATTATGACTGATTGAAAAAATACTAGAAACCTCAAATCTGTAAGATTTGAAATTTGATTTTAAACAGAGATTACAATTGTTCAATATCTCTGGGAATCCTACACTGCAGATGGACCTAGCTGTTTTGTACATTCCCTGCTAAACATAATTAGATTTACAATATTTCTTACTGAAGAGCTGCAGAAAGATTTACCAGCTCATCACAGGCACATATCTGAAGGGGCACCCAATACAAGGTGCTTGTTATGCAGAAATATACAAATGTCAAGGTGTCCTTATTTTGTTTTTCTCTGTTTTGATCCGTAAGCTTAGTCAACAGTTCAAGTTAGCAGATTCTTGTGGGCCTCACTCCAACCTTCTTTCACGTGTTGCACAAGCATCCGGCAGCACTTGGCATCGTTGCTTCTATGAACCAACATTTCAATGACTGCATGCTAGAATGGGAACCAGGGATTTCTATGGTCACATATCTTGATATGGAAGCTCGCTTTTCTTCACTCTTAGGTGGATGTGATTATTGCATACTGAACAGTAACTCTTGCCTCATACTCTTCAAGCATAGTGAAAAATATGCTTAACAAATATATAACCAACTGACAATCTGCCTATCAGGAGTTCGGTGTGACTGTAGTCAGTCGCTGTGCTTGAGGAATGCTCCATATGTGAGAGGGTTTTGTGTTTCATGACAAACTCTTCTCACAAGACCCTAGGAATGCAACTTAGTATTTTCTAGTTTGCAGAACTATAATAAGTAGAGATAATATTATATTCTTCCTTCTTTGTCTTTTGAGATTTTAAACTCTCACAGTAAGAAAATAAGAATGGATAAATTGGTAATGTGAAATCAGTCTCTGCCCTAGAGATGTTCCTGTAGGGCAATTGCACATGATAGAAAGTTTGGAAAGATATTTTCATTAAACTTTTCTTTTATTGAGGAAAAGACACAATCAAAAAATAAATAATGAATTGTTAGTTGCGACTTCAAGTGGTTATGATTTTCTGCTGGAAGATTATATATAATCTAAATAAGCAAAATGCATTAAATCTCAAATGCATTTCAAAAGTTGTGGTTTTTTGGTTATTTTTAAGAGCTACAAACTTTTATGAACTAATCAGAAGGGGGAAAATCTAAATTATAAAAATACTGTATACCTGTGAGAAATTCTTAGAAGATACGTGCAACTAAACTCTTACTGCTGGTTGAAATCCAGGGTGAGGTCCATACTCCATTAGGAGGGATCTGAAGGTGCCCAGCATCCAAATCTTCCTACCATTAACACTGTTAAAGAACTGTCTACAGCACCGGGGCTGTGAGAACTTGCATACTCTCTGATAACTGTATGCCAAAGAAACTAACCAAACAATTTCTTACAAAAGGTTGTGTTGAGAAGATGTTTGGGCTGTAATCTGCCCCTGTTTCTGACTCTAAGTACCCAGAGGTGTGAAAGACCTGGTTTCCAAAGCTGCATCCTTTCCAAAAGCTGCTCAGAAGAGCATTGAGACATTATTTTGTTTGTCTATTCATCCCAACAGTTTTTCTGAGTTGCTATATACGTATGAATTTTAACTCACACACAGAGAAAAAAATTCTACAGAATTTTTACTAGTTAGAAAAATCTTCTTTCCTTTTGTTCAGATTCAAAATTAGGAAAGCTCAATAGGAGTACTTAGCTTAAAGAGAGTGCAACACCAAAAGACTATTTAATTAAAATCACAAGCCACAGTACAGCTCAAGAGTTTGCTTAATGGGTACTGAATTGGAATCACAAGTAGTTCTGGTTAGTATTTAGCTAGATTAAGAGCATGTAGAAGTCCCTGACTTATAAAGCACCCCAGTTCATGTGAGTTTGTTATTTTCCTGTCTATAAATACTTTCAATTACCTGTTTATGCTTTCTGAATACTTACTATATATGAATGAGCCATACTTATCCTTTTTAACAGTCTGGAGTACATGTAATTGCTGCTGCCCCTGTGAACCTGCTTGATTCTTCGAGAAAATTAGAAGCCTCATTAGGACAAGATAGGTCACTGTCACTGATAATATCAGCATGACAAGGCCAAGCCCAGAGCTGGAATTCCACTGTAGCCCTGGCAAGTGATTAGAAGAGACCAAAGACACGAATATAGCAGAAATTTTGAATTAAACAAAAATAGACAGTGAATTCTTTTGGTATAGGGGCATTTTTATGCAGTTGTGGATACCTTGATTTTGCAGACACCTTTGTCTAGGGAAAATTACTTCTTACTTTCTTCTGAAAATTACTTCCTTTTGTATCCTAAAGAAAAGTGCCCACAAAATTATCTTGGGCAAACTTCTTCATTAAAATCATTAGTGTGAATACTGGTGTGGTGGGTTTTACATTGGTCAGCCGAATGTCAGGTGTCCACTAAAGGCATCCTCTCACTTCCCTCCTCAGATGATATGGGAGAGAAAATAAAACAAAAGGCTCGTGGGTCAAGGAGGGTAGGGAGGCATCACTCACCAGCTACTGTGAGGGAAAACAGGCACAACTTGGAGAAATTAGTTTAATTTACTACCAATCAAATCAGAGTAGGATAATGAAAAATTAAACCAAATCCTATAAACACCCTCCCTCACCTCACCCTCCTACCCAGACTCAAATTCTTCCCAGATTTCTCTACCTCCTCCTGCCAAGCGGCACAGGGGGACAGGGAATGGGGTTTGTGGCCAGCTCATCACACATTGTCTCTGTTGCTCCTTCCTCCTCAGGGGAAGGACCCCCTGCTCCATTATGAGTCCCTCCCACAGGAGACAGGCCTTCATGAACAGACAGCTCAGCACGGGTCTATCACAGAGTCACAAGTCCTGTGAACAAACCTGGTCCAGTGTAGACACCTCTTACCACAGGTACACAGGTATAGCACAAGCTTCCCACAGGATCACAGCCTCCTTCAGGAATCCTCCTGGTCCAGTGCAGAATCCTCCACAGGCTGCAGGAGGATATCTGCTCCACTCTGGACTTCCATGGGCTGCAGGGGCACAGCTGCCTCACTGTGATCTGCACCATAGGCTGCAGAGGATTCTCTGCTCCGGTGCCTGGACCATCTCCTCCTCATCATTCTTCACTGAACTTGGTCTTTTTGTCCCATTCTTGAGTCTCTCCCTCTGGCTGAAGTTGCTGTTGTGAATTTTTTCCCCTTGCTCCTTAGCTATGTTATCCCAGAAGTGCTACCATCACAGTCGATTGGCTTGGCTTGATCTGCAGTGGGTCTGTCTTGGAGCTGGCTGACATTGGCTCTGTTGGACATTGGGGAAGCTTCTGACAGCTTCTCACAGAAGCTGCCCCTCTATTTCCCCACTACCAATATCTTACCTTGCAAAACCAACACAATTGGATACAGTCAGTGGAGCACAAACATAACAACTTTATTAATGCCAGGAAAGAAAATATCAGAACCGGACTGAGTTGCTGAATTACCATTAGGATCTGATTAATGTACATTATAGTGCAACCTGAGCTATGCAGTTTGTCAACGCAGCGTTAATAGGTTCAGTAAAAGCACTTTCTGACACAGCTGTTTGTGAACTGTGTACAACTTTGAGCCAAGAGGAAGCTGACTGTTCCTATTTGTATCCTGTGACTGGAGTGTAGAAATGCTTAAAGACCTTAGATCAACATTCAGACCGAATTCTTCTCCCTTCAACAGCTCTACTCATGCACACATATTATCTGTATAATGCTTCAAAATGCCCATTTGGTGCCTGTGACAGTCTAGAATCAAAAGTGAAGATTAATGATAAGAGTATGAAAACAAATTCACCAGGAAAAAGGGAAGATAAGGATATTTTGGTGCTCTCCCCGTCATTGAAAATGGCACATAAAAGAATGAGCTCCAATGAGACATTTTGTGACTGTGTAACTTGCCCATTTAATCCTGGTTGTATCTGTTTCTTTTTCATTACACACATGCACAGGTAAATTCAGTTTTCTGTTTTGAAAGGTACCTGTATAAATAAGGTTTGATTACTTCCACACTATTTGCCCTGTAAATCTTTAACCTTGAATGGACATTTCCCTGGCATTTCTCATGTCAGGTGGAAAACCAGAGTGAAAAAATAGGGCCAACTGCTCCTTTTGTACTCCAGGACTTAGCTGCTTGTGAAGTTGCCAGAAGAATCTGATGGCAGATTCTTTCAGACACTGGTGAACCTGGTATGACTATCAGGCCTCTTTGGTCACAAATAATCTGTTCAATAATTAGTCAAAATGACAAATCAAAACCCACATTGCTAAGAGTTTCTTTCCAACTTCCATCTTTTCTCTGTCTCCAACAAAAACTGCTTTCTCAATGGTTATAAAACTTTTTAAAGCTTCAGGCTTTGGCTGCAGTTTAGAAGAATTAATAGGTGATCTGGATTTATCTTTTGAATCTCAATCTTTTGTTTTTACTTCCATATTATGCTTTCAGCGACCAGGGTTATTGAGCAGTCTTCCATAGATAGAAGTTTATATCTAATTTATCTCCAGCTGAGTCATGTGTACTTTACACTTGTCACAGCTAAGTGATCAGGAAAAAACTTCAGGAAATATAAAGGGCCGGAGATGACTTAAATTCAGCAATGTAAAAGAAGAAAAGTGTGCTGTGTTAGACAGTAGAAAGCCTAGATGATTTGAACTCAGACTCCCTCTTGCTCCAGTTCCCATTGAACCATAAATGCCTGCCCAGGGCAGATAAATAAGGGAATATGAGGAGGCTGCATTTCGAAGTTATTCTATCTTTACAAAGAAAGAATAGCCACTGATTCAGATACTGAATATATGTGGCAGTTTTGTAGTCTAAAAAAAAAAAAAAGAAAACAAAAAATCCCTACAGATTATATTCAGCCACATGTATTTTTCATTTCCAATAAGCAGGAAACTAGATTGTCCTAGATCATCTGTCTTCCACTGTCTTCCGCTCATACCCAGAGCCTGAAAAAGAAGCAGGCAAACAAACAAACAAACTGTTGTGGGAATGTCAACCTTGTCATAATTAATGAAACATCATTTTAAATGTCAGCTAGCCAAACTTATCACGAACATTTCTAATGTATCTAAACACTAACTCATAAATTGTAGCCCTAGGTATGATATTGCCTTGCATCTAGGACAGCTAATATGCCGTTGTCTGTTGCAGCAGGTTCATCAGCATAACAGAGGTATTCTGGAGTCTGTTTTATTTTAGGGTGTGCTAGAAATAAACCGAAAGTCAAGCGTTCATTTCAAGGATGGTTTTTTAGAGAGGTAATAGTTTTGTAAACTTCTCTTTCCAACTTAAACCAATGAAAACATTTGTTATAGTCACTTGCTTTCTGCACTGTTTCATTAAGAGAATAATAACTTTTCCCCTACAAATAGCAGACAGATTAGAAACAAAACTGTGTTGTCAAGATGTAAGTATTCATTATCTTGGCAGCTAGAAAAGTTTCAAGTCCAGTCTTTACAACTTTATGCACACACTTATCTCTACTCATATGGGTGGTACAACTGAAACCTTCACTTTCTGCACTACTCAGCATGTAATTGGATCTGCTCAGGCAGGATATAGTATCCCTGCCCAAAGAAACAAGGGCTTGTAAGTCGTTTTAATTCTGATCTGCCTACCTTCTTTGTCAGTGTTCCATGTTGTCTCATGGAAAGTAGAAAGCAGAGTAGTAAAATAGTATAGGACACAAATTTGGCCAGGGAACTATATTTTTTAATTGTTTTTCTTCCTGCACTAGATTTGCTAAATTGTGTCCTCTGTTCCAAATGCCAACAGGAACCACAAAGTAAACCAGAGCTTTAATTTTCATGTCTAGTAGCAGTACATACTTTTTGATTGATATATATAAAAAAAATTAATTTGAAGTGTTTGTGAAATGAACATGATTTGGTTTGGTGACATATCGATGAATATTTTTTATTTGTCCAGATCCTGAAGGTCTGTTTAAATTGATAGGACATCAGATAGTCCACTGCACCTACTATCATTAAATCCTACTTGAAGTAGATTAATTATTCAACAATCACCTTCTGCTTCTGTAAGAGTCTATTCATGAAGCTTGTGTAATACTGGGGACTGAGAATCTCAATATCATGTTATTCAGTTGAGATCTGATTGAAATATGATTGCTAATGGGGGAATCTTTCCTCTGAGTCAGGCTAGGTCAACAACAAAAGGCAAGCTACTGAAGCGGATATAAACATAAAATTTTTAGGAGATATGTGTTTTTTTACTTGAGGGAAATTCCTTCTTAGAAAAAAAGAGCAAACTTGCCTGAAAGTTTTATGCTAAAAATAATGCTTAGTTTCCTTTAGCTGTTCCTCTCTGAACAGAAAGTATTCTACTGTATTTTAAAATTGCCTCTCTTCTTTTGTTACGCTTACACTCAAAGAATCTGCAGTTAAAAAAAAGGAAGGCTAATAACGGAAAAGAGCAACCACCTGTTGCATTGTTTTCCTTCAAAGGAAACAAAACATTCAATCTACTTTTATCTCTTAGGCAGGATATGTAGCAATCTTACAAGTTACATAAAGACTGTCACACAACACAAATTTTATAAAATTGAAATCATATACAGAATAAGTCAAATTCATTCTGTATGGAGCTCTATTGACTTGACCAGGCTTACAGAATCTATTTCGATTATGGGCTACAGAGTAATTCAGGTGGAATTGTTTACGCATCAGTTGTTTCTAAAAGCAACTGTACTCGAAGCCTCAAAAATGCTGAGGATCACAATTTCATTATTACCATCTCCATTGCTTTCTGTTATGTTTTTTGAGAAAGAAACTGGAGTTGCTTTTCAGTGCTGTTATGCATTAATTTTATCATTAAAGTGTATCTCCACCAGAGACAGCAACAAAACCTATGATGAGAGAGTCCAGCTGCATTTTATAAAAAACATAGCAGTTATTTTATAGGGGTTAATGAATAACCAGGCTGAAATATGCCCATAAAATCACTGAAAATTGTATTTTTCCCCCCCAAAAAGGAACAAATGGAATTAGATTTTATTGTAAAGTCCAGATATTTAAAGCTAGCTAGGTTAATTGCTCTCATGGGAGTTTGGATTTTAGACAGCTTTAAAAATTTTCACATAAGAACCAAGGAATCACTGTGGAGCTAAAATATTTCAGTTCCCTTTGAAGTCAGTAGAAATCAAGCAGCCCTTGGACTACAGCCTGTACTTTGCAGTTTGAACTGTAAGACAGCAACTCTTTTTTAAAAGTTGCATAATTTAAGTAAACTGAACAATAGGAATTATTACCAAAAAAAATTATCAATTTAGGCATGAGTCTACACAAAGAGTTCCTGGATCTTCTATCATGCAAGAATAGAGAAGCACAATGCATTTAGAACAAGTTATTTTATTTGTCTCTATATAATGTTTCCCACATCATCCTCATTTGCATATCTCAGTTGTTTTTTGTAATGGGGGGAATCTAAATGAAGTCATAAACTAAAGGAATTTCTGCAAAGGTGCCAGTGTGATACTGCTAAATATTTCAGTAGCAGACATTTTGGAACTCTTATCACCAAACTAAATCTTCTATCTTAAATTGAGTGGTCATGCTCCTGAAAAGAATGGAGGGAAAATAAACAAAAAATTTATATCAAAGAAAAATAGTCACAGAATCTAATATATTGAAAAATTAGGTATCTAAAGCAGTCACTAGAAAATCCCGAGAAGATACGCATATTCAAGACCAGAATGCAGTTCAGCCATATATAATTTTTTCCTCCTATTTTTGGAGACTAAAGGCAGAAGAATGCTGTCTTTCACAAAGCTCATGATTCACGATACACACAAATGGGGTGGGTCTATCACTAGTATATTCACCAGGCTGAGAAAAAAGTGAGCTACATTAGAAGTTGTTGGCTGAAGTGTTCATTTGGGAGACCCAATACAATATTTCAGGACATATATTGTATATAGCTGGATTTTTAAGACCCCCCCCCCTCATTTCTCTGTTCCAAACAGATTTTTTTCCCATCTTACCCAGTCTTATTGCAGACTTCAGTCTGGAAGGCTAGAAATAACATATGTTCTTCCCACTGAAGGTATTTCCTGGCAGCCAAAATTGGGATTTCTACCTTAAGAAGTGGCTGTCCCTTCCTGCTACTTGGTAGCAAAAGCACCACTTTTTTTTTTTTTTTTAAAAAAAACACAGCTAAAGGTATTAGAGGCAACTGAAACCTTAATTTGTAAAGATTCTGGGCCCTCAGGCTCAATAATGCATGAATGTCAAGGCGTGGATAGTTGTGGTTTTGTTTCGTCCTAGGAAAGCAAGTATTCACACTTACTAACAGTAATATAAGTACACCTAAGGAGACCTTAGGTTACTGGGGACACCTTCGTAGTCCATAAGGTATCAGATAGAGGCAGTTAAAGGACAAGGAGTTTCCAGGATCTCAGTGATGCCTAAATTTTGATTTGGGAATCTGCGCTGGAACAAGTAAATTACTTTGTGACTTTGGCCCACAAAGGAATTCTAAAGTTAATAGGAGACTGAACACAATTCAGTGGTCTCATTATCAGAGCTCTCAGTTTAAAGACAGTTATTCAATATTTTGGGGAGTAACTCCAGTTATGCATATTAGTTCCTTTCTAATAGTACTTCAACCAGTTGAGCAGTCTGTATCTATTAGCAAATGTACATCTGTATTGTACTTACTTCTCCTCTACTTATTCTCCATTTGAGTTTATTGTGAGATTGCCAGTTAACCTTTCAACTAAGTAACTTTATAAGATGAAAAAAGGTTTCAGCATCTCCTGGCCATAAATACTGAACCAGTTCCCATGCAAACATTGCAGAAACCTTAGCTGAACTTTAGATGAAAATGGCACATGTAAAATGGATTATGTAGCAGCTTTACATGGTTTAACTGATTCGTATCAACAGGGCTACTGCTTCATCCTTAAAACATTGGGGTTGATAAGTAGGAGGCTGTTCCTGTTATCAGCTCACTCTCAGGTACAGAAATCAAAATAATCTTGAGTAACTCAGTAGTTCCTAGCCCTGCAAGGAGCACTGATGTTCAGAACTGAACATGCATACAAAGAAAGAACAAGAGAAATATGATTAGTTTTACTTAAATAATTAACAGCAATAAACATGAATACATATTTGAAAATCATTGGCCTGTTAAATGATCTTTAAAATAAATTAGAAACTCTCTAAAGGAAAAATGGAAATGGAGGCTGTACATTATTAGTATGTTGCAAATAGAATTAATAGGTTCTATTGCTGGAAAAATTTTGACTGAAAGTGGGTTGAATACTACAGTGTTAGAACCTCTGCCTCATCTAATGAAACCAGTTATGATTAATTCCCTCATTGAAACTTAATTACAACAATTAAGTGGTACAGGAATATTTTGCACCTCAAGATATTTCTGGGCCAGTCTTTTATGATTACTCTTTCCTTCCATTAACAATAAAAATTTTGGGGCTCTACTCTAATAATATACTCAGGGCAATTGAATTGGATTGAACACCCAGTTATAGACTGAAAAGTCCTGCCTACAATTTTTGAAGACAATACAACAGGCTATAAACACTTAATTACTCCTTTCCACCTCCCCTGTATCCTGTCAATCAAATTCATAGAATTTAATAGCAAGGCTTTTCAGCCTAAAATTTCAATGTGCTTTTATAAATTAGCACTTCAAACTTTTGAAAAGATTGACAATACACCAAAGCAGAATAAGATTATCCTTCATCCCTTTGGGCTGATTCTATAAAGAATTTCTAGAACAACATCACCTACTTGCTATCCAAGATGATGTCGTTTTCTTTTGCACTCAAAACTGAAGGGATTGTGTTTGGGGTACAGCATCACTAGCATGCTTTTCTGTTGTTCAAGGAACATCATCTTCTTTAATATGAGATTTTGCTATGAATATTTAACCACTGGATGGATTCAAGAAAAGGAAGGCTTATTCATGTTGCCCCCAGTCAGCCATAATCTTAACAACATTTTGGTAGGGAAAAAGAAGCCAGTAGTTCTGTATTCTACTCCCATGTTTCCTAGAAGACCAAAATTTATCCTTGCCTCTCACATTTACTGAAATCAACACCCGTTTCCAAGTTCAGCCTTCCAGATCATTCAGTCAACCTTTCTGCTGACACTACTTTTTTATTATTTTTATCTATTTTCTGTCTGTCAAGTGTATTCAGAAGTCCAAGCAGCTCCAAAAGAAGAAAGAAGTTTGGTCCCACCTGTTATCAGAGGAAAGGAGAGATACAGATGTTAGCCACTAGACTGCCCTGCTACCTAAGGAGGGCTTTGTCACGCAGGGTGATGCAAAGAAGCTTTTTCATATTGTTCAATATAGTTTTTTGGTGAAGCTGTACAGAACACATATGGAGCCAAGGGAATGTGTACTTTCTTGCTTAAATATCTCAGGATTTGAAGATTATCCTGTTCACAAGCTCTAAACTGTGACTGCGATTTATTGGACTGGTAAGGGAAACAGTATGGATAACGAATACATAACAGAACATGAGAATTTTGGTAATGGAATGTTATTTACCAGAAATAGGTCTATGTAATTTGTTTGCCATTCATGTATTTAGATCTACTGCTCCTTTTATTTCCACCTCAGTGTTATTAATTTTCACTCTACCTTATTAGTGCTTCTTATGATACACTCTTAGGATTAAAGAGTAGTGAATTAGTCTTTAATTGTCCCAGGAAAGGAATTTTGAATAAGAGCTGAAAATAATGAAAATTGCTTAGGGGGGTATGACTGCATAAGGATCTATATCTTTAGCTTAATTTTTGAACAGATGGCTACATAGAAAAATCACATAATGATCTAACTAATCTAATCACTAACTAATAAAGGAACCAACTCACACCATCTTTCCCCATCTATTCTAGTCGTCTGTTACATTCTATCAAAGCTACTGCAAGTGATCATGTTAACAATCTCCTCTATGGTTAAACTTTTAGAATCCATGCCATCTTCAGAATAACAACAAACTTTCTAAAATGTCATCAAGTGAAAAGCTTGTCACATACAGGAAAAAAAGCAGACAAATACTGAAGTGTAATTTCAGCCAGCATTTTCAATCCTTTCTCCTACCCACACTGTTTTTCTCTTGCAGTCTTCTCTCCCACAATGCATAGGCTAAAGAGAAACCTTTCTCCAAACTGATCCTTTAGCTTCACCAAGCAAAGTGAGTGGAAGCAGAAATGAAAGTAATCTGAACAAATGTATATGTTTGTTACAGACCTTTGTATCTAATTATCTGCACCCTTTTTACAGGGGCATGTTTCCAGGGACAGTTCCAATTACTCCAAAACAGAAGTCTAATATATATCAATCATCCTCAGTTGGCATCAATGCTTCTAATGGGACTACATTTTGATACCACTTCCATGTTTATTTTTGCAATAAACTACTCCAGTAAATTCAGAGGAAAATATCTGTTTCTTCTTATACTTCAATAATCAGAAAAAAATTAAACAATGTTAGAAAAGAAAATATTGCAGTTGCAGAGTAAAAAGTGAAAAGTGGTGTTTGCTACTTTGTGTCTTCCAATATTAACAATATTTTTTTCTAGTTTCCATGCTACTTAATGAGCTAGAACCATTTCTTAATGGTCCTATAAAGTATTAAAACTATCTTTAATAATATATTATCTGTTGTTTTCCCAGGAAATATATTCAAAGACATGAAAACAAATAATTTGAATAATGTCAGAAAGTGAGAAAATAGGTTTTGTTTTGGAATACAGTGACAGGCAGAGTCCTGAGATAGACATCCTCATTTGAGTTAGTGATCTAGTTTCCTTCACGGCAAACACTGGAAAACATAATCAAGATGTCAAAAAACCCCACTCCAAAGCCAAAAGATGACTCACACCCCAGCAGTTCTGCAAGTTCTTCTCAGGCTAATACTTCATTTGTAGGTCTTCAAGACAAATACCTAACATTTATGCTTTCTGTATTCTATGGCTATGTCAATATAATGTTGATACAATATATATTTTTAAAATTAAAGATGCTTATTCAGTTTGAACATTTTCTGGCATAGTGTTTTCTGTATGTAAATCAGAACTGGAAGGAAGAACAACATTTAACAGTGGGACATAGTTAGCTATTAAAAATTAATCTCTCTGATGTTAAGGGGGGAGGAAGTATGAGATTCCTGATTAAGGTCTTCTGGCCTGCTCAGAAATTTCAATTATTTTTAAAATAATCTTTCACCTCGACTCCCAGAAGTGGAGGAATGCGAATAGAAAATCGCAGTAAAAATAATTCTACTTAGAGTTATTTGTATATTAAGAAAAATAAAAGCTGGCATTTTAATACCAGAGATATAGATAATCACATTCATAAACCACTTTTTACACTGATCAAAAAAAATTTGTTCATTTGCTTCCTTAGTTTTTCCCCTGGTAATACTCTGCCTCAGCATTTAACAACTAAAATTTGTGGAAAACCACTCATTACCTATTACTCTTCAGTTTAGAAGTGGAGGCAGTTTTCAAGTTTGCTCTACTTATTTAAAAAAAGCCCAAAAAATTACTGATGAATGTTCAGATGCAAAAGGAGAGGAGTTCCAGGCAGGCACTTCATTCTCCATCCAGCAGCCAGGATTTCTTGAGTAACCTGAACAGGAGCTTGATCATGATCTGTGAGGTGCCTTTCCGTATATCCAAGAAGGGTAGTCCTTATCTGAGAGCTCATGACTTTTCTATGAGGACCAAAGCAAACAAAAAGAGAAATTTGGAATGAATTTCCAATTGTTTCTGAGGCAAATATTGAAGGTACAACAGAAAGAGCTTTGATACTCAAGTCCACTAACACATTAGTACCAGACTGCACTGCCTAAAGTGAATCTCCACAGAGCACACTCAGCCCTCATGATGACCTCTTCTATGTCCATGGTGTCCCAGCCTCAGGGAAAGCCCCAGGCAACAGTCTGAACTCTTAGCTGACTTTAAAGACACATTTCTACCCCTACATTCAACATTCAAGCACAAGCACTAGCTTGCAATCATCTGTCCTCTTAAATTGTTAGACATGTCAGGTTTGGTTTTACAGGGCAACAAACAGTTCCTCAGTGCCATTTAGAAGTTAGACCCAGGAAACTTCCAACCAGGTAATTTGGTCCTGGTCATTTCACTTTGAAAGCTAAGAGCATATGTAGACCATTTTGTCTCAGTGTTAAGTCCAGAGGACAGACCTTGGTCCGCTTAATCTCCTATCACAGATGCAGGCAATAAATCCAAGCTCTGAGAATCCAATCAGATACATGATCATGTGATGAAAAAATCCACAGGGTGTTCTCATTAATGACTTCACAATTTGGTCAATGTAGGATTAGTGGAACAGGAAGCAAAGCTGCTTGCTAAGCAAGAGAAAGGAACAACAAATGGATTCCCATTTCTGTATTTTTTTCAATTAATTAATTTCTTCAGTAGCTTACAGAAAAACAATCCATTGTAGCATAGACTTGAAATAAGCTAAGGACTAATAATCTACATTCTTGTTTTCTTTATTTCCATGAACACATAATGACACTATAAGGATACTTTTCTTGACTTTAAGATCCAGAGAACATGGCTTGTGTTTAGCTTCCTTGCCTTCTTCTGAGTAGTTCTGCCTCAGGATATAATCCAAAGAGCACTTGTGTGCAATCAGTCTTAATGGGCCTCTAACTGTATCTACAGAGTCTATACTCTTGAACTCAAGAAAGTGTCCTAAATTTTTTTTCATCCACAAAAAGGAAAAAAGTCTCTAGTTCACTTGGACCTTAGAATAATGCTTGAACTTTAATCATCTGGGAACATTAGTTCAGCATATAACACCACATGAATGTTAAAATTATCTACAGTTTTGGACCTGAGCAAGAATATTTTCAGGTTATATTGCACTCATGTGAGTCACTTTAATGGACAGTGCACTAAAATGCTTGCAAATAGCAATCTGCTGTGTATCTTTCATCTTTTCTGCCCTTTTGTACTTCATAGTCGCTCTGGTGCTAAGTGCTCGCAAATAATTTCAGACCCCCTTTTCATATCTGAAGTCTGGAGCTCTGCAGGCAAAGACAGAAAGCTCTAACAAATAACTGTGTCATCAGAGGAACTAATGTTTCCTGAGTGTAACTCAGTTACTTATTTCCAAACATGTATTTCTGTTGCTGCAGAACCCATGCTGGGTTTGGAAAAGGACTGTGGAGATGACCTTATTCCCTCTGAAATTACCCTCCTAGCTTGTGAGACACTGAAATGGTTTACGGTTCAAATATTGTTAAAATCACTGACAGACTTCTGTCAACTCTAGAAAACTGTGCAGAGAAGCAACTGCTCACTGAAGCCCACCCCTCTCTGAATATGCCTACTAATTTGGACTGTGAAGACAACTTAGGGTAAGACAAAGGATGTACTATTATCCTAGGAGAAGAATTTATCCACAAGTGTGGGTGACTGGGATGCTATGGTCTTATTTGCACCTTAATTTGGGCAGAGGCATCTCTCTGATAATTTCAAGAATCTGATCATAACAATCTGATCTTTGCAGGCACACACACACACACACACACACAATCAGTTAATTATTCCATCTCTCTGGTTCAGTGCCCTGCCTTGATCACCATTGTGTTTGTAGTGTGTGTGTATAATTTTAAGGTGACTCCAGGCATCCTCCTCTCATGTATACTCAGACCCCTAAAAACGTGGCAGGCATAATCTCAGTAAGCAATGCTTCAGCTGTTCCTCTGTTGTGGCACTGAATCAGTGTGCTGCTCTGGCATATGACTCTGACCATCCCAGTGGGCAGTTTCTTGAAATAAGTCTGATCATCACTTACTAGTGGTTTACCCCCAAGGTCCCCTCCAGGGACTCCATGGTCCCTGTGTGCAGTAGATGAGTAGGGGTGGGAGTTAGTGACAGAAGAACGTTTCACAAGAAATCATGAAAAGCCACAAGCTCTGTACATCCGGGCTTCACACTTGAGCTAGGGGTGTGATGTGCAACATGCCCAGAGATATGAGCACAGGAAGATGATCCCCAGGTCAACATAGAATCTTAGAATGGATAAGACTGGAAGTGATGACAGTGGGATCATCTGTCCACCCTATCAGCTCAAGCAGGGGTCATCCTAGAGAACATTGCACAGGATTGTGTCCAATATCTCTCAGCCTTGACAGTGGACAAGCAGAGCAATGAAGACAGGTCAGTGAATGACACACATAATTTTACTGCCATGGCAAAGATCCAGGCAACATGATGCTGCACAGGTTGTGTGAAGGACAAGATGTAAACCTTGCCATAGGTTGCTGGCTTCTTTAGCTGAACCCGTGGTTGTTTGCCAGTCCCGGGAAGTGCCATGTGACTTTCCTGCTCCAGTGTGTGTGCATTTCTGCTCACAAAGACCTTTTGTTTGGTTTGTCAGCAACACAAAATGATCATGATTAACAAAGACCTGAAATCAAAACTGCTTCATCTTCGGTAGGTCAGGCTCTCTTTGCTGTGAGTGTAACATCTCAAATATCTAATTTTAATGAAGTTGCTTCGTTTGATAAAGGTCAGTGTTGTCAACACAGAAAAATGCTGAAGTTCAAAGGAGCTTGTTTGTTCAAGAGATTGAACTTTTGAATTCATGATATATATTAATAACACTTAGTGTTCACAGTAAATACACACTAGGATGAAATTTACTAATCCACTCTATTTATTAGGGTTCTGACACAAATGGAGACTTTCAGAAAAATGTCTGTGAGGGTAAGTGAATTGGGAGTATGCATTGTCAGTGGTTTATTTCATCATAAATATTACAGCTTAAGTTTTATACTATTCTAAATTGCTAGGAGCTAGGAATTAATTTTATAATGTATGTATTTGCAACTTTCTGAGTGAGACTCTTTTATAAAGTAGTTGCTAAGAAAAATAAAAAGACATAAAGCAACTTTTCTTAGCTTATATTTTATAGAAATTGAGGTGGCATGCCCCCATCTTATGATTTTTGGATCCTTCAGGTGCATGGTCGGATGGCTGGCAGTGGCTTTGTCTTCCTCTCACAGAATTTCTTCTCTCACTCTACGTACCCACACTAGCCCTAGTAGGAGTTCTCAATGAGTGCAATGCAGGTCACAGAATAAAATGAGGTCAAAAGAAGACATAAATCTCACAGAACATGATAGCAAAATACTTCCACTGTAACTAGCTTACACATCAAGCAAAATTCACTTGAGCCGCAAAATGAAAGTACAGTGAGGAGCTGAGAGCGAGCTTAATTGGATTAACTTTCTGTATAGAAAATGGGTGGCTATTACTCTTGTTACCTACAGAGGTCAATAAAGAAAGAGCATTAGATGCTATATGTGTAAAATAAAGCATTACATTTCATTTGTTTCCCCTTCAATGAAGCCAGGAGCTTGTTTGTGATCAAACCATTACTTGTTTAGTGTTAAAGTATCCTTCAAAAGTCCTGAAACTTTGAGTTGAAGCATCCGCCTGTAAAGAATCTTGTATTGCCCTTGATACTTTGTTCCAGTGGTTAATTACCACTAAAATGAACATCTTATTTGAATTTGTGTCTTCCTTATTCCTATTGCAGGTTTTATCAATAAATTATTGCATTTGTAGTATTTAATATTTCTGCTTTGTGAAATAGCTTTCATTCTTTAATCAAGTCATGTTTTCATTGAGATAATATGAATGAATTGAGTCTTTTTGATCTCCCTTTAGAGGCCTCTCTGAATATTTTTTGGCTTGGAATTTTTTTTTGGGGGGGGGGGGGGGATCATTTTAAATATACAGTCTCTGGAAATAGTTATGGTGATCCAATACCAGGATTGATCAGTCCATACACCACTTGTTTCAAGACTTAATGGCAAAGGTCCATAAAAATCTGCTGATGATCACTTGTTCTGTTTTCATTATTGTTATTTTCATGATTTATCTTTATGTGGAAGAAAAAAAACAACATCGTGAGGTGATGTCTGATGTTCAGTGCCAAAAAAAAAAAAAAAGTCTGATAAGAATAGGAACATCAAGTGTAGTAGCAGAGCAACTTGAATTTTTAGTTTTGTTTTAGTTTATAGTTTTGACATGGGACATAGAGGAATCCCTTCTAGAACTGTACTTGATAGGTTGAAGTCTTGAGAAATAGTTTACCTCCTGAGACTTACAGGTAGGAGATAAGACATGATTCCCTTAACAGTAACATGCCTCATTATAATGTTATTCCAGGTTATACTATAATATTTTTAGAAAAAAAAAAAAGACAAAATGCTGACTCAAGCTCTTTTTGTCTGTGTGAACAAGGAAAAAAAAAAGTAATTAAAACTGATCCAGTACTTTTATTGTAACTCTCCTTTGATGTTACCTGTGCAGTGCTGCAACATTGATCCTCTTAAAAAATGCATCTAAGAATCTTTTCTCTACATTGAGGACATTTGACAACTTTCTTTTTACATGGTAGTTTAGTTACCCCTTTAGTGAAAAAAAAACAAAAAAACAAAAAAAAAAACAAACAGAAAACCACAAAAACCCATTGAATTAATCGAGGAACATTGGACATTTTCATTCTGAATCAGACTACTCACGAATCAAATTGAGCATCCTATCCTACAGGATATGCAATGAACGTAGTAGTTACCTTGTAGAAGATAACATTGTATGTGTTCTAAAAAGAGAGTGAACAGTACCCAGTATACTAGAAATCCTACTGCAATTTATTCTTTTGATAGTGATTGTTAAAGACACTGAGATGTGTTGCCTTGAGCCTCAAATAATTGAAAAAAAAAGGTAAGAAAAATTTATCCCTTAATAATTCTGATGGCTTCAAAGATAATGAAGAGAGCAAGGGCACTTGTAATCTATCTGGTCTGATTTCTTCTGTAAATTATGTTACAGTTAATTTCTTGGATTATTTCCTATTTCAAGCACAACATAACTTTCAGAAACATGTCAAAACAGAGGTTAAAACTTGTCAGTGTCACTGAAGGTGTTCCCACTAGCATTCATTGTTAGTTTTTCAATGACTAACTATCCTAATTGCTATGAAAATCAGTTCTTTTTGTTTCTTATTTCTCATCTTGATTTTTCTAATTTATTTTTGTAGTGATTGGTCCTTTTTAGTATTTTCCCATTTCTTATGAACAGGTATTGTATATACAACTCTGATGAATTTATGAATTAAGTTCCTAGAATATTTCTCTGTAGGGCCTGTTTTTCCGTATTTTCCACAGATATATAGCTCTTTTCCAAAGTCTTTCCCGATTGTCAAAATATTTCTGCATGCAGGAATCATAAAATAATGATGCAGTGTTCCACAACCAGAATTCATGTTATTGTTTGTACTTTTCTTTTGCTTAGTTTTGCTTATAATTTTTTTCAAGTTTGCGAAACATCCTCTCTTACGCCATAATTAAATTCAAACATTTCATATGTTGCATAGATAGATAGAGAGATAGTTAGATAGAAAAGTACAGGCACATATGTACACATGGATTTTGTGAACATATAACAAGGCATAGAGAATTTTACTTAAATTAGATTTTGGTTCTGTAATCAAGATTATCATCAGGACAGACATTCCGGTCAGAAGGTCAGCATGAAGTTTTTTTGTGATAATTCAGGCTTTTTTCACGCTTAGTCACTATATTTAGATACTTAGTGAAAATGTCATTGCAGTCTTTAATATAATTTGAAAAATTCAAATAACAAGTTCAATAACAGCACGATCTAAAGCAGCCTTAAAAATATCTTTATGGTGGGAAGAATAAGCAAGACCAACTTGGCAGCTCTAGAAAAGTAAAGATTTCTATTGAAAAGTTTCTGTAGCATGATTTTCAGCATTAAAAAACCACTAAATCCCACAAAACAAACAAATAAACAAAACAAAAAAAACCCCACATGGGTTCAAATCCTCCATATACATAAATCTGCTAACATGGACATTTTTCCTGTTTAATCAGTAACTTCAATGATAACGTCACCCTTATTCTTCCTGATGTCTCAGCCTTTAAACAAAAGGGAACAATAAAGCTGTCCTCAAAGGGCTGGTAACAATTTTCCTGGCCAGAAAGGTTCATATCACCTAGCTTTGTCTTTTTACATTGAATTTGGCAGCAGAGAAAATCTATGGCGACCTCTGGTTTATTCAATTAATTTTCCTTGTCAACACTCGAAGTTAAACATCCTATGATTTCAACACCCAATCTAGGGAGCTGTTTGGCCACTGATTACCCTCAGAGTTATACCCATAAATATTTCACATGTGAGAAGATATAATTTCAATGGGACTACTTTTTCCACAATAGTGTGCAATGTGTACTGTTAAGAATGATAAAATATAGCATCATGGGAAAGAAACACCCTCTGACTTCTAGTCAATAGGATATTCTCTGTCCTTCATTCATTCAAAATGTCTCAATTTCTTTACCCTTTTCATGCATATAAACTATCAGGATGCACTGCACATATATCAGGTTAATGGTTCATTGTAAGAATACAAAACTGAAAAATACCAGAATGCAGGAGGCTTCCTAAGGAAGATCAGAACTGATCCTAATCTGGCCTGCAGACAGTAACCCATCTCCAGGACCTGCAGAGACTCCATTTGCATTTGACAAGATTTGCAGTTTTGTGTATTCCCTGTCCCACAGGGAAATCCACCTGACCACATATATTGTTCCCCCTACCCTTGTGTTCATGAATAATGGATTAACTCTAGATACCTGTTTCCCCCCTAGTTAGCATAATATATTCTCTTAATTACCATGATGCCTGTTTGGCATAACCAGCCTCTTAATTGTAAGAACCCTATATACATTGAAATGTGTTTACAATAAACTGATTTTGTTTTACCCCTGAGACAGAGTCCGTGTAGCTGACAGTTACAGTTCATGGAACATTTTAATTTTATTTTTTTTTAAATATCCTCATGTCAGTAACTGTTCTTTTTGCAGTTTAAGAAGACTTCACAGTAATAAAGAGAGTCATTCCTTATTAATGTCCTCTGTTAAAATAAATCCTTAAGGTCATCCTCACTTCCAGTCATTTTGATGGAGGTCAGGTACTAGAAGACTTTCGAGGACAGCAATTTCTAGAGTTTATGAGTTAGTGCAAGACCTAAATGATCTGGTGTTGTCATTTATGATATCTGCAAGTAAATGTCATATTTTGACAATCCCATAAAACTGGAAAAATGCAAATATAAACACAAGTTTGTTTTGTAACAGGTTTAAACACATATCCTAGCAGTGAATTTAATAATCTCCCTTCCTAAAAGTATTTTGCCAATAATTCAATGCATGTCTGCTCCCAATAAACATGTAGGAAGCTTTGATAAAATACGTTATTTGCAATTGACAGATGTAAGTTTAAGCTTAAAATTAAAAGAATATAGGTTTTATTTTTGTTGGTTTAATTTGGAGCTTTGTGTGTTATAAAAAGCCTAATTTCTAATCTACTAGGTCTTTGAAATAAAATTAATTTAAATTGATTGATTCATTAGAGAATATGGCAGGTGCATGGTTTAATTTTCTATGTTGCTTCATGAAGAAAGTTCATTCAAAATAAATAAATATAAAAAGAATGAAGAAATTTTTGTTTTTTCTTCTATTCCTCTAAATCATATTTCAGAAAAAGACTCTTAAAACTGCATACCCTAGTTTTACTACAGAAAACAGGAGAAATAACAACCTTGTGCATAAAGTACATTTCAGCAGTAAAATTTCCTTATCTTGAAGAAATAATTTAACATTTTTTTAAATTTTATTAGATATAATTAATTTGCTTCTTTCAGGAGTTTTCAATTAAAACCAGTATGTATGAATCTGATGCCTAAGGTTTGGGGTGAATTTTGTAGATTTTTAGACTTTTTAGAGGTATAGGTTTCTTGCTCACATATTAAGGGGTGTTTGAAGTTTCTAAAGGGATTTTCACACATATTCTCAGGTTTTCTGAAGGTCATGATGTTTTTCAGAGCCACCTGCAAGATAACTTGAAGTCAAAACAATAGAAGAGCCCAGAAACCGTTGGAGGTGGTCCAGGGGGGCATGGCCCGGGACCCTGAGGGGTGGACCACCGAGGGAATTAGAAATAATGATTGGTTATGGATATCTCATATGTTAATTGTGTAGAAGGGTATAAAAGTTGTAACCCTACTGAGGGTGGGGTTCTTCGGGGATTTTCGGATGTGGGGACCCCCGTTGAATCCACGAGCGTTTGGTGGGCCCAGCGGAGGCCTGAAGCCTCCAATCTCCCAACAAAGGTATTGTCTATCTTTCTCCATTAATGTTTTGTCTGAGTGCCTATTTTCCAGGATTCCCTCAAACTCTCAACCTATTTATTGTTGAAAAATAACAGAGAGATTTGGTGGGTGATTAGCACAGGACAAAATGTTGTGACTGAATATTTGTTAGTATAGTTGACTCTGCAAGAGTTCTTATCTTCATCAAGCATTGCTCAACTTTTTTCATCTGTCCTGGCCATGAATGCTCACTGAGCTGGCACAGCATTTTAATCAAGCTAAATGAGCATATCTCAGATAATTTCATCTAAGGGAGGTATGGCATTGATGGTAAGCTCAAAATAATAAAGCCCAGCATCCTCACAGCTGCTATTTTCTTTATATTTTCTTTCATAAACCTAAGTAACCCAGTCTTTTTTGCCTTACTTGCAAGAGTTTCAAACTAAATGGTACCTTGGCAGGGCATGCCGTATCTTGAGTCACTGTGTACCTAGAGCTTCTCCCACAATGCCATGACTGAAAGGTGAGTGGGCAAGGTGAGTATTCCACACCTTCCCTTCAAGTCTAGAACTGGATCCTTAGAAAAAAGATAGACAAAGAAATTATTTCTTTTTTAATTTCTTATTAAGTTCAGATGTACAGAACGTTGCTGTGCAACAGGAACGAATGTTTCAAACTTTAATGCTTCTTAATGCTCAAAATCACGTAGGCATTGTAGCCCTGCAGAACTTCTGTCTTCTTACTGCTACTGTTGATTCCCTTTGTTTGTCAGGAAAACAGAATAAATGACATTTGATTTAGGGAAAACAGCCAGGGTATTTTATTTATTTTTCCAGAACCAGTTTTTAATTATTTTTTTTAACCTATCTACATAGTTATGTAGTAAGCCTAGTATGCTGGGATACCTTACTTGTCAGGTTAGGCACTACATTTATATATTTGTATACAGTTATATATTATATATTTACATACATAGCAAAATACATAATTTTCAGAGCCTTATCTGGCAGTCTTAGAATATTTTGTGTTAATTTCATAAACATCATCTTAATTATGAGATTTATCTCATAACATTCAGTTATTGATTGCATCTCAACCAATAGTCTAGCCATCTTCTATTGTCAGCAGAAAGGTATCATTTTCAGAGGCTCGAATCTTACTCTGTATGTTATCAAGTTCAGTATTTCCTCCAGCATCAGTTTCTACTACTAATAAAGGACCCTATCCTGCTCCTATTTCTATTACACAAATCCCTAGTTAATTATGCCTTTCACGAGCTTGTTTAATTTCTCACTTAATTAAAACTCTAATATAGGTAAAGCCACCTAAAATAAAGTGTTTTCCCTAGTTAGATTCCACAAATTTTCGTGCAATTCACCAATCAAAACTTACTGCTAGCTTCCAGTGATCCAAGATGCCTGTTCTATCCACTCTTTATTCACATTTTTATGGAGGTTTGGATTATTCAAGTTAATCTAGAAAAGTAACAATTTTAATTGGTTCATTGCAGGTCCATGTAACAGTACTGTATCCCATATATCAGATTTCTTCACTGCTCCTATCCCAGTCTTCCTCTTCCAGCCTCTTTGACTGTCAGACACAGATTATCTCACATATTTAAAAGGACTTCCCAAACTTGATTCTACCTTTTATTTCTCTTTTCTTCAAGATAAACCCTAAGATCATTCTTTTCCAAGTTCACTCAATTCTTGTCTTTTTTTTTTTTCCAGGTTTCCACAGGGGAAATTTTTTTGTTTGCATATATTCTAAAGAAATAATTTGTCTTGTTGCACCTTTTATTCTT
This sequence comes from Campylorhamphus procurvoides, assembly GCA_013396655.1. Classification (NCBI taxonomy): domain Eukaryota; kingdom Metazoa; phylum Chordata; class Aves; order Passeriformes; family Dendrocolaptidae; genus Campylorhamphus; species Campylorhamphus procurvoides. The sequence continues at coordinate 70,716 of WBMV01000647.1, forward strand.
GAGGTAATAAAGGAATTATGAAGTACGGTTTTTTACTGATAGGAAAGCTAATCCATTTTACAGTTGATTTTAATGAAAAATATATTCCTTTCTGATCAATATTGCTCTTGGAGACAAGGCCCTGTTCCAAACCACAAATGTGATTGATATAAATTACCCAGTTGTGTTTCCTGTCTCTCTTGACTACAGAGGGGGACTACCTAACAATGTTCCTCTAACTGAGGTGTCTCAGACAGGTGGCTTAATTAGAGGAGCAAAGGCATATGAAAATATAGGTCTGCAGGTCTATGTAGATGATTAATGCCTGTTTTGAATAGCACTTCCAGATTGACACAAATGTTTGATCTTCATTTTGTTAAATGAACACACCACAGGACTACTATATTTCAAGCCTTACTAACAAAGAACACAAAGTGGTTAGAAAACATAAATTGAAGGTTAATCAACATATCCAAAGTTGCAGTTCTATTGGTTCCACTCAGCCGTCATATTTCTGGAGGTTACTGCAAGCTTTAAGGGTTCGCACTTTTTCAAAAAAAAAAAAAAGAAAAAAAAAAGACATGTTACCAGTTTGCTTCTAAACATGCACTGAAACATGTCAGGCTTGTCATGGTCAAACAATGCAGTACTAATCTTTGCCTATCTTTTTTGAGGACTTCGACCCAGAAGTTGGCATAGTTGTAGAAGACCTGCTATGAAGCTCAGCTCACAAGGCAACAGCAAGCATTGCACCATTCCTTTTATAACTAAGTGCTATAAAACCCTAAAGCAATAGTGGGTGGCAGCTGTGGGTCCATACACAAAGCAGAGGGAACATGGAAGAAGCAAGTAAAGTGAAGTCTTTCATAGAGTAAATACATTAATTAAATGCTTTTATCATAGTCCTCATTGCAAAATAGCTGAAAGACTTTGGGTAATGTCCAGTCAGGTTATAAAATATGTTCATTTGCATTGTTTGTTTTTCTTCTTTCTGAATAGCAAGCTAACAAACAAACAAAACCCCCTTTTGTTTTACTTGTCTCTTCTTCTGATGCAATATTCCTTAGGGAAAATGCACAGTTGGGAAGAGTTTTGTTGTTTATTTTAAAGTTTGGGTGATACAACTTGGATACTGCAATAGTCCCTTCGGGAATTCTCATGAGGTCTTACAGAAAGCTACTAGCACATTCTGTGTCCGTTTTCCCAACAGATGACAAAAAGAAGAGAAGAAGAATAGGTGGCTATTCCTATAATTTTTGTAGTTATAGACAAAGATTATACTAAGCTGGCTGATGTGGTCCTATCTCAAGATTATTTTTTCAGCCTTACAACCAGATGGTCATCAGAAGTTTGGAAGCAATGCCTGTCCTTTTTCTTGTTGTGATGGACTACACAGAGATTCAGTACTGGACTATGTGTTGTAGTCAGGTTAGACAAGAACTGAGTGAGATTTTGTAGCTAAAATAAAGAAATAGTAAGTATTGGCAGAGGTTTATCACATAGTACCCAACAGTATTCCAAAGTCCTTCTCTTCAGGGCTGCTCTCAATCTGTTTATCATCCAGGGATGAATTGCTAGAGTGTGGGCAGTGTGGAAAGGGTCTGGTTCAAAATCCATCATAATAAACACAGACTTTTTTTATTAAATTAAACTTAGATTTGGAATAGCCCCAGCTCTGGACTGCCTCAGTCTCTTGACAGGTGTATTCATTGTCATAATAAAAGTTTAATAATTTTTATAACAATGCTGGGTATAGGTGATCAAACTACAGCTGCATAGAGAACCTCCCTGTAAAGTCTCTACAGCCTATGATTCTAGAGAAAGACTGGAAACCTAAATAAGGAGTTATTTTGATCTGATATACAGATTAAAATATTTAATAAACAAAACATTTTAATGTAACAGATAAAACTGCAGCAAATCCTAATTCAAAGAATTTTCAGAATATTCAAAGATTACAAAAATACTTGAAATTAAAAAGGAGTTGAAGGTTGTTTTTCTCTTTCCTCTACATGCTCTCAATGAGCATGGATGTCAATTACAAAGGTAATGCTGTGATGTTTAAGGTTGAAAGGGTTTTCTAATACATACTGCTCAAAGCATTATTCTCTAGAAAACAAATTCCTATGTACCCACTGTGTATAACTCAATCAAGCACTTTCTGACAAGGTGCAAAGAGACAGTGTTTTGATGTTTCCTTCACTGAAATATATTTTTTAACAGATTTTTCTCTATTTCTTGGCCTTCTTATGTTTGATGCTTTATCCTTTGTGAAACGTTCTGCCCTTTCTGAATTCCTTTAAATCCTATAGCTATTCCATAGAGTTGAGATATTTTCTTTTAATCCTTCAATCTTTTATTGTGAATCACACCATGTAGCTTTGATGTGGAAAATACTCATAAATCACTTAAAACATGGTCCAATTATTATCTTAACTGACCATGTTTTTATTTATATGTATGAGCTGGTTTTAGTTCTGTTGGATGTGTTCAGTCTTCCTTTCCAAATTCTTACTTTTGTTAACAACGTTACAAACTCCCTAACGAGGCCAGGCTTTTTCATTGCTGTGAAGTCTTTGTGACTGAAAGGCAATTTGTGAAATACATTTGTTCCTCAAAATAACAGCAGTCATCTGAAAGTGTTAAGGGATTTATAATTGGATACATGAAACTTTCAACTTACCTCATGGATACTTACAACTTTCAGCTGTTTCAGCCACCCTAGGCCAGCACTAAACAATTTTTAGCCATTTTTTCATGTCCTAGATTGGTGGTCTCAGTTCATTTCTTAGACCACATGTGAGACAGCATTGTGGTACACTTAGTGGTACGTTCAACTCAAAAGAATTGTCATCAGTCATAGAAATAAGAACATGTTGTCCCCCACTATTGTACAAAACCATAATGGCTTCACATCTGCAGTACTATGTTTGGTTTCGGACTTTGCACCTCAGTACAGGTATCTACTTCTTGTGTGAAAGTGATGAAAAAGCTCTCTTGCAGTTGTGGAGAAAATTTTCATTTACAGCATGTACTGACAGACTCTAAAAAAGTAGTCACTAAAGGTTGCAAAATATTCATGAGTTTTAATACTTCATGAGTTGACACAACAAATAGTCAATAAGAATTTTTTGTTTGTTTGTTTGTTGTTTTTTTTTTTGTGGAAACAAGAGGAGGGTTCTTCCCAGGACAACTAATGATTTATCTGAAGCCCAAACTATAACAGTTTTAAATCTTAAAACACGCACAGTGTCATTTTAATAAGATAAAAAAAATCATTTTCTTGTGCACTGAACATACATATTATGTATGCAAGGTCAAAATGAAAACTGTATTGTCCTAGCATACTTTCATAAGAATTCCTTGTACTTAAATTAATCTCTTTTTCTTCCAAAAGTAGAGAGATTTACTTATCTGACTGTACACCATTTTGCTGTATGACAACCTTTTTCTACTGAATGTATAATAGATAGAAACAACCTCAGCTATCCTTAGGTATTCAGAAGTGAAACATCTGAATTTCAACTAGGCACCCTTGGATCCCTTCATCCTCTGAAGCACAAATCATGCTGCATGATCCAGACAATTGTTAGAATGAGATGAATCACGCTATGAAGGTGCCCATTTTCCTCTGATTATACTCTTCATTGTCTAGCTTTTAGATGTATAAGTTAGAAAAAAGGGTCCAATCTAACTTGTTAGTGTTAGTTGTTTGTTGCCATGTTTACAGTTCATAAGCAGACTTTGCATTATGTTCTTATTCTGCATTCAAATCAAAACAAATGGTGACTTAACTGCACAGAAATTTTGTAAGATACCTGGTTCTGGTTTCACCATGACACTGGTATTTGCCGTTTTCTGTGTTTCTTCAGGGTTCATAATTTTCCATCCTCAGATTGCTTTGTCTTCACAGGGAAAAAAAGTGTGAATATTATTTGATGGCACTATTTAGGTGTGGCAACGAGTTAGCAGGAGACTAGAACAATGAATGTAAAGTAAAGCAACTATAAGGCTCCTTTTTATTTTTTCTTTTCTTTTCTTTTTTCTTTCTTTTCATTTCTCCCACTCTCCCCACAGGTTTTTCATTCAAAGTACGCCTTTATAAGTATTTCACAGATATTTCCTTATTCAAAGTAAAAAACAATGCATATTTAACTCTCTAAAAACAGCATACAATTGATTTTTTTCACTGTTGGTTGTGTCTTGTCTGTTACCACTACAATGATGTCTGAAATTGCTGTCTAAAAAAATAAACATTACAGCTGAAGTTTTTTTCTTTGATTGTATTTCAGTTCAATGCATTATGAGATAAAGTTACACCATTGTCACATTTATCTTTGAATATTTAAAATGCATTTTGAGAGAGTGGGATTGTGAGAGACACAGAAGGCATTATGCTTTTTGAAACAAGTAGCTAGATTTGTCCTTTTATACGATGTTGTGATTTTACACTTTTACCTTTTATTTCTTGCAGGAAAAACAACTGACTACCTGAATTACTGCATGCAGAAGAGACCCACTGAACTCCATGTCTTTGCTTGCAGAGAATGTCTTTTGTATAGAGGAATCTTAAGTTAACTCAAAATTAAGTTGCAGACTCTAAAAATATTGAAGCTGTTGTGTCTGATGCTCTGATTAAGAAAGCCTGATGTGATACAGTGTATTGGAAGCTAAATATACATAAACAGCCCCTTCCTCCAAGCTTTCTATTACCTGCCTCACAAAACGTTTAATGTGTCCAGTCTCTCAAATTTTCTTCCAGAACACTGCAGGTTTTCTTTAAATTTCTCTCTTTATTTATTTAATATCTGTGTTTTTCTCTGCCCATTCTACAGCTATGGGTAAAAACTTCCCTAAACCATAGACAATCCGCTAGGATTTTAAAACAAACAAAAGGTTGCTGTTTAGTTCATTATGGCTAGTGTAAATCTGAAGAGAAAACAAATAAATAATAATTATATCTTCTTAGATTTCTTAGCAAGTTTGAAGGAAAAAGAAGCATATTTTCCCTTATTTGCTCATTACCAGTGTTGGTTAAATTTTGAAAACAAAAACATTCTCCATAACATTTGCTTCTTAGTAATATATGTCTTACAGCATAATCATAAAATATTTTGAGAATGCAGGTCACCATCTAGTTGAATGCTTAACATTATTCTTCTCATAAAAAAGCATCACTGGAATGCTATTATTTGAGTATATGTCTTCAACCAGGAAGTATCGTCAACTTATTAAGGAAGTATTAAAGACATACTTTTACTAGTGACTTCAATGGGGTGCTAAACCTATACTGTAATTGTTTATTTTTTTGTTTATGTCCCAGCATCTCTTGTCCTGAGGTAAGAAATACACGCTCTAAGGTTACACAGATGTTGTTCTACAGTGTTGAAATGCTGTAATTTTTAAAACACATCTTTCTTGAAACTGCAAATGGCACATTTTCATTAGTTTTTGAAAAAATGTTTACACATAAACATCCTCTGAGATTTATGATTACTTGACAGCTTCACATATTGCCTCTCTACCCTTCTTTAATTTACACTTTCCTACCATTTTCTATCTGCATTGTATGACAGATTATTCATAAATATCATATTTATATTGCCAGCCTCTTTCTGCACTGATAATTTTCACCCTGAAATATTCTCTGTCATGAAATTCCCATGTTTACATGTCAACTAATTCTAAATATGTGAGGAAGCTCCCAATTCCTGTATTATGGATAAAAATATTTTATCTTTTTTGAAGATGTTAAAAAATAATAATAATAAAACAAAACAGAAAATCCTGTATGAATCCTAGTTGTCACTATTTATATATTGTAGTACCCAGTGGCTTAAGAACCAATTATGATAGAAGAGGTAAATAAATGTATAAAAAATCACAAGCAATCTAAAGATCTTAAAATCTGAACAGCTTCCTCTAGTGGTCAACTGTTACTTTACTTATTCAGAGATGCAATCTAGACACCAGCTTTAAAATATTTTGGCAACCGACTCTTATTTTAGGTGTGTGCTTTAACCTGAGTATGACCAGACCATTTCAGAAGAATTTTAACCCTTTAAAAATTAAATGTCAAGTACAATTCCTTTATAAACAAAAACTGCTTTAAATAATTTTGAATAATCTGATTTTTGGTCTTATTCTTGTTTAATCCATTGTTTTTAACCATTAAGCACCTCCCAGTTATCTTTTTAGATGGGAATGCAAAGAAACAATTGTCACTTATTCTACCACAGTTTCTTTATCTAGAGAAATAACCGGGGCTTTCTTAACGGCTCAGTTCTTTCTACAGTAACTAAGACACTGATTTGCTATTTCATTCTCTACATTCTTAAGTAAGACAGTTTGACAGGCTTCAACTGAAAGTGAAAATTCTTATATATCATATTGAAAATTTTACTAAAATTTTCCATATGTAACTTTTTGTTTTCCTCCTATCAAAGGTAGACAATCTGCAATTACTATATTTGCTCTTCCTTTTGGGACAGAAGGAAACTTCAAGTTGTGCAATTCACCACTAACATCTGCCATTCAGGATGCCTTTCAGGATACTAAAATGGCTAATGGAGCTCTTTTGTAGGAAGAAATCCTCCTGTGGCTTTTACTGGGAAGGTGTTTTGTACACAGAATTAGGGCCAATGGAGTTTTCTGTGTAATTTCTGTGCAACTCAGTGTTCACAAATCCAAATACTGTTTGTATTTCCAAGACGTTTCAGAGATGTCCAGTTTGTCTTTTTAAAAGTTCTTGAATTTAACTGATTAAAAGGATCACACAAATTATAATAAATATAGTTTTTCCAACAGAGCAACCCAGCAAAAGGCAAATTTGCTCTAGTGAAACCAAAGACAAAAGTACATACTGGTGTTAAGAAGGTCATGCTCAACACTGAGAGGCTGGTGGCAGCAGTTGAAATGTTCTGCCAGGAGCAGAGCTTGAAATCTCTCAAGGGCTTTTAGTTTCTTCAGCATTCCATCATGGATAAGTTCAGCAGGATCTGAAAATCTAATACTTTCTCCTTATCAAGAATTAACTCAGCAAGTGAAAGGAAATCAATCTAATATGTAAAAAAAATATTAATTTAGGCTAATCTTTTGAATAAGTTTCAATTTTCTCATTAACAAATGTATGTAGATATTTTTAAATGCCATTTTGATAGTGTTATATGAACAATTGAAAAGCCTGGATTTTGGCTCGCTAAACACTGTATTTATGCACACAGTAACTATTATTCTGAAAGGTACAGTTCTTACAAAAACTGTGTTAACGGATGTATCTGAATCTCGCATACGGAAGTGTTTTTCCTTTGCTTTTATAAAAAATTAAGAAGTAATTAAATGAATTTTTATTTAATCATAGCCGGAACAATAGAATCTTCTTCCCATGGTGCAGACTGCTGTGGCAAAGTCTGAATGAAAGCTCAGTCATGTAGTCTGAAAGGTTTCCTCTGAGGTATTTTGCATTTGTGATGGCTTTGGCAATGTTTTGATTACAGTTGACTATCTGAGTATTTGTGGGATGAACCAGAAACCAAGCTGACAGGCAGATACACAGTATGAGTTCGGTCTTGAGAGAAATAGAGTTCCTGCAAGCACAAGATTGTTTAGAAAGACAGTTTTAATTTCTAAACAACTGAACTTCTGTGTTTTCTTTTTCCGTAAAAGTATGTGTTATAAACTCCCCATGAGCTTTCCTGTTCTTCAGTGATAGAAACTATGATAGAAAGGTTTTGTCCTTATGTTTGCTAGCAGAAAACCCTCCTTTCTCCTCTGCCTATTGGTCACTCTCTAAGCTTCTAATTTTTTTAACTGGAAGGGCATAGATTTTCTCATTGGATACCTTGAAAGTAACCCATACAGACCCCAGCCACTGAAAAAGTGCTTCAAAAGCCTACTCATCTTGACTTAACATGGCTTAACATGCCATGACACATGACACAATCCTAGCCAGAGTTTTAAAAAAACAAAATAAACAAAAAAAGACACCTCACTGTGTAAAAGTAGAAGAGACCCTCCTGAAATAAATAAAATTATAAAACTAGCTCTTTTATTTTGAAAGTATCTATCTGGAACAGACATTAAAAACACTGCTAAAGACCAAGTGTTGGCAGCCTTTCTACTGTGCTTTTTGATGATAGTTTCTTTAGTCACAAATATTAAACTGAATCTTAATAAACGCTGAGCATTTTTTTAGGCCTGAAACAGACCATTTCACAAATTAATTCTATTTTCTTGGAATTTCAAAAAGTAAAAGAAACCTTATGAAGATATAGAATTGGATTACAATGCATTTTCTAAATCTAACCTATCCATTTTAAGCTCTCTTTTTATAGCTCATAAAAAAACATAGCATGCATCATTGAGTGGATTAACAGATAATATGGAGTAGGAGTCTATTCTATTTCCTGAGAATATTAAGTTTTTAAGGATAGTAAAGTTGAGGGTTGGCTGGGAAGAACAGAGAAAAGGACCTCTGAGTATTGAGTAACTGATAGAATAATTTAGTGTAGATTAAATGCAAAACAGTGTGAATGGGGAAATAAAAGATTGAACTGCATCCACACAGTGTTGGTCCTGCAAACTCAGGAATGAAACCTATGAAACCTTGTCATTGAAATTGAAAAGTCTATTGAAATGCTAGTTCAGTGCTCAGTGGTGGCCAGAGAAATGTGCTAGGTTTATTAGGAGAGGAATAGTGAAAAAGAAATAAAAAATATAAAAAAAAGAAAATCTATTAAAAATATGCTGAGTAATACTGGTATTTTCTGAAAGGGCTACCTATATTTCTTAATTTGTAACTTCTAGGTTTGTGTGGCATTGGCAGTATGGATTAGCACTTCCATTTGGTGGCACAAAGTGAGATGCATGGCAAAGTGAGATATATATCTGGAAAGGGTCAGCAGAGCAGTCAAGGAGTTATCAGTACAGAATAGCTCCCATCTGCCTTTGCCCTCCATTTAATAGGCTGTGTTTACAGAAAGTTATTTGGAGAGAATGAGCAAGTCTTTCTCTCCCCATTCCCATCTTCAGTACTTGAAGATGGGATTTGAATTTTTCTCTGACAAGCCATCTAAACGACAGGAGAAATAAAGGCTACAGAAAGGGCAGTTGCTGTAAAAACAAAGGGGAAAAATGACACTGCCACTAACAAAGTTACAAGCTAGAATGCAGAGGTAAGCAGAGATTTTCCCTTAACCCTCCACCCTAATGAAATCTGTGGGGCTTCAAGAGAGGAGAGAATTAGGAAAAGAAAAGTTATTCAAAATAAAAATACAAAATACAAGTCATAATAAAGCCTAAAGGGCATTGTTCCAGCTACATCAAGTGTAACTATATGAGTACAAATGTTCTGGCTGGTCCTACCACTACTTCTGCTGCCCATGTAGACATGCCCAGGAGAGCTGGAAGAAATGCACCTGGAAAGCTCCTCTTAGATAGATGTGACTCCTGTTCTGTGTGAGAGTGAGATTTGTAGTGGTGACATGACTTCACTTCTAGAAAATGCAGAAGAGCACAGGCAAAGTACTAACCTTAAGTTCCTCATGTGGGATACAAAGTAAGTTTATCACAAGAACCAAATGATAATAAACACCAGAACAGGATACAGAAAATACAATAATGTTTGTGTAAATATAAATATGTGTGTGTTATGTATACAGAACAGAAAATGGAAGCATATCATATGTATTGCTGTCATTCAAAGGTTTTATGTAACTCGCTCATTACCACAACTTTTGACACATTACCATTGTCTCCTTCATGTTCTACAGGATAGAATATACTTAAATTATTCCATGATGTGATCTCTATCAATACTGTTTATATGGAATGGTCCTCTCCACTCTGAATGTTCTGTTCCTTTGATATGTTAACTGTCTGTGCTTGAGTGATGAATGCTGAGGGTTATCTATGGACTAAAATGTGATTTGAAAATTTATAATGTAAATAAAATCACAATGTGTAGTTATAAAACAGGTGCTTGAAATACAGGTGAAAAGCTATCTTGGAAACTTTATGTGCCCATATATTGCCTATAAAGTGTATTTTTTTCCAGTATTACATATGATTCTGTAATGTCCATTCTCTGACTAAATGTTTTATGCATAAAATAAAGAAGTTTGTATGATAGTAAAGCAACACCCCCAAAATTCAAATGTAAGAATATAAAGCAAATATAGACAAATTCCATCAAAAAGTATAGTCACCCAGAAGAAAGTAATTCAGATGAAGCTTCTGCATAGAAATAAAAGCAACTGTAAAACGTGATATTGTTTTGCGTTACTCCTCTCAGCTCTAATCACACACAGCAATGATAGGTGGCAGATGAAGTTGTAGTGAAGTGGAACTAAGTGGATATAAGTCTCTCATTGATCCTGCTTAATATGGTCTGTCTGTCCAGGATTTCTCGATGCTAAACAGATCATTTACAGTAGTAATAGCTTTGAATATGCTGCATGGCTCCCAGAAATCCTAGGCAACTTCCCATGATTGCATGTACAAGCTGACCTGCACATTTGCAGTACATTTATTCTGTCGGTTTTGCACTTAGTGTGAATTCTCTGCACGTGTATAGCAGGCACCTTGTGCACACTGGTTACCCATGTATGTTTATGCCTTGTTAGAGGACAGGGCATAAACCCAAAATTCTGTTCAGGTTTACCCAGACATGCAAGCATCTTAAAGCATGTATTTCCATGTCACATGCTTCAGTATCTATGATTCAGTACCAGGATCAAGGTACTCCTCTTCTGAGTGGCTGGCACGCACAAGATCATAAGAGGCAAGACAGTTTGCTTTGTTTATTGCTGTCTTCAGCTACCTAATAGAAGGGCACAGGAAATGGAGCTGGACTTCTCTTGAAGGCACATGATAACAGAAGAAAAGGTAAAAACCATAGCTTGGAGCAAATAAAACTCCTATTAGGTATAAGGAAAGACTTCACCATGTGAACAGCAAAATATTGGAACAGGTTGCCAAGAGGCACTGGGGAATTTCCATCATTGGAGCTGCTCAAAACTCATCCAGACCATGCCCTGAATAACCTGATCCATTGAGCCTGCTTCAAGCAGGAGGTTGGACTGGATGACATCCAGAGGCCCTTTTCAAATTCCATAATTCTGTGAGTCTATATTCTGCCTGAAAGAGACTGAAATTGGCTTCCATTTCTAACAGACTGAAAGTCACACTCTATCACCTTGTCATCTAAATGGTGCCTTTGCTAATGTTTAGCATAAACAAAATGCAATATAAAACAAGCTTTTGTTTATCGCTTTCCTTTCCAACAAGACAATAATTCATTTCAGAGACTCACTTCATACTGATAATCATCCCAGTGTTACCTTCCTCTTCTTCCCTTTGTTATTTCAAAGCTCAGAAACGTGTGTCACATTTGAGGTTATTTATTAAAATAAAATCTATTCCATTAGAATAATTGTGATATGCAGTCCTTATAATTATACTGTTGATTTGGATTTAATTGATTATATTTGTATAAATTAGAATTGAAAAAATAATTTTAATTAGAATTTTTAGAAAAGAAAACCTTGTTATTGATACAGGCTTTTTAGGAAGGAGAGACTTCCTTTTAGAAAGGAGGCAGTGTTGCCTTCTATGTCAGTGACCAGATGGAGTGCATGCAGGATGGATGAGGAGTCAACTAAGAGCTTATGGGTCAGGATCAATGTGAGGGTGTGGATAGGGGGTGTGGACCTTATGGTGGGGATCTGCTACAGGCCACATGACCAGGAAGGCTGAGTGGATGAGGCCCTCTACAGGGAGATAGGCGAAGACTTACAAGTTCTGGTCCTTGTGGGAGACTTCAAGCACCCCAGCATCTGTTGGAAGGACAACACACAGGCCATGAGCAACCCTGGAGTGTCCTGGAACCTGTTTACGATAACTTCCAACAACTTGGGGGTGTTGGCGGATGAGAAGCTCAATGTGACCTGACAATGTGCACTTGCAGCCAAAAAGCCAATAGTATTCTGGGCTGCAACAAAAGTAGCATGGTCAGCAGGGAGGTGATTCTGCACCTCTACTTTGCTCTCATGAGACCCCACCTAGAGTACTAGATCCAGATCTGGGGCTGCCAACATATGATGGACACCGATTCGCTGGAGTGAGTTCACAGGAGAGTCACAAGGATGAGCAGGGCAGAAAAGGTTCCAAGAGTAGTGCTGGGATTGTTCAGTCTGGAGAAGTGAAGGCTTCAGTGAGATCTGTCCTAGTTCAGCAGGAGACATAGGTTATCACTGTGTGGGGGTGATCAAGGCCGTGTATTCTACACCCTCTATTCATTCCCCCAGAATAATGGACCATTTGCAGCAGTTGCCCAGGAAGTCGTTAGCACCTTCACACCCGGCCTGAGGGGGCGTGGGTGCTAATGGGTCATCAACGGTTCAACAATACCCCATGACTCACAGAGTTAATCACCCATTGTGTGAGTCCCCGCCCTGGGGGAGGGACTGGGTGCTCCCTGAGGGTACATAAACAGGGCTCAGAAGACCTTGAGCATGCCTCATCGGATCCAGAGGAGCAGCAGGACCTCGACAGGAGGAAACCATCGCTCTCGAGCTGACTACGAACACCACTTCTGACCAGACCACAGCCATCATCTGCACCAACAGATTCTTCACTTCTTTTTGCTTTGTACTCAGGGGAACCATGCGGGTCTCAGCACCAGGGCTAACAAACCCCTTTGGGCTTGTGCCCTGGGACACTGGGTTATACTGCTGGGTTTTGGTGAGTTGAAAGTTTTTCTCTTTGTGTCAGTGTATTTATGGTAATATCTTTCATTAAATTGTAACTCTGACTTATAATCTCTCTTGTGGTGGGTCTATTTCTCCTGCCAGTTTACCTCTAAACCAGCACAAGATCTTACAGCACCTCCCAGTACCTAAACAAGACTACAAAAGATCTGGAGAAGGACTTTTTACAAGGGCAGGTAGTGATAGCACAATGTGGAATGGTTCCAAACTGACAGTAGATACTAGGAAGATTAGATTAGATACTAGGAAGAAACTCTTCATTGTGAGGGTGGTGAGGCATTGAAGCAGGTTTCCCGGGGAAGTCATGGATGCCCCATCCCTGGAAGTGTCCAAGGCCAGGTTAGATGGAGCACTGAGCAACCTGGTCTAGTGGGAGGTGTCCCTACCCACAGCAGAGGGGTTGGAACTGGATGATCTTTAATGTCCCCTTCAATCCCAGCCATTGTATTACACTTCTATGATACGATCTGAAATTGTCTGCTGGATTTTGTTCCCAATAACCTTATTAATTCAAAGTGGTTATTATAAATATATTCATTTGTTTTAAATAGTAAGAATGCACATATATTGAGGATCTAGCAGATCTTAACTTACTGATTTGCCTTCAATAATATAGCTCCTGCTATATAATATATAATATAGCTCCTGTATGCAATATAGAAACATCTTTCCCCCTTAAAGTGTAATTGAACAGTAAGATACAGATTCTAAGGGCATTTTTAGACACATTGCTCCCAGTGAATTTTAGCAGAAAATTATAGCTCTGCTTCCGATTAAGTGAACACCAACACACAAAATCAAGATTTGGATGAAAACACAGGGAACAGATCATTTAGAATATATCCTCTTCAATTACTGTCTTTTTTCTTTTCCTTAACACAAATGGCAAATTGTTTATTCAGTTAAGTGTTAGTGATAACTGAACACAGAAAATACATATCTTTGTACTCATGGTTCTGTTTTTCCATCTGTACAACATTTTGTGAACAATGGTTCTTGATACTTAGCTTAGATTCCTTTCCCAAGATAAACAGAATAGATTCAGTGGTTTTGATTCAGTTCATGACATTTGGGAAATTTTTCTGTGATCAACATTCCTAGTTTAGCAAATATTCATGACTGTACTACTTTTTTCTTCTCAGAAAATATATCACATTAAAGAAGAGAAAAATGCCCAGAGATTCCCCTCTTGTTCTCAGGGAATATTCTGCTGTTTTTGGCACATATTCCTCTCTGATGTATTTATCCTGAGATTAGCTCAGCTGGTTAGATCATGGTGCTAATAACACCAGGGTTGTGGGTTTGATCCCTGTATAGGCCTTTCAGTGAAGAGTTGGACTCAATGATTCTTGTGGGTCTCTTTCAACTCAAAAAATTCTGTGATTCTGTGATAATTACTTTAAAATTGCAAATGACCAATTTGAGAGTTAGCAGTCAGTCTAACAAATACAATTGTTTTTAAGCGTGTCTGCAATATGATCTGGTTTGCATCCTGATACAAGTTCTTTTTACACAGCTCTGCATCCAGAAAATTTTTCTTAACACTTGAACGACTTGACTTAGCCAGAATATTAAGGTAACTGGCTATCATTTTCTAGGGATGTATACAATTTTTGTTAGTGTTGTAACACTATCGCATAGTTACAGTTGTGTGGTAGCAAAAAAGTATGTGCAAACAGTATCTTCAAGCGCCACAGGAAACCTAATCAAAAGAATTCAGTAGCTGTGGTCTTGCTTCTGGTTTAGTCTAGAGCTGGTGCTAAATTCTGTTTGTTTTTTTGTGCTGTATGCATATTTAGCAGCTGCACCATGTCAGCGCAAAGGGCTCCTCAGGAGCTGTCCACACATTTTATAGTTTTGGATCTGAAGTACCAGAAGATGCTCCCCCTGTAAATAATCAAGCTGGCATTCTGTCTGGCAGATATAGGCCATCAACTGACTCCATCAAATACCTTCTACTGTTACCTCATCCTGGTACTAGAACCTGCTCTCAGCACTGCATGAAGTTGAACAGCTGCTGAACCTATGCTATTGTGCATGTGTACATTGAGACATTTGGCCACAGGCTGTCACCCTGCCCACATTACAGGAGGAGCGTATCATGGTTTTGCGTGTTGTCTGAAAAGGTGCCTCAAATGGGCAGTTGAGACTTGACACTGAAGTGTTCAGGCCATCTTGTGCCAAACATGGCCATATAATTTAGTGTCACTGTTTTGCCTGTTTTATTTCTAGTTGAGGAGACTCAATGCTGACTGGAATCAGAGAAGCAGCACGGAAGCACAATTTCTTACTTAAATAGCCATTAAAATGCTGTTTGGATAGCAAATCTCTTTGGTTCATTAATAATAATCAGTATGATGTGATTTATTCTGAATTTGTACAGCTAGAAGCCCTACGAACTAGAGGAATGGAGTGGAATAATTTTGTATCAGTTTACTTAAAAAAAAAAAATCAGGCGGAAAACCACAATCAAATAAACCCCCATGGCTTCTGCTCCAGCCACTTACAATCCAAGGGCAAAGACAAATGCAATCAAAGGACAAAATAGAGTTTAGAGAAACTGGAAAAGAAGGTAACAGAGAGTAAAAGGAAAAGTTTACAGGAGGTGATAAAAAGAGGGAGGAAAACCCCATCTATTTCTTAGATCCATTCAGGAACACATACAACCAACTGCATATCATGATCTATGTAAGAAACATACCCTGCCTCTCAGCAAAACTTATTAGGCTAAGGAACATCCTGTAGTTACTGGATAAATATCCCCAAGGTGGCCTCATATACAGTCAGCTTTAAATCAGGACAGAATTTGAACCTATTTGCACTGTCCATAAAGATCTTATATATTATATAAATGTGTGTGTGTATATATATATCTCATGAGAGGTCATAAGCTCAGCAGCTTAGTTATCAAAAAGCAGATCAGAAGAGGGCTTAAAAAATAATAAAGTAACTAAACTAGTAAACTATCTAGAATGATATACAGAGGTCAAAAAACTTGTTTGAAAGTGTAGCAAGAGCTTGACCAAGGGTATGAGAAGATCAGTTATGGTAATGTCTGGAAGGTTAATTTGTCCAGGAATAAATTATGAAGGACCAGGAAAACAAAGACAAACAATTAATCTCAGGAGGACAAGGGAACTGACAGAGAAATGAATGGAGAGGGGCCTTGTAATATAGGGCAAAAATGCAGAAGACAGATGAAAAAGTTAAGGTCATGGAGAAGGAGGGTTTTTATTATTTAACCAACTGAGAAGTTATTAAAGAGAAAACAAGGAAAAAAAAACATACAATATCGGTAGAAATTTTAACAATTTTCATTAAAACATTTCTTCTTTTGAGTACTCCAATTTGAAGAATCCTGCAGATATTTACAAAATGCTAAACATTTTTCCGAAAATCATTTGGATAAGCCTAATTCTCGTCCTACATTAAAAAAATACAAAGGTCTATACACCACTTAGCTCTCACTCCAACTGAAAAACCAGAGCATTGACATGACTTCAGTGATGCATAGCCTTGTGCAAGTCCTCTGCAGAAGGCGATTTTCACCCTAAGGGAAGGTTAGGTAGTACGTTGCCTATTTAAATGAATCACTTCCTTCAAAAATTCTTGGAATAACAACACCACCAGCCTTTCTGTGCAGAAACATGTAGAAGCTTATTCATGAAATAGCTCTCTGATAAAATACCTACAAGATCTGCAAGTCCTTATAATCACCAAGTCACTTCTGCACAGTGAATGGACATATGAACCTCCTGCATTCTGAGTCTGTTTTAATGGAGATATTTTATACACCAGTAGGACTTAGACATAGCAGTGAGATAAGACTACTTATGTTTTGCTGCGGGGGTCCCCAGCCTGCTGACTTTGATTTCTTCAAGTTGAATGAACAACTCCTTGTTTAGACTGATACCTCTGCCTGGTTTGTTGGATACACTTCTGTAAGTCACTGAGTAGACCATGGGCAAAATAATAGAAAAATTATTCTGTTTGCCCACCTATACTGCAGTTATTGTTTCAGCCGTTCCATTAGTCACATTAGTCTGGCAACCAAAAAAGAATGCATTCAACTGCTATTACTACTCTTTTTATTTTTCTTCATTTTCTTCTGAGTGATTTTATTACTATTACATGAAAATGGTTTTGGTTGGTGCCTGTCCTCATCTGCATTTCATTGTCTTCATTCTGTGCAAATCCAAGTTAAAACAAGTTTCAGCATGAATTTGCAAGTCTTTCAGATTCTGCTTCTGAGAAGTAAGTTAAAAATGTTAATTCCTTCCTTTTTTTTTTCAGTGTCAATGCAATCTCTTTTTCTGTAAAAGAAAAAAAAATGGGAAGAATAAGGTATTAAATTTTATTCTTTTTTTTCTTTTTCTTCAGACCAAGAAATAAATTAAAACATAATTCTTTACTTTCCCACTTTTCACACAAAAATGTGAATGTTCTTCAGTATCAATCTACAACTTCCAGAAGCTAGAATGGTATCAACATACTCATGTTCATGTGATGCCATCAAATAGGAATCTCTCTCTTCCTAACTAATGATAATGTCTCTGATTAGGAACAGGTGGCTATCAGTAATAAAAAACTATGACAATTATCAACATTTTAGATGTAAATGAAACATGGAGAGGAGTTAGTTTTACTCCTTGATATTGGGGACTCAATTCTTTATGACTTTTGCCTCCCTAGGAATATATTTGGGTTTTTCCTATTATGTCCTCCTTATGGACATGTACGACAGTTATAAAGCCCCTTTTAATCTTCTCTAGGTTAAATAAACCCAGATTTCTCAATCACTTTTCATACACATTATATCCCATCTGACTAATCATCTTAGTGGTCCTTTGCTATACTTGATCCACTTTATCATTAGTGGACCAAAACTGGACATGAAATCCTAAATACAGCTTAATAGGTGTTGAATAGCGGGCAATAGTCCCTTGTCTTAACCTACTGGTTATGCTTATGGCAATTAAGTTTGGCCTTCTTCACTGTAAGGGCACATTTCTAAGTCACATACAATTCCTTGTCCATCAGAAGCCCCCCAAGTCCTTTCCCCAGTCCATTAAGTTCCCAGCCTGCAGTGATGTAGAAGATTGTTCCATGTTCCCACCTGGCACATTCCTCCAGCTGTTAAGGCCATCTGGGCAGTAATATGGTCTCCAGTGCACCAACCATTCCCCTCAGTCTGGTGCTATCCAGAAATTTGCAACTTGCAAGTGCCTTCATCATGGACAGCTTGCTTCTAAAATGTTTCTGAGCATGCTTGGTTGCATATAGGGTGTTTAGAGATTTTCAGGATGAGCAGGAACCTGATGCTATATGTATATTTCCTTAGGATGAAAGATAATGCAGGGAATCTGTCTGGAAGAGAATTGGCTTTGTCTGAGAAAGGATTTATAGTTATATTACCCATTGGCTTTTTCATGAATGAATGATGGCCCAGCAGAAGAAAAGAAGCTCTGACACATCCCATTGCTGTAGTCCTATAAATGTCCCTACATTATCTCTGTGCCATTCTTGTTGCTATTCCTCCTTCATCTACTATATAAATATATACAAAATACTATCCCCTGCCTTGACCTCCCTCAAAAAAACAAAACAAACCAAAACACCAACATAAACCAACCCAACCATGGCTTCCTCAGTTCTCTGTAAAAGGCAATATCCCATATATACGTTTTGGTGACAAATTGTGAATATGCACAAAATACAGAGGAGTTAATATGCAAGTATGAACAACTGTTTTCTCTTTTCTAAGCCAACTGAAAATTCTGTGCCTTCTGATGTCATAACTTCAATCTTCCTGAAATATTTCACTACCATAAGTCTTTTAAAAATCAAAATCTGCTTCACTGAAATGAATTCACTGTTCTGAATTAATTTGTTAGACCATATAATCTGTGGGGCGAGGTGTACCATTCATTTTAAAGAAATCATTGAATTGACTTATTAATTTCTGCTTATATTATCTGCCCATATAGTAAAACTCATCCATTTTACTTATCCAAAGTAAGATTTTAGAATACTCTGAGAATATTCAAAGAGAATATTTTTCAACTGCTCTTTGAAATGTTGACTGATGATTAGTTATTGTGAATGAAACTGTCAGCTCTAACATGAAATTTTGTCATCAAGAACTTTATGAAAACTTTAAAATGCTCTGATAAACCAAATTTAAATAAAATTAAATCTTCTGATAGTTTATCTCTCTCCTTTTAAGAATATTCAATATAAGCGTGTCATCCATTCAGACATTTTTCCTCTTTGAAAGCTTGCTTCACAATAATACTGAAAAATTAAAATCATAAATTCGTACACACTTTCTGTGAAATTACTTTGGCGAAGGAAAAGAAAAACATTCAGATATATGTTTGCATTTACAGGCTATGTGTTTTTACTGCATGAAAAGAATAAATTTCAAAGCAGTTTTGTTATTCATAGCCAATGCTTCAAGCTACACTCAAATTGATGAAATAACAGGGGATTTTAGGAAAGTGGGAATTTATTACATGTACGTGTTTTTCTTATAAGAAAGTTTAAAAAATAAAGTCACTTTTTTACTTCATGTCAACCAGTGTAATGTTTCATACAGCACAAGGAAGTGAACCTGCTGTTGTAGGAAATCTCTTTGGATTCCCTCTGCTGGACTTTCAGTAGTTGTTAAATTGATGAAGGCCACTCAAGGAGCTTGCAAATTTCAAGTCTTGCAAATTTCTAGCAGACTGTAACTCTAATAAGCTCAGACTTGCATCTTAAATCAAATTTTTTCTGTAGTTACAAAATCTCCAAGGAAAGTTTCTAGCACAATCAGTTCTAAATAAATTACAAGACACCTGGCTGTCTAATGAGGAAATTAAAGTACAAGAGAGAAAATCTGTAATTTTGCAATTATTAAAATGGTAACTTCAGTGTCATGGTGACAGAAAGTAAACATGCAGTATAGGTGATGAAAATCTAAACAGACTTATTTTTCATTTATTTTAAACTTATTAAAATAAGATAGCCATTAAACAGCATTCTTAATAACCAAAACCATCAGTAAAAACTTAAAAGACCCACTATCATTTAGTCGGTGACTAAATGTGCCACTTCGTTCAGTTTCTTTGTTGAATTCCGGGGAAATCTTGAAGCACCATTTTTTTAAAATATTTCTATTCATGCTTGCTTTAAAGGTTCTTGGCCATTTTCCCTTGCCACCAAAATTGTTCCCAGTTGGCAGCAGGGGGTTGCAGAGGCTACCCTTGTGAGAAAATATGTGGGGCTGCCCCAGGCACAGCCACTTCAGGGGTCTCCAAAACAGACCCACCACTGCTAAAAGCTGAGCCCATCAGCAATACTGCTGTCACCTCAGAGAAAAGGTATTTTTAAAAAGTTCACACGGCAGCTTGGACAAAGTCAGAAAAAGTTGAAAGGAGCAATTCCGCAAACGTCATGGTCAGTGCAGATTGAGGGGGAGGAGATGCTCCAGGTGCCAGAGCTGGGATTCCCTGCAGCCCCTGGTGCAGACCATGGTGAAGCAGTGGAGCCCCCGAGGCCCATGGAGGGCCATGGTGGAGCTGATATCCTCCTGCAGCCCGTGGAGGATCTCACACGGGAGCAGGTAAATGTGCCCTGAAGGAAGTTTCAGCAACCGAGAGACCATGGTGGAGATGGAGTTTTATAAACTGACCCCACTCCCCACTCCCCTGTGCCACTTTGGAGAAGACTCGGAAGAGTTGGGAAAGAAGGAGCAAAGACAAGCCTAGTAAGAAGAGGAGGCTGAGGGAAGGTGCTTTTCATTTTGCCTTTGCCCTTCACTATCCTACTCTATTTTTAAATGGCAAAAAATTAGTCTTCCCAGAGCTGAGTCTGGTTTACCTGTGACAGTAATTTGTGAGCAATCTCTCTGTCCTTATGGTGACCCATGAACTTTTCATCTTACTGTGAAAAATAAGAAAATTACCTCTGTACCTTTGAGGAGAAAGTATGCTAGATATGGTGAGATTACTGGGTATTACTGCATGTTCATAGAAATGCTGATAGAAGAAGATATGAGACCAGCTGTGATTTTCACTTTTTTTCTTCTAAATTGCTGGAGTAGTTAGAAAATACCAATTTTTATTTTAAAAACAAAGTTTCTAGAAATCTGGTGCAAAAAGTGAGAAACCCATACTGGAATGTTATCATAAACCTAATTTTCTTATTATAAAAGAACTTTTATCATAAGATGCCATAGAACAGTTCTCTGCTTTGCAACGGTATTTGGAGCATTTGGAATTTGCATTTGCATTGCAAATCCCATTTGCTACAGCAATGGGATCTTTAAATTTTCTTCCAATTTATCAAAAATAGCTGTTCCACAGTCTCTAACATGCTTTGTTTCTGAAGCACAGAGGTCTTTTCCTTATTTTCACCATCTGATCCATCACTCCCTCCAAATTCCTAGAAACAGCAGCTTGAATTTTTGACTTTCCGACAAGACTTTTAGCTTTCTGCAGGTGGGCATAACTTCCTACAATGCCTAGTGCAGCAACAAGAAGGAAACAAAATATAAACAGAATAAAAAAATTAGGATTTTTGCTTCTTGCAAACCTAGTTCAGATATGAGGGTGCCTGGTTATTTACATAACTAGATAAAAAATTAAATATTTAGACTATAATCAACCTAAATTTTCCAGTACAGTCAGTGAAGTACTAGAGTCAGTTTTTATTGAGACCTGAATCTCAAGTCATGTACTATGCATATTAAGGTGGAACTTTTTTTAATATCTTTATATGTACTGTCAGTGGTGCTCAGTACCACTCAGGGAATTTGCCTTAACTGAGTATTGACTGTTTTGGGGTGACTTTCACAGTGTTTTAAAATGGTAGCCTGTGTTTAAATATAAAAATAACAAAGTGATCAACATGTTGAACTTCATGATTTCCTGGGGCCCCATCCAGATTGAATGATTCTGAGATTCAGCAAAAGTGATGGATGAAAAGCAGAGAACTCATAGATCATATGTCTGTAAATTCTGTAAGTGATGCAGGTTGCCAAGAGCACAAATTTGGAATTTGAAAGCCATCTGCAGAGGTTTATGATAACTCCAATTCTTTATGGTTGAGGAGATTCTGCAACTCGTCATTGACAAAGGGTGAGAGAACAGATCTAGAGTAATCTCCTGAGTGATGAGCTAATCTCTTTTTGTTCCTTGCTATTGATAGTACTTTAACAATTCTTACTGTGGGCAAGACAATGCCATCAATTTTTAAGCACAAGTCCTCATTAATATAAATGGGTTTTTCTACTTAGCAGGAGGTAAGACCTGCTGAGTTTTTACTCTGCCTTCACTATCTTTGTTCTTACTTTTTTTTTTCTCCTATCCTAAGCAGAATGGAATTTTTATATAATATTCTCTTTTTCTTGTAGTTTTTTTAATTTGTTTGTTTTTTTCTTTACTCAGTTATTTGATTCATCTCAGATCCACCCCCTTGATAGTGGTTACTCTACCCCATGAAGCGGTAGTGAACTGAAATCTGTACATCTCATGAACTCTTCCTTCTACTTTTCCTTCTACTATCTACTTAAATCTAATTAAATCTACTTTCCAAGATTTAATTCTCTGCTCCATCAGTTGTGTTCTCTGCTCATTTCTTCAAAGGAATATAAGGAATATGTAGCAGAAATATTTGATCTTCACTAATCAAGGAATTGAACTCTTGTCCAAGTGACCCGAATATTCTTCACCATAGATAAAATAAAACCTTCCACATTAGTAAATTTAAACATATTTACTTATATTATTATCTGCATCTTTCCATTGTATTTATACTCAGTATTTAGCAAGATGCACAAATTAGATGGAAAATGTCTGAAGTGGGCTCTTATCAATATAATGGAAAATTATTTTGAAATACTAGCTATAACTTTGCTGCAGAAATCATTTACCACAGCAGTAGAAAACTAAAACAGAAATGAGAAAGTATGTCACTGTAAGGAACTTCTTCATATGCAGTGTAAGCATATTACAAACATATTTTGACTTCTTAATGAAGCTTTACAAGAGTGTTCAAGGCATTAGAATAAATGCTTAAGACAAATGCTTACTAGAACATTCAAAAGTCCACTCCTAAATGTCATTCCAGCCTGTTCTGTCATTTTGCTCTCACCATGTTCATCTGTCCTCATACTCACCATATCCTTTTTCTCTCTCCTTTTAATCATCCATTTTAACATATGTTATTTCCATATTCAAGCATTCTCTAATAATTGTGTACACATTAGTGTAAAAATCATCAGAGCATTGGACTTTCAGCTGACATTCAACGAATAACTATTACATTTATGTAATCAGATTGTTCAGAGGCTTAAAAATGGAGTACATACTAATTACATTTACACCAGGGCAGATATCTCTGACATCCAGGCAAACCACTGTCAAAATGTCAAGTTCCATTTCCAAAACAAGGGAGGTGTTAAGTGTTCTCCTTTAAAAGGTTGCAGAAAGGATTTTGTATTCCACTTTAAAAATTTTCAGGACCTTGTTGCATATTTGGAGGATGGAGAGCTGACAAGTACTGTTCTGGAAGTGGTAAGGACAACCTTGGTTGTATCTTCCATTAGTCCCATGTGCCATAGTGCAGGAATGATTGGTGATCTCATTCATCAGCAATCTGCAACTTCAAGGAGCAAGTCACTCAGTGGAGTAGTATCACAGGGAGAGCTGTGCTTTAGCTACTCTAGCAGTGCCTGTCCTGTTCTAGGCAGAAATCTGCATTGACGTAAATGGCTATTTGTGACGACTAATCGATAAAAATATCTGACCTTCAGTCTTCTCTGTTTTCATAGTGCTTATTTTTTTTCTCTCTTCTGGCAGATACAGATTGGTTTTCTATGCTGCCTTTGGCCTCTTATGTTTTGAGTTTCCCTCTATGTCTAATCTTCTGTTCGTTTTTCATTTTTTATCCTATATTGGTCCTTTGCAAACTTGTGTTAGTTTTTCCAGTACTGATAAAAAATCTTATTTAAGTAGATTACAATTAAACAAATTCAGTTTAAGATGTTTAAATGTCACAGATTTTAGATATTTTTTCTTCATTGTAAAACATTTATTCTTATTTTCAAAACTGCTGTATTTTTTGTTTCATTTATTAGTAACAGATTTATAAATCAACTGGAAACCAGTGTTTTCTGAACAATGTTTTAAGGAAGGATTCTTCATCTTAATAGAAAAGTACTAATGAAGGGATCAAAAATTAAATAAAAATCAATGATCTGACATAATTTCTTAATGGTCAACTAAAAAAAATAGACTTAATAGCGAGTTCTCATTAGTCCTTTCATTATTGCAATATAATTTCCTTGAAAACAGGATACATCACGGATTTTACTCAGTGCCTGGTGCTCAAATCAGGTATGAAAATTGATTTTTTACGTTGGGCAGTAGCATGTCTGGAGTTTCCAGAGAACGAGGGGAGTCACTGCATGAGACAGAGGACAGGAACATAACCTTCTACCCTGTCCTTGGGCAGTAACTGTTAAAGAATGGCTTGAAACCTAACAAGTAACTCCCCAGTTTGGAGCTGCTGCTTATTCAGGTCTTCCTGCATGACTGCAATTTGAGATTTGATCCTGGGAGCCATCGAAGAACTTCACTACGCACTAACTCATAAGATTTTTTTTCTTGGCTAATACAATGCAACTAACACTATGAGCACTTGGAAATGGGAGTTCATAGCACTAAATTCTGGTCAGTATTACTCACAGATCATATGGTTGAAGGCAGCTTATCTTAAATACTGTCAATAGATAACTCAGAATTAATATATGTGTATATATTGCTCTCACATTATTTGAATGTGAGATGTCATACATTATTACAATAAATGTAGAATTTTAAAACAAAGTCTACAATTGAAGCTGGTGAAAAATAAAAGAAAAACTGTGTGCAAAGAGAAGACACTCTTAAATAGTTGTGTTTCTTTTAGTTACCAGGTGAGACAGGACTATTTTATTTAGCCCATGTGGTACTCACAGAATCTGAAATTTAAAGTATTTTTTTTAAAAAAAATAGTATAATTAATCCAATTTATTTTTTACTGCCTAAAATGTATTTAATTCTTGAAACTCCATAAGATATCTATCCTAGTAGGAGTCAAAACTACTTCTAAGTGCCCTTTTCTCTATACTGACTGTAAACAAAGACCAGAGCGATTCTCTTAAATGCTGAAATTTATTGTAGCAGTTTCCTTTATTTTTGTAACAAATTGGTATTACGAAGAAAAATGTATTTCTCATCTGTCTTACTTTTCTCTCTTTATTCTTATTAACGTCAGCCCTTTAAAACTATTTAGGAGACAGTGACTTGAATTAAATAGCTCTAGAAACTCCAATATCACATAATCACATAAGTTGAATAAAAGATGAGATTGCCATTTTAATTTCTGTGTTGCTTATGATTAACTAGAAAACCTGTCTTCCAGATTGCACAACATTTGGAAACTAAGGGTTTGCAAGATGTCTTCCTTCCTTTCTGTACACTATATTGAAAACAAAAGTCAGGTTGAAAAGAGTTCTCCATCATATTTTCTCCATCTCTTTACATTGGTTTTTATTTTACAGAACTTCATAATATCCTTTAATTCTCAGCAAATAATTTATGCCCTCATAAAATATAATCATCATAAAATGAAAAAAAATTAATTTCTCCTCATTATTTCATTGTATTTTGTGATTCTCCCCAATGCAATTCTGCTGGAGAAAAAAAGAACATATTTATGGAATCACAACACAGACTGATTCTATTTACATCTGTAGATTTCTTGCAATGAATGCCACTCTTCATTTACAAATCCCTCTCCTTGGGAGACTGCTCATTAAATCAAATACTGTAATATTGCTGTGATGGAACTTAAACACTAAGATGTCATGATCAAAATAATTTTTGCATAAAAGTTAAAATTAAAACCAGGTATCTCTAGACAAGGGTTTTTTTGTTGAAAGCTCCTAAAAATTAAAAAAAAAAAAATATTTCTCGTGTACCTTCGTGTTAGAGAAACTATTTAATATAGAAACTGTTGCTGATCATTATGTGTCAAAAGTATATATATTTTATTTCTTTTTAAAGTGAAAACTCATGAAAGAATCTGAGAAGGTGAGAAGACTCAGTATAAAACATTGGGAACATAAATTCATAGTGGTCTGAAATCCAAAGGTGGTATCATACACAGACTCTCAAGCAGTTAATGGAAAGACTACTAGTATAAAAGCTAGAGCATAATGTACGGTTGGACATACACCCAAGGAAACAAACAATGAGTTATCTTGAAATAGGATTTCAAGGCAAGAGAGATTGTCAAACTGTACTGTATTAGTGCTAACAGAAGCAGATTTTTCATCTGACATATCTGGTATCCAAATAGTCTTGTAAAGCACTGACTGACCTAAGTTTGCTAAGTTGCAGTAAATGTAAAAGAAAACTGTGCAAAGAGGTTATGTGTAAAACCGACATACTTCTAGTTTTGTCTCCTAATTCAACTCACCTGAACTGGGAATGTAATTGCTTAGTACTCCCTGTATTTCTGGGGGGATTCACCTCTTTCCCTTCCTTGAACCTGCAGAGAACTGAGGCAAGTAACTTATCTCCTAACTTAGCTGCTTCAATATCTTTTAAAAAACCTACTAGACATAATTATATTCTCCTTCAATTCTCTGTCTGCAGAGATATCACAAAATTGCTCTAACTCCAATTAGAAATCAGACAGTTTCCACCTGTCTTTGAATGGCCACTAGAGGTGGGTAACGTAAATCTGCATGATTTACATGCAGATATACGGAAAAAAAAATCATCTCTGCGTATTTTTCCTTACCCAGATGACAACTTCAGTGAACTAGTGTGAATAGCAAAAAACATGTAGAAGTACATTGTAGTCAGTGTTAAAAATGTACAGGCTTTTCAATGGCCATAGTCCAATCTGACTTTCAAAACCAGTTTTCAGTCAATAAATAACTATTTCTAGTATTATTTTTCAGCTTTCAGTAAAAATCTTTTATACATTAAAAAAAAACCAAGAAAAAAACAAAAACATGCAAGCAACGAAAAAAATTCATTTGCGGCTATGCAGGTTGTTTCCAGTGAGTAACAGACTTCACCATAATCTGATATATGTTGTATACTGTCTCTGGCACCAGTGAGGTGTTTCAATAGGAATTAAATAAAAATAGAATTATAAAATGGTTTGGCTTGGAGGGGACTTTTAAAGGTCACCTAATCTCACCTCTTGCAATGACTGGGAACATCTTCAAATAAACCAGCTCTCCCAAGACCCGGTGCAACCTGATCTAGAATGTTTCCAGTGGTGGGGCATCTACCACTTTTGGGACAATGCATTTCATTGTTTCACTACCTCATGGTGAAAAACTTCTTTATATCTAGGCTGCATTTATGCTCTTTTAGTTTAAATCCATTTCCCCTTGCCCTATCACTACATGCCCTTGTAAAAATTCCCTGTTCAGCTTTCTTGTAGGCCCCTTTAAGTACTGAAAGGCCACACTAGGATCTCCCTAGAGCCTTTGCTTCAGATTGCACATCTCCAGTTCTCCCAGCCTGGTTTTACACGACAAGTGTTCCAACCTGTGGCAGGATAGCTGACCCTGATAAGGCCTGGAATCCGATCAGAGAATGCATACAATGCAAGCCATCATGCAGGCTGTCATGCAAGTTCAACTGCTCATGCCTGGGTGCTGTTTTGGTATTGCATTATGCTAAAACCAGCCTGGTTCACCAGACTTTAAAAACACATCCTGCTTTTTGAAGCAGGATTTGACAGATAAGCTAGCCTGTTGGCCTGTGAGTCTGTGACTACCAGTCCGTCACTTTATAACTATAAAAGCCCAGTCCAACTTTCATATGGCAGACTCTTTCATGGACCTCCTTAAAGTGTGGAGCTGCTCCTGTGAAGCAGGGATTCCTCTTCATGGTTGCCCCCAGAGGTTAAGAGAGAACTGCCTGCTATCTCATACGGTGAATTCTATTTATCTCTACTTAATGATTGTTTCTCTTGCTAGTTTTGATAGAATTGCTTTAATATAATTGCTTTGATACACTGCATTATACTACTTTATGCTATATCATACTCTACTAGTAGATTTTTAGCTGTGGTAAATAATTCTGATTCAGGTCTTTTATCTGTTCACTTGTGTGTTCATTTATCGTAATAAATAATTCATTTTACGTAAATACATCTATTTTGCCATCATTAAAATCTGCTGGACAAAGTGTTTTAATCACATCCCTGTAATTCCTTAAATTTAAAGCTTTGACACAGTCCGAGGTTAGGAGAGGATTCAGTCGCACCTAGACCGTTTTCTGAGAAGAAGTTTAGAAAGCAAGCGAGTCCTTTCTGCAACTTGTGAGTCAACGACACGACTTTTTTTTTGTTTTAATAACTTTGTCTAAGCCTTCCACTCTCTCCTGTGTCACAACGCTCTGAACACCTTCACAACCTTCCTCTGGATGCGATCCAACAGGTCTGTGTCTTTCCTGTGCTGGGGTGGTGACCTAATTGTGGCCTTCCACTACTTGAAGGGAGAATACAGGAAATAGAGAGACTTTTTATAAGAGCCTGTACTGATCAGACAAAGGAAAATGGCTTAAAACTGAAAGATGATAGGTTTAGGTTAGACACTAGGAAGAAATTCTTCTTTATTAGTGTGGGGAAACACTGGAACAAGTTTCCCAGATAAGTTGTGGGTGCCCCATTCTTGGAAATGTTCAGTGTAAAGTTGAATAGGGATCTGAGCAAACTGATCTGGTGAAAGGTGTCCCTGCCCACTGCATGAGCCTTGGAACTGGATGATTATTTTCATTTCTGACTCAGGCCAGTCTATGATTATATATAATTTTCTCTAGCTTTCTAATTCAGTATATGTATGAGTTTATAAAAAAAAGTTTATAAAATAGTAGGTCTGTCAAAAAGTAACATAAAATTCATGATAATTGACTAAAAGAAGGAGGAATCTAAAAACTACCGTGGCCTCTGTATTTTGTTTAACAGTTCTATCCAAAGAAAGATATATTACAAGTATTCATGGAGACTGGAAGACTGAATCACATTGAATTTACACAGGTTCTGTTTTCCAAACCTGTTTTTTTCTTCCCACTGAGCAGCAGAGGGAAAACTGTTTACAGGTTTTGGCAGGAACAACCTGGACAGGTGGAACTCATGCAAGGAGATTGACTGTTCCTTGAGATGAACTGTGAGAAGTTCCTGAAGGGCTATTCCTTGTTGAGCAAGTGCTGACTGACTGTGAAGCACTGCAGGACTGAAGTGAAGTCAGTCCTTACTATGAAGAGTATTATTCCTGGAAACTTCTGGACTTTGTAGATTCTGTTACAAAAAAGCAAATAAAAACTCCACTGAAACTTTCTGGGCTGAAATCAAGCTTGGATGAAGAGATTTTGCAAGGTTTTGTGAAATCTATCGAAGTTTTCCATAGATTACTCTAAAACAGGCTGAAAGATATGAGGGTTTGAGAGGACTTTATCTGAAATTGTTCTTCGTTCATTACTATCAACATGGAATGCCTAAGGACCTGATAAAGAATAAGGATTCTGATCAGCCTGATTGCTTACTTTACTATGTTTATTTTTTTCCCCCCACTTTTTAAGGTTTTACATCTCTAGGTGTTATATCCCTGATTCTTTCTTTGTGGTCAGATATTCAAGAGAAATGCAGAATGACAAAACTGGGAATTAAAATAATAAACAGTGTTGCAAGGGAATTAAATATAAATCATGGCAGGCTACTTAAATATATAAAAAGCCAAGAGCTCTGTCAGGAATTACTTGAGCCATTAAGGGATGAGTGGGAAGCTAGTGACAGATACTGTAGCTGACAGCCTGAAAGAATTCTTTACTTCATTATTCACACAAATAAATGGAGGGTCAAATCCCAGAGAGTAAGGAAGAGTAAATTTTCCTGTGGAGTGAATTGAAAAATGTGGTATAGGAAAAGATTAGAGGCTTCATGTCTGTACCAGACCAAATAGTTCAAAGTAGTGTATTAAATGTGATAAAGATATTGAGCCTACGTATCTTGTAGCTGTGAATGATGATGAAAGTAACAGGGCATCTAGGAAAGACATCACACAGACTTTTGAAAGTGTGTAAACAGACATGTAAAGTAGGAAGCAGAATTTCTCTTCCTGTTGGTCACTCTGAGCAGAGCCTAAAATGGGCCACATCATTTGCACTTGCTAGAGGACAGAAACTGGTTTTTTGAGGAATGAAGAAATTTGAAGACATTAAAGCCAAAACAGTCTGAATAGGGATAGGGAAGCTCCCTCCCCCACCCAGAGCATCCCTCCAACTATGGTCCCAAGTAGCCTGCCTGTATACATCTTCCCTCCTTCTTTAATTCAATCACTACTGAAATCCCACTGTTGCAGTAAAATTCTGTGCTGGCAGTTAGGAAATTATGTAAAATTCTTTCAGCCTAATGGAATAATACAGAACTACGTGAAATGACGCAAAAAATGCCTGAGAGCAATGGGTGCCCTGGTGTGGACTAAGGGAGTCTAAGGGGGATTGCGGGGGTGTCCTTAATGTGCACTCTGTAGTCCCATAGCAGGTAATATTTGGAGTTTGTGCTGAGGACTGGAGACCTCTGAGAGCTGTGCTATCCTTACCATCACTCTGCTGCTTCTTGTGATCTTGGTTGGTTACTGTCTATCTCATGATACCACTTTTGCATACCCCTTTGTCCCTGCTCTAGCTCCTCAAAGGGGCTGTTTAAAAGGATGCTCAGTAGCATTCAGCTCTGCCACAGATTTCAGATGGGGCATAAGTCATGGTTAGGAAGTACGCAGAAAGAAGATTGTTTCACCCTGTTTACTTTTTCCCACTTCTTAGGCAAATTCTCATTGAAACCCCAAGGCATTTTTGTATGAATACAGCTTTCTAAACTGAGCCATTTTCAACTTAAAAAAAAAAAAAAGAAAAAAGAAGCTCTCTCTTACACATTGCAGTCTTAGTGCAAGCTTGGGGTGCTCCTGGGATGGCACTGCACTATTATTGCCTAAAGATCTCTCAGTCAATATGAATTTTTTACCTATCTCTTATTAAGGAAATACTTATATCCTTTCTTTGGTGTTTGCTCCAAAATTTCTTTCCTTTATTTTCCTTTTACTGTTTGTGTGCTATATTTGGCTATGTCAGTCACTGTGGCCTGTGTCCTTAAGTACTACAAACATTTATCTGAACATGTCACAGCCCATTAACATGGCTAGATTTATACTTAAAGCTAGCTGGATAGACGATATTTATTTGAGTATTATTAAAGTAGTGTGATAGAGTTGGAAAGCAAAAAACACAGATCTCAACTTTGCAAACAATTACATCTGAGCTGCATTTTCAGCACACGCGTTGTCCAAATTCTTTGGTAGGATCATATATCTGCTCACACATCCGTTTAACTGATTGCAGAGCTGCTGCTTTATTCTCTAATAATGTTGGTATTTTTTTTATTATGGCTTTTGATAATATACTTTCAGTTTTCTATAAAACTCTCTTCTATTTCCATAGTACTTGAAAAAATGACCAATTTTCTAACCATATGGGACATTTCCTACAGCTTCTGAAGTATTTTAATGTTATTACTGTAATTCATAATGTGTTTAATAATGTAATTCTGAATAAAAAATCTCTCTTGTTAAAAATAATTGAAAACACAGCGGGGACCTTTTAAAGGAATTATCTTAATTAAAAAATCAGATACGACAATGTATTTCTGTTCATTTATTTTACACTCCCTGGATTACAAAAGTCTCTTTGTTTTCAGATTACAAGCATTAAATTAAATTAAAAAAAAATGGGGAGAATGCATGTTTTGTATTGATTGACTTTCTAATGAAAATAGTTTCATCCCTTGAGAATATGTACAGCCTCATGTCCTCATTCCCACACTTTTCAGTGTCCCATCCCTGTTCCTATTCTTTCAGAGTTCTAGAGCAGTGCATTGCCTTCTAGTAACTTACATTTTATACATTTTGCCTTCCCCCCCCAAATTGAATAAAAGAAAGTAATTTGGGGAGTATATTTTTTGTTTAAAAAATCTTCAGCTAGCACAAATAACTGATGTCAGTGCAACTATGCTAATTTATACACAATAATGATTTGATTGTTTCAGGTACTGTTTACTCTGAGCAGCCTGAAAGGGGCAAGTAAACACAAAGTTCCCTCTGGGAAACCTGTGGATCAAGTTGTCTTTCCATTAACAGAACATGTTTCAGTTCAGTTACATCCATGTGAACAGAGTAAAGCAAAGCAAAATTAGAAAGGTTGTTTATCAGGGTACAAGCATAAAACAAGTGGTTGTTAGCAATGTGTTTTTCTGAGAGGAGATTTTTTTATTATTTTTCCTTAGGAGAAACCAGCATTTTGGAGGAAAAAGGTATGCATTCTTCTTAAATAGATCGTATCAGGTTTTGTCTGTGTGAAAGGGAAACCTTCTGTACTGTGAGGCTGGCCAGAGAGATTGTGAAGTCTCCATCCTTGAAGATATTCAAAAATTTACTGAACATGGTCCTGGACAACTGTCTTGAGCAGGAGGTTGGACAAGATGACCATCAGAGGTGCCTGCCAGACTCAACTATTCTGTGTTCCTGTGGAATGTTTATGGTTTGAAACTCTAATGGACTCTCCTGTTTTGATTTAAAATGGGCAATTTTTGAAATTATATTGTTTTTTAATTCTATGTGGGCAACTGCTTTTTTCTGTCTATACTCTTTGTACATGGGAAACTGTTCTTTAAAACAAAATTAATTAAAATATCTTCCATATTAACTTTATTAGAAGTGAAGGAGAAAAAGAAAGAGAAGAAAGAAGAAGAATTAAGTCCCTCTGGTTGCTCTAAACTGCATATTTTTTCCCAGGTTTTTTTCTCATCTACTGCAGTCTGTGTAAGATCACAGAGTCATAGAATGGCCTGGGTTGGAAGGGACCTTAAAGATCATCCGGTTCCAAGCCCCCTGTCATGGACAGGAAGGCCTTTCACTAGACCAGGTTGCTCAGAGCCTGGCATTAAACACTTCCAGGGATGGGGCATTCAAAATTTCTCTGGGCATTCTGTTCCAGTGCCTCACCACCCTCACAGTAAAGAATTTCCTCCTAATGTCTAATCTAAATCTACTCTCTTTCAGTTTGAAGCCATTCTCCTTTGTCCTGTCACTACATGTTCGTGTAAAAAGTCCCTCTGATAAGCACCACATCACTCTGTGCTCAGTGTAGCCTGCATTAGCAAATATGCTATTCAAAACCAATACCCAGTAGAATTCTACCAAAAAACTGAGTGAAATATAAACAAAGTCTGATCTCTGAAGTATATTAAATGGGATGAAAATGGGATGAGGGTGACAAATAGATCTATAGCAGTTCTAATTTCTTTGTTTGAAAGAGCTGGGAATATTCCTTATATGCTTGGTTTATAGTCAAGATAAAAATCTTTTAGCTTTTTATCAGGCAGTAAGTGAGAAGCTGAAGAGCTATGAAGATGAATTTTTCATCAATCCCTGATGCTGGGGCAAAATGCATAAGTTGCAGTGAAGTTTTGTGCACTCAGTGGACTGAGAATGCCAGCTCCTCAACTTTGGCTAATTGGTGGAAATGAGGTAAGGGCCGTCTTGTTCATTTTCAGATGGATACGTCTTCTGAAAAAGATTAAATGTCACCTGAGGACAATACTCCTACGCATTCTCAAATCTTGCTCTTAGTGATGAAGAAAAATGCATTTAAGAAAAAAATCACTTTGTTACGGAGATTCTTTTAGAAGACATATTTTGGAATCAGAAGGAACATCTGAAACTGAATGCCATGTTTCAGTTTTGCTGCAAATATTCAAGTTCAAGCAAGGCTGGGGGGTGGAGGAATAAATGACAATGAAATTATGAAAATAGGGAGAAGTTATCATGTCCATTACTTTAATTCATTCCACCACCATAGCAGCAGAGTTTATTCATGGCTGCAGATGGAATCCATTTATGGATGCTTCTGAGCACTCATCTAAATCATAAACAACTTTATATGCTTTACAAGGTTCGTTGCTTAAAATCTGAATACACTAAAAAATCCTCAGTTCCTTTTTTAAAACCTCCTTAAGTCTTGTTATTATGTTGCACACATACTGAATACCATTCTGAAGTTTTATATCAAACTTCTTATTGTAGTATTAAAATGCTTCCCAGCCATGACTTACTCTTGTTGCCACAATACCAATCTTTTCTCTCATTCTCAGTAACGTGTTTGAACAATACAGAATGTCTAAGGGCAATTCCTGATGTTAGTAAAAAACATAATAAGAGCTTTGAAAGAATAACTTTTTCCAAATTGTCAGGAACAGTATGTGCATATTTAGCTCTTTAAAAAGAACTATCATGCATCTCACTTTAAGAAATATGCTACTTCAGTGCAAAGATTGTTCATGCCTTGTCAAAATAAAGGTGATAAGACAATAAAGTTGATCTGATAAAATACCAAGTTGTGATTGCCTCGCCTCTGGTATTGTATTTAATGGCATACAGTTATCAATATCCTGTGCCTCCTGCATCCATATGACATTCAGAATTCTGCATCAAACAAGGCTGTGCTCTGTCTCAGTGAATAGCTTCAAACTGTGCTGAGATTCAGTACAATGTTTCGATGTTTATAAATCAGACTCTCCTCAGAGATATCATCAGAATGCATCACAGATAGGAATCTAGAAAATTAATTATGAAAACCTAAGTGGTCTTTTCTTCATCATAGTGATACTAAGGCACAGCTGTTCTGCTGAAGTTTTAGAGATTTAAAACTGTGGTTATTCTGCATTACATTTATTTCAAACATATTCTGGTCATGTGCGCAAAGCATATAAAATGTCTAAAATGCAAGCAAATATTAATATACTTGATATAGACAGAATAGTGACCAAAGAAAAAGACTGAACTGTGGTGTTATATGGAGTGTTTGTTTTAATTTAATAAGTTCTAGTATTGAAGTTGTTATTTATTAGAAAAACTCTCTATTGCATCTGATATGGAAAAAAAAATCTAATTTATTAATATAAATTGCATACTGAGATTCATCTTATCATATCCAATATGCCATGTCTTTATAGGTTATGAAATAACTTTGCCTTTAATGAAAAGGCTAAAGAAGAAAACTTCATAGGCATACGAAAAATATCAGAAATGCAGTAGTATGTCCAATAAGGATTTCAAGACGAACTTTTAGTGGCTGAGCACCTTACTGTCTCTATAGATAAGTTAATTAAATCACAAATGTTAAAGCTACTAGTCTTTGAGTGTAAAACACTTGAAAGGGCTCTATGTTGTGGTAGTATAGCATAAACATTGAGCTGAACCCAAGGTATATACAGGAAAACAAACATTCTGAAAAATACAATCAGAAAGCTCAGGCAAATTAAAGTAGACCAAAAATGACTGACAATATAGGCAGAGTTACCCAATGCAATCAACATCCTTTAAAATGCATATAAATGGATTAGAGTCATTAAAAACATTGTCAAGACCTAGTCAGGTAACAAAATGCCTGTTTACAGTTCACTTCTTCATAAGTCTGTGGAGTTAATACAGTTATGTCTTACCAAAACGTATGCAGTGCTAATTTCATTTGCAACACCCACAGTACTGTACTATGCTGAAAAAATGTCAATGTGGATTTCATTTGTATCTTATAAAGAATCTTGATGTGTACATGGATTAATATATACATTTTGCATTAAAACATACTTCATGGTAGTAACCTAAAATGTATACAGAAGGAATGCACATGTAAATATGCAATAGTTTGAAAATATGTCCAAAGTTTACAATAGCCATAAATATATTAGTAGTTTTCTGAGTTTCTAATCCAGTTAATATGGAAATTATTTGAATAAAATTTTTAAAATTGTAGATCTTGCCTCAGAGGGTTATTTTTAAAGGAAGAAATCCTTAGACTTTGATGCTATAATTGTATAATCATGATGTCATTTTCTGTCATTCTAAAAGGATTGTAAGTGTTAAATCTATTAAGACATGTGACTCTCAGATTTAAAGGTCATAATTTTGACAGCAAACCTATATAATGCTGCCAAAAATCTTCACTACTTTGTTAAGGTGGATGAATTTTGCTGAAATGTATTCAGAAGACAACACTGAAAATTAAACTGTGATTTCATTTCAGTCCTACCGAGTAGGAGGAAGTAAGACTCCAAAAGAAATATTCAGAACCCAGAAAATGTTTTTCCTAGTGTTTTAGTCTAATGTTTCAAGTGGCTTCTGTACAATAATTTTTACTTTGGACTTTTGGTTTGGTTTGGAGGTGTTTCTGGAAAATTTTGTGAGAAAATTCAGTGTTGCAAGTTTTCAGACATCAAAAATGAATTAAAAAGATTTCAAATACCAATCATGTCTGAGAAAATCACAAACTTTACCACTGACAAAAACTGCAAGGTTACATTTTCAAGTTTTCCTTACTAGTATTACCAGCAGCATTCTGTTCTTGAATAATATTCCATCTAATAGCTTGATCCTAGTCCCTGGAAGTTTTTTTTCTAAAAAAAAACCTGGAGGTTCTGTGTGATAGACTGCATTCATAGGGAAAAGCAATGGTCTTTTTCAAAACCAGCACAAATATATTGGAAATCTTGAAATTTCTACTAAGAGTCATGAGACTGTAAAAAGCAGAAGTATCCTTGTAAAATGTAAGCTTAAAATCCAACAAAAGTCTATAAAGCTTGCAAGTACATAGAGTTCTTGAACTACTTTAATACCTCAAAATTATGACATCCCACTGTCTTGTTGCCACTATTCATATCTCTGTTTCTCTGCACCCTGTGTCAAAAACCTGTCAAAGATCAACAGTATTTAAAAAGGCTATTTTATGAAGTTTTGTATTTACATTTGTGCAGAATGAATGCTAGATGTTTCACACAAAAATATTTGCATAGTAGATTATATGATAATTCTCATGTTTTCTTCCTAGGAGATTGATAATTATCTAAGCAGTGCACATAAAAATACCTGTACGGGTAGAACACTATGTGGTAAGCAAAGAATGTGCACACTATGCATGTACTGGGAGTGAAAAATATTTAGCATTTCTTAATTTAGAACTGAAAAAGGGCCAATCGAATTTTATCTTTGTTGTAGAAATTTCACAGTCCATTTAGATCCAAACAGGAGGAGTAGGTGGTTACAAATAAGCTAAGGAGAACAGATGGATAGAAAATGTTTACTACAATGAAGTAAGAAGAGTGGAACTTGGGAATTGGGGGCATACATTTGGTCTTCCATTCATGAAAGTGGGGACAAGCATGTCTGGTCACTGAAGAGCTCTCAATAGGCAAGAAAAGAAGTTAGGGCAGTGGCAATTGCAAAAGGCACTGCATACTATGTTTCACAGAGACAGGAAGATACTATCAAGTCGTTAGTTGAAAGTCACAGTTCTAGAGCCAGAGTATGACTTTCAGAAAAAACTGACAGGAAAACAGCAAACAGATTTCTAAGGGGCATGAAATAAAATGATTCCCCCTCACAGATCATTACCATGCATTATATGCAATTAAGACTAGAGCATAACCACATGAGGAGCAGCAGGCAGTCCAGAGAAGGGATTATGACTGGATCACAGTTGCATGTTGGCTGCAGCAAAAAAGGGTCATTTCTGGAGAGAAATAAATTTGAACAAGGTTTGGGGCCACAAGAGGTATAAATATTAATCTGATCCCTTGGTGGAGTTCTGAGGAAGGTAGATGGATCACACAACCAGTTCTTCCTCTGAAGAAACACACTCACACTTGGAATCAAAGCCTAGCCCAGAGTCAACATATATTTTCTTTCTTTAATCAATTCTGTGTCAAATTTTATCATAAACATGGGGAAACTTTACTCAGTTTGGTATCTACAGTTTTAGTGCTTCATAGAATGCTAAATGAAGAAATGGCGCTTAATCAAACTATTTGTATTATCTCAGGATTTAGCTGGAAACTACTTCTCCCTTTCCTGAGACTGATTATGCCTATTTGCAAGATAAAAAATGTTTAAGATATTTAGAACTGGCTTGTGAGGCATATTATCAGTAATCCTTCAAAAATGTTTTCCAATGTTGAATATTATTTTATGAAAATATTTTTTTCCCCCAGAAATGCAAAACCCTTGTGAAATTTTGCGATTCACATCTCAACATAAACAGGCTAAATAAACAATTAGTATAGAAAAACCTACAGATTTTTCCAGACTGGATTTTGGGGGCTGGGTTATTATTCATTTTTTTTTAAAATTTAGCATTGTAAAAGAAACTGGTCCTGTGAGAGAAAGTGTTTAGTTTGGGTAATCAGCCTTCTATTTTCCTGTCTAATAAGACCTAGAGCTGAATTTGACATTCATATCAAAATGAAGAGGGGCAGATGTGGGCTGTGAAGGATTGTTATGTACCCGTAAAATCAATGTGGTTTTTTTTT
This sequence comes from Campylorhamphus procurvoides, assembly GCA_013396655.1. Classification (NCBI taxonomy): domain Eukaryota; kingdom Metazoa; phylum Chordata; class Aves; order Passeriformes; family Dendrocolaptidae; genus Campylorhamphus; species Campylorhamphus procurvoides. The sequence goes on from WBMV01000647.1 coordinate 108,929, forward strand.
TCCTAAAACACATTTTAATTTCCCCTTTCTTTCTCCTCTTCTCTCTTTCTTTCTTTCTTACAAAAAATTTCAAAGCTGCCTTAAAATCTCTTTTCTCATCTTATCTTCTCCTAACCTTTTCAGTAGTGCCTTCCCTCTCCGGGAGACAAGATATTCATGCAGGTAATACTGAAGTACTTTAATGCTCACATGGATACTCATGTAAACTCCACGTGGGTCAAATCTACTTCTGCCTAAAGCACCACTGACTTCCTGGGACAACAAAGCTGTAATATTCTAAGCAAAACAGAAGTACTGCCATAGCAAAACATTTCCTTAGGCTTTCTGAAAAATGAAGACAAAACCTGGTATATGAACTTTGTTTGTAATAAAAGAGGCTCATGAGCTTTCTTTTCTTGCTCTGTGTTAATGGAGGATAAGATGCATAGAATCACCCTTGCATTTGTTTATTGCATGGCATTTCTAGCCCCAGGCTTGTATAAAATTATGTTGCATTGAGTATTTTGAAGTTCTGAGATGACAGACTGTATGACAGCTCAGTAACACACAGATTCTTTAAAAGGTGTCATTTCATGGCACAGAGTAACATAATTTTACTGTGCTAATTTTTTATTAAATATGAAAAGCTCTCTTACACCATTTGAAGATAAAGCAGACACAACCCTTTGCAAAAGTGTACTCTTGCTGTAACCGTAAATTTACAAAGAACCTGATAGTAGATATAGTTTTGTTCTAATTGTTCTTGCACTCTGTAATTATCAGTTGTCTTTAAAGGGGAATATAACATGACTTTTCCCCAGCATTTCTTTCTAGAATTGAATTTGATAATAAATCTCATCTAATGAAACTCTAGAACTTCAGTCATTTTCTTAAAATCTGGAAAGGGTTATCTGTAGTTCTTTTTAAAGGAGTACGCAGAAATCATAATAGACTATATCACCAGTAAAATGATGAGTTAAAAAAAACCCACAAAGCAACAAACAAAAAACCAACCACACAACCATTAGATGAAATCACATTTTAGACCACTTTCCGTGTGTCTGTGGTGTAGCACAAACTTTTCTGGACAAAGAAACACATAATAAAGGGCTTTAAATACCAGGAATGGAAAGCTCCTATTCAAACAGAAAAATAGGTTAATATCTTTCTTGGTTACAACTAAAAGAAGGTTTGTTCAATTCACTGTCCCAGTCAATGTAATTAGCACCTCAAATAACATTTCAATAGAATTGAATTGCATAATAAACTTCTCCACCCTGATAATTATCAAGGTTAAATGTAATTTCTTTAGCACAGAAAAAATACTGTTTAAATACCTCCCTAGTGAGATTGAGTCAAATCAAGAAAACTAATCAGCAGTAGAAGCATTTTACATGTTCTTAGTCCCATATAAAGCAAAAATCTTCTCCTTATTCCATATGGATTTTCATAATTCCATATGCTCAAAATAAAATAAAAAGTTAATATAAGAAAAATGAATATAAACTAGGTTTTCAATGACAAGATTTTTTTCCCTCTCTATGCTGTATTTAAGAAAAAACATATTTCATATAAAACTGAAAAATACTAACGCTTTGTATGGCAGATAATCAGTGAATACACGATTTTCATCTTACAGTTTGAAGGCATAGCACAGTTTATTATCAAGTGAGTTCACATTACTCTCATTTCAGATTTTGACATTCTTGAATGATTTCTGTTAGACTCCTTCTACACACCCTCTGGTTGCGTGAGTAACTTCCATTTTGGCGAGGAACTATTTTCCCAAATAATAAAATTCTGGCCCTGTACCATTGCTAATGTCTCATTCCCACATCCATTTATTAACCATTCATTTCCTTTTAGAATCTGAGTCGAAAAAAATACAACCTGAGACATCTGGGTAATTTAATGAAAGCTGTTTTTAACTAGCTTTCTATGACAATTTAAAAAAAAATCTGTAACATTTTGTCAAATAAAAGCAAAGTTTGATTTTTTTCTAGGATACTACGGCTTAACATGCAGTCTTCAACACACAGGCAAAAGAGTAGTCCTAAAAGTCACTATTTGTGTACTGCCAAGCATACCCACAGGACCTTCCCTGGATCAAAACCAGTCCCTCAAAACCTTAAAGAATTAAATGCAAATTCCAAAATTGGGAATTTTAATCTTGAATACCTGAACCTTTGCTTGAACTGTGGGACACTGGGTATGTTTTCAGGCACTGTGATATCTTTCTGTATATGCAGGAGCTACAGACAATATCTTTAAAAGATGGAAGTCCTCACAGTAACTCCCTTTGAATTAAATTCCATTATTTCCTCAATAACTTCTATTTCAATAGACACTCTGCGTTGTGGTGGAGCATTCCCCTCTCTCTGCTCCTTAGATCTGCTTTATGATTTCAGGAATTCCCATTAGGTCTTGGCCTTTGTGTAATGAGTTGAGTGATGAAGTGTCCTTTGACCATACCAGGAACTCTTGCCTGGTTAAGGTAGGGCTGGTACTATCCATACCAGAAGATTCTGTTGTCTGACTAAAGTGGGAAACGAGAGATAATTCCTCATCCCCTATAGCCTTGGGAAAATATATACCTGAACTGTAGCTCTAGTGGAATGGTATCATTGTTACTGGACTTTTGAAAAATTCCAGCAATTACCAACTTGAATTGTGACCAGGATGGAAACTGACTGATCAGTAATGCAAATTATTTCATGACCCTATAACCAGCAGTCCTATGCAAGGCCTTTTGAGCTCTCCTGGTCTGGAGTGGGCTGCAACCAGCATGTCCCTCTGAGTGGGACACCCCTCGGATCTCTCAAACCCTCACATTTGTGATAATCAGGGAACTGCTGATGGAGGCTGACAGTGGGGCCTGGACCTATTCCACTCACTCCTAGAGGCTCAACCCTTGCCCACTGAGAAATGCACAGACATTCAATGTGAGTATTTCACTGAACTCAAGGAGAATTTTTAACAGGTATACTTTTGTATTTTTATATATGTAACTCTATATCCATCTGCATGACTGTGTGAATCAATTTAAGCAACTTCTAGCAAGTATAGAATGTAACATATTGTAGAACATAGAATGTTACTATCTCAGATATATAATTGAGATATTGTTGTAACTGAAGTAAATTCTTTTTAATCACTTATAAAATGTTGATTTTATAGACCCAGTTTAAGACTAAGATTGGATTTAGCTGCACTTAAGTCCTATCAGGAGTATAGAAAGCAAGGGGGTCCAGTCTAAACCTTGTGACTAAACTGAAGGGTCTCCCCTGCCATTTTTTGTCTTCACTTTCTATATAAATAATTCTAAATTGATTACAATCTGATTTTTTCTTTGTATCTTTCATCCATACAGTAAGTAATAGAAGGAACATTGCCATGGAACTTTATTAAGCAGTGTTTTCTCACATTTTTATTAAACCTACTTTTACCTTTGTCAGTGATTCTTTAAGCAACCTAAACCACTCATTCATTGCAACAGCCAAACCTATGTCTCTCTATAATAGCAGCAACTGGCCACCCTAAAAAGCAACTAGAACAGAACTAAATTTTGGACTATATTGTTACTATCATAACATTCTGAGTGAGGAAATCTAAGGAGAAACTTAATAAGCTCAGTTGAATGAATAAGATAGTCTGAGTCATTAAGTTATGAGAAGAGACTATTTCATAGGCCAAGTTCATGAAAAAATGGAGACTCCTTTACCCAACATACACATCCATTTACTGAGGTGAGGTATAATAAAAATTCCCTTTTAGATTTGAAAAACTCTGTATTGAATGCCTGATCTTTCCAAAAGTGAAAAAGTTGTCTGTTTCAAACTGATGCAAATGTGCCTTATCCTTACCCTGGAAGAGCAGCAACTCTAACCTTGGCTTGCAGAAAGTCTGAGTTTCCTCAAGCTGCAGAACACTAAAACCATAAAACTGATGTCAGTGTCACTGAGGAAGTATAAAATTTGATCAAAACATCATCTAAGGACTGCTACCTCTGCAGTGTTACTGCTAATGGCCAGAGGATCATTGACCTGGAGGAACACAGGGTATACTGATACAAAACAATCCTGGAAAAAGTTAGTAGCCCAACCAGGTACTCTGCTACTTCTGCTATGAAATGAATGAAATATGCATTGTCAAAGACAGTATATTTCCATCTCCCTATGAGTAACTGAAGAAATTCGGTGATCATTAAAGATGTAGAAGAAATTTGGGTTCTCAACAGAAAGTTTAAGTGAAAAATTGCAAATTAGTATTTGTGGACAATAGTGCTACTGTGAACAGTAGGAGGCATTTTTTATCAAGTTCCCTCATGTAATAGGTGTGAAGAAAATATATGATATTACACAGGCATTTTTAGCCATTTTAATAACCTATCTATACTTAGGGTCAAAGAAGAACCAAAAAATTATTAATAGTATTGTATATTCAGAATTCAGCACCATTTTTAAAAAGAAACTCTTTTAACTAACAACTAAATAATCATCAGCAAAGGCAAAAGCATTTTCCAATGACACACAGAATGGAAAAGGTAGCATTACTTCTTCAAGTAAGCCAAAAAAAGCTGACCTCCTCCTTTTAGTTACTGAAATAGCTTTCATTCCAGGGATAGGCCCACAAGGTGCTATGTCGGGGTACGAAAAGAACCATACCGGAGGTGGAGAAAAAAGAAGACACCACCGAGAAACGGAGATACGGTCAGAAAAACAGATGACATTGAAATGCAACCAGCCTCTCCGTACATCTGAGGATAATCTCGCCGTTTGGAGTTAATTAGATAGGTTTTAATGGTTGTATTAGAATAAGCATGGAATAGTCATTATTACGATTGTTATGATTGGTTTAATGTACCCCAGTTCTCCTAGTTACCACTCCCTGATTGGCTGTTTAGTTCCCGGGCACTGGGCTTTCCCTCATTGGCCAGCCGTTGCCCATAACAACGGCACGTCTCCTGGTTCCACCCACGGCTGGCCACTCCCTAACTCCTCCCCTATTTGCTCTTATTAGGGAACACCCATCCCCTTTTACCCTTATTTGTTGTAAGCCTGCCCTAACTCCTCCCTAGAATCCGCCCCCTTTCTAGAACCTTCCCCATGCTAGGTTATATAAGCCGAGCCCCTTGTTCAATAAACGGCCATTTTGCACCTCACCCTCTTGCAGAGTGGTCCCTCCTTTCTCTCCTGGCAGGCTCGCGACAGTGCTATGTACCATGAACTTAGTGATAGGCCTGTTCAACATGATGGCAGAAGCAGGTTGTCATGATCTGAAACCACTTATTCCTGTGCGTTTGTCAGATTTAGTGAAAACAAATAGCAGTATAGGAATGAGTTGAAAAGGGAGAGCTGCTGCCTTCTGATAAGTAGAGTAAGGCTATTAGAAAAGCTTTTCTGTGCTCAAACTACATTCTTACAATCCTTTTAAATTTAGTTTGGTGTACTAGGCAGATAGCTCTTCATGTAAATGTTACATGTAATTGAAATGAAAATGGCACACGATGCAAAAGTAAATTTGTTAAGCTTTGGGAAAAGTCTATTTACTTCAGACTGCAATAAAAGTGTCACATATTGTTTCATCAGCGTTCTTACAAAAATGAAAAAAAATGCCTTCAGTAAGGATGTCACTTCCAGTGGCAGCTGGGAATTAGTCTGTATTAGCTATATTGTCTACTAGCTGTGTCCTGTAGCAGACTGTGCGGTGTATTAGGTCATTCAGACCTTAGAACACCTAATACCTAAAAGGGGCCTACAAGAAAGCCAGAGAGGAACCTTTTACAACACATGAAGTAATAAGACAAAGGGGAATGGCTTTAAACTGAAAGAGGGCAGGCTTAGATTAGACATTAGGATGAAATTCTTTACTGTGAGGGTGGTGAGGCACTGGAGCAGGTTTGTCAGAGAAGCTGTGAATGCTCCATCCCTGGAAATGCTCAAGGCTGTGTTAAATGGGGCTTTGAGCAACCTGTTCTAGCAGGACATTCCCTGTCCCTGGCAGGGGCTTGGAACTAGGTGACTTTTAAGGTGCCTTCCAACTCAAACCAGTCTATAATTCTTTGATTATTAGGGCAGTTACTTACAGGTTTTAATTTTGATGTCTTATTTAGCTGATGCAGGGTTAAACACTTTATTAAAATTTATGCAATATCTCTGTCACACAGTGACCAGAGCTCTGGTCAGCTTCTGTGATGTCATGAAGTGCTCTGAAAAATTAGGCAAGAATCCCAGCATTATGGAAGAAAAACTACTGTAAAAATTCACTATTCTAAAAAAAAAAAAAAAAAAAAAAAAAAAAAGGAAAAATAACTCTTTAAAGNAAGAAAAGGAAAAGTCACTCTTTACAGTATTGTGTACTTTTAAAAACAGACAGTTTGCCTAAGGAAATATATGTCCTTTCTTCATTCTCTAGGAATAGCTGTTGTATTTTTTTCTACAGTTCTTACTAGATTTTTTATGAGAACAGAATCAAAATTACAATGTCTCATCTGTTTGGTTTTTGTTGTTTTGTTTTTCAGCACTGCTAGATGGATCTGAGCTAGCTCTGACTGGAAACAAGAGTTTAAGCTATTTGTTTTTTATCACACAGATTGTTTACAAGGCACACATCTATAGCTCAGCTACAGAAGGTAGGTATGTCTCATATCTTGTCAAAATGCCACACTTCCTGTCAATTACATGAGCTCTTATACCTTCTGTGAAGGAACGGATCATATACAGGAAACCGGGACATCCTGATCCTGACAGTTCAGATGGGGAATGTTTATATTCACTGATTGTTGTTATCACAGTATCTGCTTTGAAGACATGCATACACACTCAGAGAAAAAGCTGTTAGACTAACTTACAGGCATGACCCAAGCTGTTTGAGGACTTATACCTGCTTCTCCAGCTATAGACCTCAACCGAAATACCAATCAAATATTACTTGTCCCAGGGATTAACAACTCATAATTTCTTTAATATGTTCTATATTTTTAGCCTGTATGATTGGTCAGATGTTTAGAGTACTGGCAACACTGAACATTTGAAAATAAGGAGCCATTTCTTGAAATATCAGGTGTTAATCTCATTCTAAGTGTTCCTTGACTTCATACAGCGCTTCAGGATATCTTAAGATCTTCAAGATTCTTCTCACAATCACAAGAGAATGGGAAATCTGCTTTATCTTAATATTTTTAAAGGAAGACAAGATTATTAAATAATTGTGTAATCACACAGGAGTGAGGCATTTAAGTAAGATTCCAAACACTGTAAGAAAATAAATTTGGACAGTTATCAAAACAGATGGCATAAAAGTAGAATGAAGAGAATGGTATCTCTTTTCATTATTAGTACAACTGGTTGAGAAAATTAAAACAAGGATAAATCCTTCTACTCCATAATCAAAGGAGGAAGCAGAGGGTGTGAATTCAAGCTAAGGAGACAGTGCCAAGAAAAAACTGCCCAAAATACAATTACAACAGATTAATCAGGATGTAACCCTATCACTGCAAAATCCTGATAGAGAATCCTAAAATATAGTGCTCAGGGGCACATTTACCAGGGGGAAGAAGGCCACAGTAATCACTATGCTGAGCTGATCATGGGTCATGGGAAAGCAAGGGTGTTGCAGTAGAGCCAACCCTTCAAGCCTTGCACTGCTACAATCACACACCATCATCTGGGACATCAAAAGCTGTGTGCAGTGGGAAAGTAAGGTCATTCTCTCTCAAACCAGACATGGTCTCTTGGGACACCTCATGGACAGTTTAAAGTAACTGTCTGCCTGGAAATATCTAATCCTTGGTGAACCTCCATGCCCTTTGAAGAGTAGCAAGTAGAGAGAGGGCCCAAAGTGCGTGCACTCCAGGAGTAGTATAGGCTCCCACTGGAGTGTGCAGTTACTGGCCTTTGAAATCAATTCAAAAAATGACTGAACTTCACCAATTGCACATATATTTGTAAAAGGTTCCTACTAGCTAAATGGCTGATCAACTAACTTTGGAAAAATAAGGGATTCTGTTCCTACAATTCCATAATAGCATCCCCACTTCAAGACCTTGTGAGACATGCTCTAAAATAAGTACATGGCAATAGCTTTCAGGTCAGCTGCAGGGACGGGTTTGAGGTAGCTGGAGAGGTGCTGTGACAGATTGGTACAGGGCTGGATGGGCTTCACAGTGTTTCTGGCCAGTGATTCCCCCATAACTGAGCCCTCAATGACAGTGTGGTTGCCACAGAGCAGAGAACTGTCTGGAAAACAGTCTGGGAATGCCCTATTGCTGCAGCCAGTCACCAGCTGCCAAAGGAATTTCAGCCAGTCAGAACCTGCGTACTGGGTATTCTCTGCCTAGTGCTGTAACTGGTAGAGTGCAAGGTTACTGTGGAGACCCAGCAGAGAGCCCACAGGCAGTGAATTTGAGTGTCCAATGGCTCATGACAAAGGATGCCTGGAGGCCACAGCCCTGCTTGTGGGCTGAGAAACCTGTACTGACTCTACCAATGCCTTTCTGGGCTTCCCCATTCCTCTGCCATGTATCAAGGAGGTTGTGTGAGAATCCATGTGCTGCCTTCTCTCCTGAAACTGCCACTTCCCACACTGTGGGACCTGAATGTTGAGACCCTCATCAACATTAAACATATTCATGACTAAACATGCTTCGGTACCTAAGCCCATCTAGTTCCTACACTCTCAGTTCCATCTCAAACTACAACAGAAGCCAAAATCAAAAGGTTTGGGACAAGCAGTGCCAGTGTGCTTGTTCTTACCATGCCTGAAGTTCCCATGCAGTCTAGGGAAACAACCCATCCCATCACATTATCATGCCATTTCCCATCTTTCCGTCCTCCTTTCCAGCACACTGCTACCTCCCTTTCCCCAGAGCAGGCCCCTCACAAATGATTTGCCCTTTAAGTATTTGTTCCCATTGTTCCCAATTTTACTACACCTGTACCAAAATTTGATACTTTTTATGTAATCAAACAATTAATCTTGGTCTTATATATATATAAAAATACTGCTGTTTTGGGTACCTAAGTCATATTAGCCCTACAAGTGTCTATTATTCTGCAAGTCCCCAGTACTCCACTTCAGCTACTTGGGAAGTGCAACTGCTTCTCATAGAACTCCCCTGTAACTATCTTTGAAATTCAGGAATCCCCCACAGCACTATCTGTAACTTCTGTCAGTTTCTTGCATGGTTATCTGTCATGTCTGGCAGTTTCTCATGTCATTCCTTACTGTACCTTATGTCCTGTTCAGTTGGCTTAACCTTAGACCAGCAGCTAGTCAGTGGCTTAGTCACCTGTCTTCAGCCCTAACAGTACACATCTTCTAGTTTTTGCATCAGAAAAATAAATGGGAATTTAAATTACACTGGAGGTTCAGGAAGACTGCCAATAGAAAAAGATCTTGGAATGATTTCTCTCTAGAAATTATGTTTATCAAGGTATGAAATTATGTATATTTGCCATCAATCTTGAAAAGTAAAATCAAATAAATATTGTCTTTGGTTCACTTAAGGGAATATACAAAACTGACATTTAAATGACAGATATGTCAGTGTTGTTCTGGAAATTCATCTGTTTAGTTAAGATGCGTTCTCATAGATCCTGAATCTTACAACGTTGGTAGATTTTTTGCATCTCTATCCTAAATCTGCTTTCCTTTAATATTTTAAAGGAGTTTTAAATATTCACTTCCATAATCAAGCATAATTGTTGGTCTGCTGCCATTTATGAGAGTACTTATCCTGTATTGTACCTTCACTTTAATTTTTCTAGTGTGGGCAGACTGACAGAGGTGAGCTGTTCTCTGGCAAAGGCTTTATACTGATGTCAAATAATCTTTCATTTTGTCATTATATTTCCTATATTTTGTCCTTTATCAAAAGCTTTTTTTCAGTTTGCCTGCCCTTGATTACTCTAAGCCTCGATCACTCATCTCTTTCGTTATATACTATTCTGTCTTAAACATAGTTGAATATATTTTATTCAAATTGCTAAAATAAAGGCCATTCTTGAAAGTTGCTGGTTAGTTTCTTCCAAGGTGTTGAGCTGCAATTCTTCACACTTATTCAAAAAACAGTGTTTTCTTCCTAAAAAGAAACAGAATAAAGAGAACCTGTGGTGTGTTTTTAAAACACTTCCATTCATTAAACTGAGTCAGATATGGAGTAAATGACACAGGCAGAAACTTGCAATTTCAGTAGGAGCATGTTCTGACAAAAAAGTGTCCAGGTTTCTCAGAGGAATATGAGACTTTTTCAAAATGTAATGTGTGGTTCAAATTGATTCATAGGCAGAGGCCTATTTCACCATCAACGTTGATAAATCCTTGATGGTGGGGATTTTTCAAGTTACCACACTTATAAAATGAGTTACGGTCATTCTATAGTCATGTGACAGCCAATAATTTTGTGCAAACTCTTACCCTGTTGAATAGATATTATTTTCTTTCAACACAAAACTTGAATAGTAAGTAAAATTGAAGGCAATAGCACTTTCTTGCAGAACTTTATTTTTCCTAGTTAAGACTCTACCAGAACTATTTTTTTCTTGGTTTTTGATTTGTTGTTGCTGTTTTGTTTGTTTTAAGTAAAATGCATTTCTCAATTTCTTTGAGTTTTTTTGGTTGGTTGGTTGGGTTGCATTTTTTTACTTCATATATGTTGTTATAAACTGCTTACCAAGCAGAACTAGATAGCAATGAAGTAACAAAAAGACCTTTTTCAGTTTTATGAAGTCCTGCAGAGGCTGATCTGGCTGTGGTCTTGAATGATCTTTTGTTCCACTTTTTCTAAAAATAAAATACAAAGTTTCTAGTTTGTCTCTGAGTAGCACATGGGTCGTACTTAGAGGTAGCTAACTGCTGGATTTTCTCCGGGATCCATTCTGGGACTTGTCCTATTTAATGTCATCAGTGACCCAGCAATGGAACAGGCAATGGCACTTGGGTGCACTCTGATCAGACCAGCAGAGGACACAGTCTGTTGAACACAGATGATACTCTTGAAGGCAGGGCTGCCATACAGACAGCCCTGGAGAGGTTGGAGGAATGGGACAACAGGAACCATATGAAATTCAGCAATGAAAAATGCCAAGAGCTGCTCCTGAGCAGGAAGAGCTGCTGGCTACAAAACTGACTGGTGCCTGTCTGCCTGGGAAACAGCTCTGCTGAAGAGGACCTGGGGCAGATAGCTGAGCCTGAGCCAGCAGCGAGCCCTGGCAGCAGGGACAGCGAACAGCACTGTTGGATGTGATAACAGAAACATGGTCAGTAGTTTGAGACTATGTCTATAATACAACATCCAGTTTGAGTCCCATAGTATAATAAAAGTGTTGATAAACAGGAGAAAATTCTGTACAGAACCACTAGGATGGTCAGATCCCACAGCACTTCTCTGTGAGAAGAGGCTGAGGCACTCAGGCATGTTCAGCATGAAGAAGAGACAGCTGTGTGTGGGAGCAAACAGCAGCCCTGCAGCACATCTAAGGAAGACGGAGCCAGACCCATTAGTGCATGGCAGAAAGCACAAGTTGTCATAGGAGAGTTTCTGACAGGACATAAGGAGAAACATTTTCTCCATGATGGCAGTCCAGCAGTGAAGCAAGTTTCTCAGAGCAGTTATGCAGTCTCCGTCCCTGGAGGTTTTCAAAATGACATTGAATAACGTCCTGAGCAACCCAGTCTGATCTCATAGTTAACCCTGCTTTGAGCAGGAAGCTGGACTAGAGACCTCCTGAGGTAATTTTCACCCTGAATTATCCTAAGGTTCTGTGATATTCTTGTGAATAAAACAGAATCCCTTAAAAATGCCAGAAGCAAAGATGAAAATGGTACAGGTGTAGTCAAAGTGCAGCCATCGGTTAATCATATGCATCCCTTGGAAGATAATTTTATTTTACTTATCCAGACAGTATTCTTGGCTGTCATCCTTTGTGGCTATATTAGAAGTACCCTAAAATCCTTTACTGGGTCAATTGGCCATTTAAATGTGAGATAAAATATATGAAACCGTCTTGGTTACATATAGTGTGTACCTCAGCTGTTTCCCAGTGCTGGATGCAGTGCTTATAACAATTTTGGCCTTGTGTAGCTCAGACACCATCCACATAACCAGAGAGCCTCATTGTGCCAATCTCGGTGGTTGAAGCAGTCATGAAAGACATCAGCCTGAACTTCTAGAGCAAGAAGTATTGAGTGAGACCTGTTTATCTTTCTGGTTACTTTGCTCATTTCAATGAGCTTGATAAAGCTTTAATAGTCTTGGTATTAGACAAGAAAAAAATAATTTGTAAGTGGAGATTACATATACTTACAGAGATAACCAAATCACCTGTTACATACAGAAAAAAAAATCTTTTGAGAACACAACTTTTTAGCATAAAAAATCCATCATCCTTCCCCACAAACTGTGTTTAACTATATCCAGAGCCTATCATACTCACAGAAAGCTACTACTGCTTAAATATTTTTCTATTTGGGGAATAAAAAAAAAAGTATTATCTACTAATCCAAAATACAATATTTTGGAATAATACATCATTTCTCTAAGATTTGCAAAACAAATCCTGAAAGGATTTATTTCACATATAAATTGCTAGGAAGACTAAACCTTTTGTTCCCTGAATTTTTTCAAGGATCTGTAAACAGTGCTGAAGCATTAAGACAGTGCTGAATTTTTAATAGAAGTTTTACCTAAAGTATCCACAGATGCATGGTGAATTCCCACATTGACACAGTCTTTATATCTAAATACATAGTAAATGCATCAAACTACAGGCTGGAGAGCTTAAGGACTGTGTAGAAAGGTAAGGAAAATTATGGGGGAATATTTGTGGCTTGCTAATGCATAGACTGTCTGTCACAGGATCCTTTGGGACAAAATGTCCAGCACAGCTGGATAAACACATCATTTAACACAATGAGCAGTTGGCTCATGGGTCAAGCACAGAGGGCCATAGTGAATGGGGTGACATCAGACTGGCGACCTGTCACTAATGGGGTTCCACAGCGCTCCATCTCAGGCCCTGTGCTCTTCAACATGTTCATAAATGACTTGAATGCAGGACTGGAGGGGGTACCAAGCAAGTCTGCAGATGACACACAAAACTGGAAGGAGCTGTTGTGTCCCTTGAAAGCAGGGAGGCCCTGCAGAGGGACCTCATCAAGTTACAGGACTGGGCAATCACCAACAAGGTTCACCAAGGGGAAGTGTCGGATTCTGCACCTGGGATGATGCAACCCTGGATGTATGTGCAGACTGTGGCATGAGATGCTGGAAATCAGCACCACAGAAAGGGACCTGGGGGTCTTGGTTGATGGCAAGTTGAATATGAGTCAGCAGTGCCCTGGCAGCCAGGAGGGCCAACCCTGTCCTGGGGGGCATCAGGCAAAGCATCGCCAGCTGGTCGAGGGAGGGGATTGTCCCGCTCTGCTCTGCACTGGGGTGGCCTCACCTTGAATATTGTGTGCAGTTTGGGGCACAGCAATGTAAGAAAGATACCAAGCTCTTAGAGTAAATCCAAAGGAGGGCAACAAAGATGGTGAAGAGCCTTGAGGGGAAGCCATATGAGGAGTGGGTGAGGTCACTTGGTCTGTTCAGCCTGGAGGAGACTGAGGGGAGACCTCATTGCAGTTACAAGTTCCTTGTGAGGGGAAGAGGAGGGACAGGCACTGATCTCTTCTTTGTGGTGACCAGTGACAGGACCTAAGGGAATGGCCTGAAGTTGTATCAGGGGAGATTTAGGCTGGATATTAGAAAAAGATTCTTCACCTAGAGGGTGGTTGGGCACTGGAACAGCCTCTCCAGGGAAGTGTCACAGGACCAAGGCTGACAGAGTTCAAGAAGCCTTTGGATGATACTCTCAGACACATGGTGTGACTCTTAGTTCTATGCTGGACTAAGAGTTGAACTCAATTATCATTGTGGGTCCCTTCCAACTCAGCATACTCTGTGATTTTGTGATTAGTTAGTGTTGGCTTGCATTTTTACCTGAGTAGGGGGCAATCATGCTATGTCACTGCTCAAAACCAACACTCTTTCCTGGGAAGCAACTAAAAAATTCTCTGTGCCACAAAAACACCTCTATTATAGTCCCAAGTATAACAAAAATATGATAGAAACAGTAATTGATGCATTTTATAATGGATAAGCAAGAGGACAGATGAACAGCTTTAAATTCTTGCTTGAAATTTTGACAGCACTAATCATAGATCATAGATCATAGAATAGTTTGGATTAAAGGGACTTTAAAGATCATTTAATTCCAATCCCCCTGCAATATGCAGGAATGCCATTCACTTAGACCAGGTTGCTCAGAGTTTCATCCAACCTGGTTTTGAACACTTCCAGGAATGGAGAATCCACAGATTCTCTGGGCAACCTGTTCCAGTGTCTCATCCCCTTCAAAATAAAGAATTTCTTCCTAATACACCTACCCAATGTCAGTTTGAACCATTCCTCCTTGTCCTACCACTGCACATGCTTGTATAATATCCCTCTCCAGCTTTCTCTCAGACCTCCGTTTAGGTACTGGAAGATGCTCTGAAGTCTTCCCAGAGCCTTCTCTTCTCCAGGCTGGTACACCCCAGCTCTCTCAGCCTGTCTTTGCAGGAGAAGCACTCCAGCCCTCTGATCATCTTTGCTTCCCTCTTCTGGACCTGCTCTAAAGGGATCCATGTGTTTTTTGTGCTGGGAATCCCAGAACTGGACACAGTACTTCAGGTGGGGTCTCATGAGGTGAGAGTAAAGGGGAAGAATCACCTGGATGGCTTCCCTTACTTCTGTGAGCTTGGTGTCATTGGCAAACTTGTCCACGGTGTACTTAATCTCACTGTTGATGTCATTGATAAGGATATTAAAGAGCCCTAGTTACAAGAGAGAGCCTTTAGAGACACCACTCATCACCAGCCTCTACCTGGACATAGAGCTGTTGACCGCAAGTCTGGCTGCCTCCATCCAGCCAATTCCTTGTCTAGCTGACAGTCCACCACCCTTATCCATAGGTCTCCAATTCAGAGACTACTTCTTGCAAGCTCTGAGATCTTGGATGCCGCCTGCTTCATTTTTACTATATGTAAGAGCCCATTTATAAAAATTTAAAAAAATATATTGGTTTTCTGTTAGGCCTTTTGTCTGTCAATAGACAGTAAAAGCATTTCAAGAAAATGAAAGAGAAAATGAAAGATGAGGTTTTTTCTGATGTTATTGCTTATGCCAGAGAGAGCGAGTTTAACCAATAGAAAATTAATAGTGTATTTTTTCAGGCCATACAAATATAACTTCTTTCTCCCCTTCCCCACACCAACTAAATATTTGTGAACACACATTTACAAGGTCTGTCCGTTCTTAATAGAATAAATAAACACACACATATCTGCATCTTTTACTACTTTATTTTCACCCTCCTTTTTTGTTTTGTACTGCTTTAGGGGGTTTTTTGGAGGTGTGTTGTTTTGTTTTGTTTTGTTTTGTTTTGGTTGGTTGGTTTTTGGGTTTTTTTTTAATACCTTGAATAAAACATAACTGCCACAAAAAATCAATTAGGAATTTTTTTTCAGTAACAACCTCTACATATTTTACCAGAAGAAAGATAAGATTTTTTTCAGTGTTAATAAGACAAAAACGTTCTTGAAATATTGACTCGTAAAGGTACAAGAAAGCAAAAAATCAGTGGATAGGAAATAGGAAATGCAGTGGTTATGTAGCTAAAGGCTGAACTGAACAGTGAGGACTCCGTCAGGAAATATAAAGAAGCTTTTAAAATTTCTGTATGTAAATGGATGTTCTATGATATTTTTCAACATTAAAAATAGTTATTTAGCACAAATTAAGTAGACACATACAGAAAAGCTATTTTCTGTCCAAAGAGGAGAAAAGCAAGAAAGCCAAATTCTATAAAGCCCTCTAGGATAACCTGCTCTATGTTTAATTTCCAAAGGTCATCTGGGTGACTGAGAAAAACCAGACTTCTTCAGTGACTGTTGAAGCATTTTTCTGAGAATGAATAATGTAAATGACACTGTTTTCTTTCTTCCTTTCTTCCTTCCTTCCTTTCTTCCTTTCTTCCTTCCTTTCTTTCTTTCTTTCTTTCTTTCTTTCTTTCTTTCTTTCTTTCTTTTTCTTGCTTTCTTGCTTTTTCTTTAAGCATCTTGACAAGTCAGAAATGGAATAATATTACAAATTAGATAGCATATAAATTGCATTATTATGACCAGAGAGTAATAGCTGTTAATGTATATCAACCATAAGGGATTTGACCCTCTTGCACTAAGCCTGAAATGTTCTGTAAATCCTCACCCTTCCCCTGAGACTCTCTTTCTTTATTCTTTTACAGTTTTCCAATGACAGTGTCAAAAATGAAAACTAGCATATTATTAGGGTTCATCTTTTTCTGTACCCTTATGCAAATATATATTTTTCAGCTCAGTGGTAAAACAGATGAGGAAAAAATGTGTGTTCATATTTTAAGGCATGTCAATTCAAGTGTTCATCTAATGCAAGAAGTATTTGGAAACAAAATTAAGTGTGACTAGCAAACTCCTTCAGTTTTGGAGTTTTTCCAGGCATATTGCAACTGAAACATGTTCCCACCTAAAACTTCAGAAAGAAGATAGGGTCACCAGTAGCAGTTATTTCAAAGCTCATACAAGCCAGGAAATGAAGGCAAGGCCGAGAAAGTCAGTGCTGGAGATAAAATGTTTAGTTGACACTGCCTCATTCACTTAGAAATTTCTCACCTTAACAATACGTTGGCATGTTATCATTCATTGCTTTACTAAATCCATTTAGGATTCCATTTGTTTTTAGTGGCCACTAGTACAGTTATAAGACAGAAACCTCAATTTTTCTCATCATAGACTCTGTGCTCCTAAACTGTAAAAGATAAGACTTAAGATGTTCCCTGAGTTCATGGATCCAAATCTGTTCTTGGATCCAAATGACCTCTGGAAATACTGCATATCCTAAACTTCCATACTAATATTTAAAATTTCTGGTATACTGCATGCACAATGCATTACAATGAAATACTCCCTACAGAATCAACAAATAATAAGCAGAATGTTAGTAGATAAGATCTGTCCAGAAGAAAGTACTTTTTCTCTCAAGAAGGAAAAATGTGCAGTTTTGCACTGATACTAAGAAATAAGTTCTTTGGTGCCAGTTTCCTCTTAATCCTCTCCTGAATTCTGGCTAATTCTCTAAAACTGCAGCGATCATACAAAGGTGCACACAAGTCTGCTGGAGTCCATGGCAGAAGTCACAGGATCATCCAGAGATCTTGGCCACTGTATTTTTACTCATTTACATGGTGTGGTCATTCGTTCTCCCAGTGATCTTACTGAAGTCTGATTTTGGCCCTTTGACTTTAAACTCTCTGAGGATGTGTATGACAAATATTTACTTTATTTCCAATGAACTTAAAATAAAAAGTAAAATAATACTCTTGGTCTAGCATTTTTAACTGCTCTGCAGAAACACAAGAGCTCTGTCCTTAGGAGGCTTCTTCAGGAAATGTTATAGTGCTATGTCAAAAGTATGTTGATCTCCATTCATGAACTGAAGAGGATGCATTGAAGATGTGCTGTCCCAGGAAGCTTAACCATCTTCTCTACAATCACCTTTGCCAAGTTAACATTCACCACACTGCTGGCAGAGTAATAAGAGGAGATTCTGAGCAAAAGACAGAATGCCCAAAAGCAAGAATATGTCAGATGAGCAAGGATTATTTGGTTTCAGAGGCAATCACATTAGCAACTGCCAAGATAGATATACTATTCTGGGTGAAATGATCTGGGGTACTGGAAAGCTGTGTTTTAGTTCGAGAAATGCACACAAAAGTCACCAGACAGATCTTCTCCACCAGCTTGTCTGTCTCCACTCTTATCTCATTCAGCTGTGAAATTGGAGAAAACGATTGGCAGGGACAGCTATTGAGTCATCCAGCTTTTTAAAATGAGTCTGACTTTATCTATGTTCAAATGGTTTAACCTTAAACCACTTTTTAAATTAAACAGGTAGAAAACATACATTTAGACAGTCTCATTTCATATCAAGTGTATCATACTCTGATTACTTTAAAGACTTTCTGAAATGTTCTAAGATAAATTGAAGAGGCCTTTTTATTTTTTTTTAATGAAGTGCAAATATCTACTTGATCCAGGCACAGACTTACTGTGGAACGCAAAGCTTATGAAGAGATTGTATTAGGGTGACTTAGTCTCTGGATTAGTGTTGCTGTTGACTGACAGTTATGCAATAAACGCACTCACAATACTGTGCAGTTTGAGCATTAACATCTAGGCTACATTCAATTCTGCACAGAATTTCGGTTAAATGTGCTTGCAGTCTATGTGGCTAATGGAGACATGTCAGAAGACACAATATTCCTGTCCCTGCACACCCTATCCACTATTCCCCACATACTTTTAAAAGATGAGCATTCACGTTTTAACTTTTTCAGGAGTGAATTCTCCACTCAGAATCTATCCCTGCAGAAAGTTGGCAGGTTCAGTTTCTTTCCTCCTTCAAGTGAAAAGCTCCCACACAACTCCCAGTTCATTCAGGATTCAGCAGGAGCTGTAAAAGCTCAGGAAGACAGTAATACAATTCAAAACTCAGCTGGAGTCTTGGATGTTCAGAGACTCAAATAGAGACTTCAAAGTGCAGACCTTCCTGGTTTCAACTCCTGCTGAGTGCTGTTAAAGCTCACCTTTGGCTTAGGTGGAAGCCATTACCCCATCTGTTTGTTATCTCAAGCTTGGCTCAGAGGTATGTCAATAGTTACCTTCACTTCAGCCACAGTACATTTCTTCTGGATAGATTTCTCTGGATAAGAATAGGAACAAAGCTTGCAAAATACTGCATGCATTTGTCTTTGTGCTCATGTTCAAAAATATCTTTCTAAATTATCCAACTCTAAAGCAAGTAACTGATCCATGAATGGGGCATAGTATAATTACATCTAAAATGGAGAGGAAAATAAAGAAAAACTAAAAAAAAATAAAAAAAAATAAAAAAACAAACACAAAACCCACAGAAGAACAAAAACAAACAAAACAAAACAAAAAAGCCAAACAAACAAAAAACCAAATGAACCTTAATGTACATCTGTCATTCACAGCAGAATTTGTCTCTTGGTATTTATGCATTCCAGTTTTAGTTTGAAAGAAATAGTGGTATGTGTTTTGATGGCGGATCTAAAATAATATTCTCATGTGAACAAAAAATCAGTCTTTGAGAAAAGATCAAATATCTCTTTGGAGAGAGAGGAAGGGGGTTTCAAATCAGTTTTATTCTTACGCTACCACTGTTGAGAGAAATTGTTTGGCACCACAGCAGCAGTTACTCACAGTCCTTTGTTAGCATGTGTCGAGCCTCAAGAGGAAATGCTCATCTACTGGGTTGGGTGTCAAAAATGTTTTCTAATGTCATGTTGAAGTAAAGAACAACAGGATGAATTCCTTTTTTCTAAAATCCTCAGTGGTACTTTAAATTGGTGTGATAGAATCCTGATCTTCTCATGAACTCATTGCAAATTCACAAGTAAATTCACTTACATGAATAATCCACCTCCTGCTGATGTCACTTTGACAGGGTTAGTAGATAGTATCTTTGCCAAAGTGTATCGTATGTAATGTTCAATGAGATCAGAGATATCGAAAAACTGAGTGTGATTTTTGAATTCATTCCAGATGGTATGATGACATAATAAAAATGGTTTTCTTCTATACTGAAACTCTATCATGTCCCCTATAAATCCATTGGGCATAAAGACAAGTATTTGATAATTCAATTTTATGTCATGCCTTTTGGATCACAGCAATCTCCAGCTGTTTCACACGAACCCATTTCACTGTTTCCAGAGGTCTGTGTAATGTTACATCAACAGGTGGCTTATGGTGAAACACTGGAAAAGATGGTCTATCCCATTCTTAAAGTCTTCTGTAATCTCCAGGAATACATCTATCAGAAATAGTATCACTGATATGGCGCTGAAACAGAATTAGGATCCAGATCAAGCCTTGCAAGAGCACTTCAGTTCTACGGTTCTTTCCTTACACATAAGCGACTTCTTACACCTACAGTGACTGATGCAATAGGACCTCCATATGTGGTTTAAAACAGCTGTGCAAAGAATTTTCTGCCAAGTAAAAGCAAGTCTTAATTATTGTGTGCATGAGACAAGGACATACAACCATGATTTGTAGTGACAGAAATTTAATAAATTCAAGTTCATTACTGATTTTTTTTTCTGACACCTTAAAAAAAACTCTTTCCCAAGGGTTTTCACTTTTCTAGAGCTTCTGTACTTTCCTTTCTTTGTTCAACAGAAGCTTATGTTTCCTAAGAACAATTTCCAGTACCTGAATGTAAGAAAAACCATCCTGCTTCTACTAGTCAGCCTTTGTTTTCTTTCACGTTCTTAGTCTTCCTTGTTGAATGCATTCAAGTATTTACACAGTTTGATTCTAGAGTACACAACAAATTGTACATTAGAAAGTTGTAAAATGGGACACTTTTCTTGCAAGATTATGTAGCATCAGAAAATTGAAAATTTTTATCTCAGCAATTACCTAAAAGAGATTTCCAGATTGAATCAGTAAGAATATCCCCATGCAAGAACAGAGGTAACTTTTTTCTTTTTTATTGTCCTATTACATATCTTCTGCCAGAAACATCTAGGAAAATGTAAAAAATTTCCACACGAGTTCTTATTCTAAACACAGCATAACAGGCCTGTCTAAAAAGTAAAACTAAACTGGGCTAATTGATTTCACGATAAAATGATGTTACTCAAAATTTTTCTTTTAGAACATGTTTAACAACAATTCTAGAAAATTCCAAGCACATCGTTAATAAGAAACAATTTTTTTTTGTTATAAGCTCCTTTTAATCTGAGACATTAAAGAGAACAGTCATATTTCTGCGATAAAAAGTATTTTCTTTCATTAGTACATGGAGAATTAACATATATGATTCAAGTAAAACAGATTTGGATAGATCCCTGTTTACCCATTAGAAACAATTTCTTATAGACTTTGTCCTGCAAAATAAATAGCTCACAGAAATTTATTTCAGGTAAGTGAAAAGTTTCACAGAATATGGCACAAGATCAAGAACTAAATGATTAGTGCACAAACTCTCATGTTAGATTGTCAAAACTAAAATGAATTATTAAAACTATTTTTAATTAAAATATTATTTTTGTGAAGTAACATGAGGAGGAACAACTAAATTTATCTCCTTTATTGTTTATTTAATATAAAATATTAATTTAATATAAAATATATTCTTGTGGTAAGGTAAGACCTTACTTCCCTTTTTTTTTTTAATATTTAAAGTATAAATTAATGAAATTTAGCGGCCACTATTAGCTCTTCATAACACCATAATCCCTTTAAAGAACATTTACATCTACCTCACCAATATAAAATCCACTTATCAATCTAAACGTATAAGAACTGATGAATGGTGGTTAAGTACAGTTTCTGGCCTAGAGAGGTAATAGAAATGTCAGTCTGACAACTGTGCCCTACTTGTCTGTGTTGTTACTCCATCATTGCAGGTGGCTTTGGAAAACTACTCCCTATTCTACTGTTTCTGCCCGGACTGTCTCTATCAGGTGTTAGTGCCCTTATCATGCTAACAGTTCCTGCCCACTCTGGACCCAAGTGCTGTTCAGAGAAGTATCACAACTACTAAAGAGGGTATTTGGCAGAACAAAAGTAAGAGAATGTTGCCAATCATTTCTATGTTTTCCTTAGTGCAGACCTCATTTTTAGGAAAAAGTTGCAAAGTTAAGAAACTGAAAAATTTTGTGCCAGCATATAAGCAACAGAAGGTGAGGGAGAGATGTAGTTTCAGGGGACTTTACCTAGTCACAGGAGAACATGGCTGAACCATTTATCTACCATCAGGTACTCCCTATATTGGTTGATATAAAATCTTCTCTGATTTCACTTCCATCAGGATTTAAAAGCTACATGAAATGAGACATTCAGTTTTGAATTTGTCCCCCGCATTGAAGTAACCATTTCTTCCGCCTTGCAAAAAACCCAACCAAACAAAAACCAAAACAACAAACCAGTAACAAAATCCATTTAATTTTTTTTAACTAATGAAAAGGAACAGTGAAAAATACATTATCACCTCTCAATGAAGGGTTACTAATCCCATGGAGGAGACGTAGTAGCTTTGTCGACGTAGTAGTTTGTAGGAACTAAATATTAGGGTAGGAAGTATGGTCCCAATCAGAAAAAAATTATTGCCAGCATTAAATATAAATCCATGAACGATCAAAGGAGCTGTGTTTCAGTGTTGTGCAACAGAGTCAAAATGTTCCCCAGGCTAGCCTTGCCCCTGTATAGCACTTGCACAATCTCACCTTCACAGCTGTAATTAGAAAGAATTCTAGCCAACACTTTTACAGCTTGTCCTAGTCCAGATTCAAGTATCTGTTCAACATTTATTACCACCTGCACACAGAGATATTTTTGTTTAAACTGAACTGGAAAATTGAACTTATTAAAAAATAAGGAAAGGCCAATAAAATTTGTATAATGTCCCTTGAAAATGTGTTGTTACAAAGATCATATACACCACTGTGTTCACCGCTAAACCATGCCCCCAGGTGTCACATCCAGATGTTTTTTGAACACATTCAGAGATGGCGATTCTACTGCTTCCCTAGGCAGCCTGTTCCAGTGCCTGACCATTCTTTCAGTGAAGAAATTTTCCCTAATAGCCAATCTAAACTTTCCTTGGTGCGACTTGGAGCCATTTCCTCTCGTTCTGCCATTTGTTATCTGGCAGGAAAAAAACAACCTTCACTTTGCTACAACCTTCTTGCAGTCAGCTGTAGAGAGCAATAACATTCCCTCTCAGCCTCCTGTTCTCCAGGTTAAACAACCTCAGTTCCCTCAGCTGCCTCTCATAATATGTATGTAATATGTACTAGTTCCATTGATGATGAATTTACAGAGCTGCAGGTGAGCAATGCAGATCTAAGCTTTTAAAAACTTGCTTCTCTGAAATATGTAAGCCAATTAAAAGTAGACATTTTGCTGTTTTCTGAAGGTGATGTCACATCCCTCATTTCTGCAATTCCACTCAAACGCAAACTAAGATAAATATCAATAAAACTTGGATAAGGACTATGCAGTTTACAGTTAAAGAGTCTGGTTGCACTAAAATACCTTAAGACTGCTGAGGGTATGATTTGATTATTGCCTGTTCAGTTTAATTTTTCTGCTCAGACATGAAGGGGCTGATGAGGGTTCAGGGATGGGGTGTAGTATTGGTCAGCAAGTTGTGAACAATTGCATTGTGAATCACTTCTGTCTTTTCTGGAAGATGATAATTATAAAATTTTACTTTGTTTCAATTTTTAAACTGTTATTATTTCAACCTACAAGTTTTACCCCCATTCCACTGATGTGGAGGAACTGTATGTGTGAGCAAGCAGCTGTGTGGTGCTTACTAGACAGCTGGGCTTAAACCATGACAGTACTTTGATATAAAGCATTACTTTAATATAAAGTATAAGATTTTAGGCAATAAATTTTAAAATCCAGAAGTACTACCTAGGTTTTTTCAAGGTAGAATAAACCAGCAATAAGGGCAAACTCTTAATGTCTTGGTAAAAACAAGCATTCTCATTCCCTGTAGCTAAAAGATACATAATAGGTATCACAAAACTTCACCATCATCTCTGTGTGATTCTCCAAGTAACAGAGCATCTCTTGCAGAACTATCTGATGGCATGCTCTGTGATAAACAGCACCATGAAACTGTAAAAGATTGACTTATGGCCTTATTGACCACTATATATTCCAAAACTCTATTGCTTACCGAGGAAAACACTGGCTGATACTTAATTACATCAATATACCATATTCAGTGTGGAAAATAAAAGTTAAAGAATTGTCTTTTTAGGGACATGACTGTACTGACATGTACAAATGAAAATAACACTTTTTAAGAATCACCCATCTCATGGGATTACAGCGGCCTCTAAATTCTGGAAAACCAGATACCAATCACAAGTAAAAATAGGTTTTGTTCCATACACTGTCTGCTTACTTCAACAAGCCTCTGTTGGACTGTATTCCCAGAGCACTATCACTATTAAAACCACTGGCAATATTGATTAGACAGTGTCTATAGCTTTTGTCTGCAGGTGACTGCTGATGAGGCAGCCTTAAACTTCAGTGGGGGTGGCAGGGCAGGAGTGTGTATAAGCAGCAGAAAAGAGCATGGCTCCCAAGCAAGCAGAGGTACAGCTGGGATGAGATGAGGCGGCTCACTTGACTGCAATGCTAGTATAGACTGATACAAGTATTTCAGAAAGAGCAGGATGTGAAAACAAGGGTGGGACAGCAGTTCCCTCTCTGCAAAGGAGAAACTCAGGCTTATGGACCTCTTGTAGGGCACTAGCTGAGTGACAGCTTAGGGGTCAGATCAGAGGAGATGCCAGTGTGGATGATGTCTTAGAGGGAGTATAGTACTGACCACCACATCAGTGTAGGGCAGTGCACAATGTCTTTTTTATACAACTCAGCTTAGAGAAATGAAGCCTTCAAGTAGTCCTTGTAGAATGTCTCCAGTACCTGCAAGGAGATCGTCAGGAATATGAAGCCAGACTCTTCACAAAGGCTGTTTGTATTTGCTGGAAGGATGAGTGACTATGAGCACAAATTGAAACGAGAGGTTCAGACTGAACGTAAGAAAAAACTTTTCTCCATGAATAGAGTACAGGAGCTGAGGAATTTATTCGGAGATGTGGATTCCTCCACCTTAGAAGTCTGCGAGACCATATTGGATAAGGTCCTACCATCAGCAACCTTCTCTGACCTCATAGCTGACCTTTCTTTGAACAGGATGCTGGACTAGAAACCTCTTGAGGTCTCATTCCCCGAGTTGCTCCATGATCCTGTGAAAACAATCTGTTTCAACAGTTCATCTGCTAACCCATTTTGAATGCGTTTACACTAATGCTCAGTAAGAATATGACACATATACTTGTTATACCCCTTCTGTATCATATTTGTCAACATAGGAGACTAGACAATAGGGCAGGTCCAAAGGCACAAATAATACAGATTTAGTTGCCAGTGAGATTAGAAGGATTTTCAGGATATGGAAAGGAAATGTGAAACATATACTGTGGTCCAGAGCTTGAAGGTTTGCAGTGCTTCCCCCTGATAAACTGCTAGCAAGGAATGTGAAGTTCATATGGAACCCAGAGATACATGGATTTTACAGGCCAGTACACTGCAGAGAAGAAAGCCCTTGGTCACTCTTGCCAGCAACATGTAACTTTTCAAGTCTGACTCAAAAGTCAGTGGTTTAAACATAAGGGCCTGATATTCATGCCTAGTGTTAATTGTAGTCTTTGACTTTCATGGACACTTTCATTTAGAGCTTTTACCAGTCCAGGGAGGCACAGGAAATGAGGTAACACAATTGATTTAGTTACACTTCCTAAAATGAAAAGTGTTTATAAACCTGTCAGTTTTCCACTTAAGTAAAGAGATTGCACAAGCACTTAAATATAGAAATATCTGATTGATAGATCTCATAAAACCACTTGGACACAAATAAAAGGCGAGTTCACATTTATCCATTTCAATCTGTGACACTTAAAAAGAAATCAGTGTTAGGCACTTAGGACAATAACTTGAAATTAAATTTTATTAAAATAATAAATTAGAAGTTATTAATTAACCAGAAACCGTAAAACTAGATAAGAAAGTAAAGAAGGAAAAGTATTCAAAGCTCTATGAAAACACAGGGCCAGAATTATCTCTGGGAATAATAACAGAATTGATGACCTGTCTTTTCACCAGAAACACTTTCTTTGTTATATTTACTAAGATAGCAGGTGCCACAAACCTTGACCCCACTGCACTCCATGCTTTCGCTTCCGTGAAAAGACTCTCAATGCCCCAAAAGGTTTACAGACTGAGACAGTGTGTGAACATGGAGGGAAGAGGGAAGTGGATGAGTGGGAAAGGGCAGCATAATAACAAGCTGAGACTGGTTGTTATACAGTGTCTCTAACACACTAAATCACTAATGGGATTTCTAAGAATCAGATTGTGTAGCCTTGGCTCGCATATTAATTGCAAGATTTGACCCTAAGTGGATTATTTTTTAACCCTGTATCCCAAATGATACAAAGCAGAAGTAGACATATGGGAGACATTGTAGTTGCTCTTTATCCTATGGTACTTTTGCAAAGCACCCCAGAGCACCCAGAATGCTTGTCTGAATGTTGTGTGGTGTTATGTCTTTGCATAAGGTACCAATGTGTTTACTGAAATGCACTGAACACTTTTATTAGAACAGAAAGATCAAAACCCTTTTTGGGGATGTAGAAACTGCAAAACAAATCAAAATCATTTCCTTCTCTTTTTTTCCCCCGTTTCCCCACATTTGCCATTTATCTGCCTGCAAAGAAAATGCAACTTGGAAATACAAAAATAATTCTTATGTTCCTACAGAGTTTAAAAAGAAAACTGGCTTTTAAAATGTAAATCAAGCACTTTGTTAATAGGAAGAGAAAAACAGGTAGGGTGAGGTAAACACCAAAGAAAATATATGAGATTAAAATAAAAATAAAATAAAATACCTCTTATTATTAGCTAAAGTAGAATGTAACAGGCTCAGTAGATACACAAATATGCAGTATACAGATTCTTCAGCAGACTTTGGTTCTCTGATGCATAGAAAAATATGCCTAGTATTTCTGAAGAGTGTGAATAAATCAGATGCTTTAAGTTATATAAAAGCAATTTCTGAATCTGGGAACCGGTCGATTGATGCACAAATAATACATGCAGTAAAATAATCCATCTATTATTTATGTCTGTAATTGGGGACAGAAACAGGGTAGAAAAGTTTATTCAGACCACAACACAAAGCAGTTCTGTGTAATGAACCTTAAAAGTATATATGGTTGTGATTTTCAGAAATTACTGCAACAAAGGAACAATTGCCATTAATTTCAATGAGTACTGAAGGTTTTAATGACCCTATACAGCTTTTAAAATCGTATATGTCTGTATTATCTGATGATTTAA
Organism: Campylorhamphus procurvoides; assembly: GCA_013396655.1. Classification (NCBI taxonomy): domain Eukaryota; kingdom Metazoa; phylum Chordata; class Aves; order Passeriformes; family Dendrocolaptidae; genus Campylorhamphus; species Campylorhamphus procurvoides. Next base: position 135,983 of record WBMV01000647.1, read on the forward strand.
AATAAGGCCACAGAGGTAACTTTAAGAGTTTGCAAGCGCGAAAGTCTCAATGAAATTTTCTTCCTTTCCCCCCACCCTGTCCCAGATTTTTAAAGACATCAGTGAGATGAGTTGTTTCAAGATTTTAGGATTTAAGAAAAACTCAGCTCTTTAACAGCATGAACAGCAACATCGCAAAGGCAGTGAGGATGTCTGAAAAGAAAAAGTTAGGAGATGCTGCCTACAGCAGCTACAGAGACTTTGGAAAGTGGTTGAGATCAAGTAGACAGTGCAAATGTAGGTGCCTTCAAGTCCATGACTAGATTAAGCCTTGCTCTAACATTGTAAATGATTGAGAAAAATATATCTGAACACACAGAATACCCACAGAAAAGCTAAAAGTAGACCCAGTGCTTCATGGACTAGTCACACTTCACACAAATTAGTACAACTGCACTGAACCAAATAGAGCTACCCCAGGGTACACAGACAAAACAGCATCAGTATGAAAATGAGTCAATGGCTACAAAAGCCGTGGTACCCACAGGAACCAATAAAAAACCTGTGCTGGTAGCACAGGACACACAGTTTCAGAAAGCAGCCCACATATTCTGTTAAGGAGCATTCACACTGCCTGTCTTTTGCCATCCAAACTTGGTGCCCAAGGTGAGTCTCTCTTTGCACTCATCAGAGAGCCATGAGTTCCTCCAGGAGGAAATTCAGGTAGCATGAGAGGTCTTCTGCCCTAAACCAAACTCTGGAGGTGCATCCTTCTCCTCTGTGGCTGCACACAGATGTTATTGTAACCACCCTTCTGCTGTGGATTCCCAAAGTTAGATTCTATGACTCCCTGCCTTTCTCTGATGGACAGCACAGATGTTATCCAGAAAAAACAGCTGCCAAGCACAATGTCCTTAAACTTGCCAGCTACTCACCCTAATCCTTCAGAGCACTGTTGTACAGTATTCAGCCGAGAAAATTCCACAGAGCCAGTAGTTTCCTTTAAGAAATAAAATAAAAAACTGGGAGAAGCGAAAATGGAGGGCATGTGAGTGAAAAAGAAGAGAAAAGACTATTAAAATGTTTTCAGAAGTCTGAATGATTATGTGACAGTACTGAGGCTAAGTCAAACAGAACTGTTTGAAGTTTGTTCTAGTGCAGCCAGGATGGGATATGGTGGTTGTCAGCAAATTCACTATTAAAATGTTACAGACTCTTTCAAATGACAAAGACAAGAGAAAAAGGACAATGACATAATCAAAAATGTAGGATGGGACAAACCATGTTGGCTGAAGCTAAAGATAAAATAAATGGTCTGGTCAATTGAAAGCTATAAAATAAAAAGACTTTCAGTTACTCCTATTAAAACTTCTTCAGGTGAAAAAAATCTGTTTATTCTTCTCAAATATTAGGGATGTTAAAATTTCCAAAGAGTTATTAATGACAGTAAACACCACTTCATTTATTAGTTCCTTGTGTCGCAAGAGGAATGTGGTAGTTCTTAAGATTTTGGACACTCAAAGCATCTTAGGGATATGTGTAAAAAAATAGGGGTTTTTTTGTCTTTTTTATTTTTCTTTTTTTTTCCTTTTTCTTCTTTTTCTTTTTCTTTTCTTTTTCTTTTTCTTTTTCTCTTTTTCTTTTTCTTTTTCTTTTTCTTTTTCTTTTTCTTTTTCTTTTTCTTTTTCTTTTTCTCTTTTTCTTTTTCTTTTTCTTTTTCTTTTTCTTTTTCTTTTTCTTTTTCTTTTTCTTTTTCTTTTTCTCTTTTTCTTTTTCCGTTTTTTTTCTTTTTCCTTTATATTTTATACTATCACAGTTCCCACTAAAATAACCATACTCTTGAAAATTATGCTTTCTCCCTAATTGTGCAGGAAAGAGGTAATTATTGGCTAAAAAAATTACCCCTTAACAGTCATACTTTATATAATGAATTGATTTCCTAATGAGATATTTTGCCAACGCCCACGCTTCTTTTTTTTTTTTAATCTTTACTCAAAATTCTTTTGGCTTTTGTTTCTTCTACATATAAAGCAAAAGAATTTTTTTTTGTTTTTCAAAGCATGTAAAGACACGAACCTGTAAATTTCCGGTATTAGGCCTACATTCTGTCTCTCATCCTGCAAATATACCGCAGAATAGATCTGGAAAAACAGCTGATCCCCGTGGCAGTGGATAAATTTATGACAGTTTTGCAGTCAAAATCATGAGAACTGTGTGCTCATCTTTACTTTGAGCATTAGTTAAAAGTAATTCTTCATAGCAATCCACCCAAGACACACTTTTCTGTTGTCCTTGATGAGTCTCAAGGTCAGCATTATGAAATAGGTTCTCTATTCACCCCTGCACTTAATTTCATATGAATAATTCTCATTTCTCCTGGGAAAAAAAAACAACAAAAAAACCCAAAAACAACACCAACTTTCATCATCTCTAAAGATTTTTCTCTGCTTTCATGTATTACATCAAAACTTCATACTCCTATTTTAGTAAGAGACTGTTCCAAATTGCTGCAAAGCAGAATTTTGCATACTTGTGTAATACTGTATGCCAGACTTCACTTTAGATCTTGTAAGGGTTGTTCAAAGTCAGTTTCTAAAGTATAGAAAAATGAATTTACTCACAATTTATATCTTCCAGTCTTGTCTGATGGTCTGAATTTGTGAAACTCAATCACAGATCTTCCTGTACTTTTTTCTTACAGTAAGTACACTTGCAACACCAAAAGAAGCCATCCATACTGAAGGTGGATGTGATTAGAGCAGTAAAAAGAGTAACATTTTTTGCAATGGAAAAAACCCCTCTGAGCGGTATATAATAAAAAAAAAAAAAAGAAAAAAGGGAAAAAAAGAAAAAAAAAGAAAAATAATCCAACTACACGTGGATACTTGGCTTTATGGCTTCCTTTTAGGTGAAATCTTTTCTGATACCTTTACATTCAGAATTTCAATATTGTACTAGCCTTTCATCATCAATAATTGTAATAAACTTGTCAGCTATCTCTACTAAAAGAAATCTCTAATTGCACTAAGCAGTTGTTGGATTACTCATTATTTCTTAGAATTTGTCAGAAAATATTCCATCTGGGTAGAGCTGAGTAAACAGACGAGTAAACACTGTTTGGACAAATAATTCTAAATATGTATTTTCCTTTCTTAAAAAAAGAGTCCTTTGAAACTTCTGGGTCTTTCTATTTTTAGTGCTTTTGAGATAAGAAGAGCTTTTATATCAGAAATTTTCTGTGTCAAATTCCCCCAAGCAAAAATGAATGTCTATCTCTAATTATGAATACTAATATATTCACATGATTAGTAAAAAAAAAAATGTAGATTTTCTAGGGTGTTCCCTAAGTGTGAATTTCAGCTTCACAACACTAAGCTGAATATTTAGCATAATGCCACCCTTGATCATCCTGTTGGTGTACAGTACAAATTTGATCCAGTTTTTATTGGATTTGCCTATTTTTTTTACTTTTTATCTTTCGAACCTGCAGATTTTGAAGCCTCATCAATGTACTTCTGTGTGTGTGGTAGCCTGAACTTGAAATACCAAACCAGAAGAGAAAACATGAACTGCTACAATCTGTCAGTGTTACCACCTAGACTGACTCACAGCTTTGAAACTGATGTTTTAGTATGTTTATAATTGAACAAAAGCCCTAAATACCTTTCTCCCTCTCCTACACTTTCTGATAATTCATATACAAGAGACCACCTTTGTGTGTTATTATTTTTTGCTCTGCAGTTGACTGCCTCTATGCATTTTATATTCTTGAAGAGAATAGCTCTTTTACAGGTTCTCATTACTTCTCATAAAATCATTCAGCTTGCAAAGAGCCAATGTCACTTCTCCTAACGTTTTGGAAACAGATACTTTTACAAATAAAAGAAGTCTTGATAGTTTTCTGTCTCACTGTTGTCTTAAATTCCTTGGGGAACTTGATAAAATTATTACTTGTCCACCAGAGGAACCTATTCTAAAGTGAGCATAGGAAATATGAAGTCTGGCTAAGTTAGACAAGATGCCTGTAGATATTGAGGTTACTCTCAGTAGTATCCCAATAACACAGTCAGACAGTGTGTACTGAGTATTAAATATTGCCTTTTGAGCTTTATGTTCTACAGTGTCTTTGAAAAAGAGAGAGATGAGGAGGAAGCTCAGATAGAATTTCTAGAATCAAGACTCTGAGACACCACCGTCATGCTAAACTCTTCTATTGCTTTGGAAAGCTGCACAAGAACCCACCAAATTATGCTTGGCTAGAAACTACAAAGTAAAACAGTGAGTCCTGAAGAGGAACTAAGTGTCCAATTTGCTAAGACAAAATTGAAACCTCCTCCCTTCTGAAGAGGCCAGGAGAAGCATGAAAGAGGGGGAGTACTAAAACTGCCTTGGTGGTAGTCACATGTAATTAATTAGAGAGAGAATTAAATATGGAATGCTACAGTTTTCCTACACATAAAATTAATCTTTCTGCTGACATTGTTACTGAAATATGTTTGAGGAATTCCACTTCTATTTTCTCAGTGAAATGATCCCTATTTCTTTTCATATTAAGTTACCAAACTCAAACTGAACTGAGATGAGAATATCAAAAAGGTCAGTCTTGAAAATATTTCTCATTATCATTTTAGGGCAACTCTGCTAAAAATCAGATTCATATATTTTTATGCAAGTTTGCAAATAAAATATTTAAATGCAAGTAGTATCCAGGCTGAATAACATGTGCAGTAGACATACAAGTGTTGTGTGATTGATAGGGCTTAGTAATGACAATAGACGGCAAATGGAGTTTTAGACATACAGTTCCTGCTGCTGCCACACAGAAATGTAGATCAAATTCTAGCACGCTGTGCTGAAAGGTATTCTCCAAGAATCAGATGTTCTCTTACCAGATTAGCTTATCATAAAATTGACTTTCATACCTAACTGGAAAATAATCAGATAATAGAAGTATTTAACATATTTGACAATTATAAACTACATTTGGTTTTGATATGCAATAAATTAGATAATTTCCTAAGGTGTTTTTTTTTATTTATATCTTGTGAGTTACAAAAATAAACAACAGAATCAATAGATTCAGAAGGTCTAGATGTCATTAGAGTAAATGTACAACCTTCTACGTCGAATGTCTTCCATTTTTGAGACCTATAAGAGACTCCTACCACAGTATCTGTAAAATCCTAAAAAACATATTTGTAATACTGTGAAAAATTTTAGGCCTCTAAAATTTCACATTTTCTGACTCAATCCTGCAACTTTTCCATTTTTCTTAGATGTCATAATTGACTCTTCTGGTTTTGAAATCCACCCATCCATGGAACCTAAAAAAGTGTAGTAATTATGGAAATATACTTCCTTAATACTAAATTAAATTAAAATTAAATGTAAGATTAATATTAGGATTTTTACTTAAAGTGTGACTTTTTAGTTGGATATCATTATGCTAAAAGTTAAGAAAATGTTAGTTATGAAGCAAATGAAAGAAAATATTGCAGTTCACATATTTGAAGAAAAAACTGCTTCATGACTTTTTAAATGTAGAAGTGATTGGTTAGGCAAATATAACATGGAAACCAGCAAGGGCTCCTTTTGATCTAGTCCTTTTTGCAAAGACCTGTTTTCAAAGGCTGCCACACAATTCTATTCTCATCACAGAGCTTCCTTAAGCTGCCTGTGGAATGATAGATAATGCTATAGGATTCTCCCTTGCAAATATTGAAAGCTAAAAAAAAATTGTTTGTGTAGTAAAACGTGTAGGAATTGATTTTGGTATAAATATTAGACTCAGTTTAGTATATTTGAGTGACTGCAACTTTTGTTTGTGCAAACTTCACCAGAAATGGAAAAAATAAAAAGGTGAACACATTTGAAAGCAGGGTAAGAAGATAATTAATTCCATTATGGTTATCAAAGGAAATTAAATTTAATTTTAAATAATTATAGGCAAAAAACATTTTGCATGCTGCTAAACTAATTCATTTATTACAAGAAACATAAAACTGGGTTTAGACAAAATATTAGTAAATTAAGAAAGTGAATGTAAATTAACCAGTAATGCGTGTCAGGGCCCTGAGGGCACCACCAGCCCCGAATGTACCCTATGCTCCTTAATAGGGTCCCCTCAGCCTGCCCACAGCCCAAGGCCACATTTCAGTTCCTGCCCCCGTGCCCCCAGTTGCAGTGGTGCCCTGGGAGGTGGTATGTGGTCTGGGAGGTGGGATGTGCTCAGGATGCCCGGCCGTGCCCTGCCACCACAGGGAGCTTCCACTGCCTCCAGCACCCTGCCCAGGCCAGTTACTAACATCCAGTGCTCCCTGAAAATATACACACGGAGAAAACTGAGGTATAAAATTTAGTACCAAATAAACAACTGTGGGAGCTCCCACTTTACAGCGTTGTATGAACTTGCATGTGTTCCTTAACATCATTCACCCTGAGAAATACGAGAATGTGTGGCAGAAGTAAATACTAGCCTTTCTACTACTCACATACTGTTGCCAAAGCACATGCATACTCTCTCATCATCCATAAATTCTTACAATTTCAATCTACAGCTGTCAGCACAGTAGTAAACAATGTTTAAGAGAATTTTACAATACAAGTAATTTTATTGTTTCATACAATAAAAATACAGCCATTTCAGAAAACTTATTGATCAACTTGAGCTATAAAGCTATTGTTCTTTATCATAAAGCTTTCATCAGTCAGCAACAGGGATTCATTAGTTGCTGATATTCAAAGATGCCCATACTAGGGCAATTTTTTCATTACAACAGCAAGCTCATGTTTATAGTTAGAAGCACTATCATGTGTTTCTAATCAGTTTTTTCCCACCTCTAATACACAAAAGGACTTCTGCAGGTTGATTGTCAGGGCTGGACCAACTTCTTTGAAAATCCACTTGCACTGGAAATAGTGATAAATTGTCATCGACTACAATCACATTCCTGCGAGTGGACGTTTGGGTGCTTTTCATCTAACCTATCTTTAGATATCTACCACAGAGATACCTACCTCTGACCTTCCCCCTCTATGACCCCTTCATAATTAGTATAGCAGAAAGAAATAGACACTCTAGGGCATGACTCATATGACCTACTTTAGGCATCTACTTTGGGAGGAGATGAATTGCACCCTAGAGGTGTCAATCTCTCCTTTGATTATAAAGAGTTTCAGATCACTAACCACATGTACAAAGACATGTCTAGATTTGGCCAGATGAATCTCACCCTTGGTGACATGATTGAATAGGGTCTGAGCCAGGAGAGCTTTCTCTGAATGTAGCACAGGACTGGCAGCAGCAGAACTGTAAACCGTCAATGACCTTGAGACGTCTTGTTATTCTAGTCCAGCATTAAAAAGGGTGTTAGTATTCTTTACAGTATTGACTGTATTTTAAACTTTTTCACTCTGATTAAAAAATGTATATGACATTTATTGCAGAGTATAATCCACCTTTTTTCTTTGATCACTTTTCAAAAGAGCTGCACTCATAAATCACATAGATGTTGTATTATGTATTGGTTTAATATAGCAACTATTTTCATTTAAGTCAACTTCTTTAAGTTTTTCTTTTCAATTAGCAATGCAAAGATTTTTGATGTTGTTTGTGGTGTCTTGTGGATCCACATGTCAGTTCACAGATTTCAAATTTTTCACTGCCTAATACTCTCTTGAATGCAAAATGCATTTCACTCTGTACAATTGCAGTTTGAGGGAATATTACAACCAATTATTCCTCATTATAATGTAGCTGTCTACTCATGTCAGACCTCCTTACTGTGTCTTAGAGTCAGAATTCTGGTAACCAGGAATTTAAAAATATTTGAATACAAAGTAAGAAACCCACAGATCAACAATCTTTTGTTTATTTTTGGCATGCCATTTCCATTGGACTGACAGTTTAGAACAACTTGACTCTGGGACCTCGACTTCCTTGCTCTTGTACAGTTGGATGCTAGTGCTATGAAATAAAGTATCATGTTTACTGGAACTTTATGCAATTATCTTGATGAGTCAGAAAAAGCCTTCTTTGGATTGTTGCCGAGGGTTTCTTTGATTTGATTTTTGATTTTTAATTTTATAGATATTAGAAATTATTGTAGATCTAATGTATTAGTAATGTAACTTTAGTAGCTGAATGTTTATACCGTGACCCTTATCCTATCAACCCTTAGAATTCCTTAAAGCTGTTTAGTCTGTATTTCAAGGTAGAATTGCAGAAAAACACCATGAAGCCTGAATCACAAGATAAAGACAGGGACAGACGGACCTCCAAATCTGAAGCTTTGGAAGGCCTCCAAGGACCTGACGTGCTGTGAACAAGACAACAAAGATGAAGAGAGGGTCCTGAGACCCCAGACCCAATTCCCGAGGGGGCGTGGAGAGGGTGGTTTGGGGCAGGACTGGGGGAAATGGCAAAGTGGGATTGGATGGACACTATTATAAAAACCTGTAACTTAATTGTAGGAGAGAGAATTCTCATGTGAATGTATTCCTGTGAGCCGGTATTTGGCTCATTAAAACTTTACTTATTTATCTTATCTCTTTACTGACTGCCTGGAATTTTTACTGCGCTCCTTTAAGGCATCAGGGTTAAGACTTTTGTAGATTAGAGAATAACAATAAAAATAATCCTGGTCATGTTGAAAAAATACTATTTTGTATCTTACACTCTATAACTATGTAAAATATTGCAGTAAAAAGTGTCCAGAGAATTTACACTGACTTGTTGTTTACATTGTCTACTTGAACAGTAGAGATCCAAATATTGTGTAGCTGTTCATGTAGCTAACAGGTTACAGACAGAAGTTTAAAACTCACTTTCAACCTAACCTACTCTGAAAGATTTTTGAGATCTCTGAGTGTCCTCATTTTAAATACTCTCAGTTTCACGGAATCCTAGAATATCCTGAGTTGGAAGAGACCCATCAGGATCATCAAGTCCAAGTCCTGACCCTGCACATGACAAACCAAAGAGTTTCACACCATGTACCTGGGAGCTTTGTCCAAATGCCTCTTGAACTCTGCCAGGCTTAGTGCTGTGGCCATTCCCTGGGGAGCCTGTTCCAGTACCCAGCAACCCTCTGGGTGAAGAACCTTTTCCTAATATCTAACCTAAACCTTCCTTGACACAACTTCATGCCAGGGAACAAGAGGCTGGAAAACAGTGTTGCAGAAATGGCCCTGGGGATCCTGGCTGGATGGCAAGTTGAATAGGAGTCAGCAGTGCCCTGGCAACCAGGAGGGCCAACGCTGTCCTGGGCTACTTAATTTCCAGCTATCTAGCTAAATACTGTCAAGCTTACTACAAACCAGATTTTGTTTTGGCTTTCTGGATGGTTTCTGTTTTCCTTTAATTAGTAGATGAAGTAAAAGAAATGGTTTGTTTCATTTGCTGTTGGGGATTGCATACAGCTAAATTAAACACATGTATGACACCAGCTTATGCATTGAGCTAAAGCTATAGAAATTATATTTTAAAAATGTAAATATTAAATTTAGTAACCATCTACGTTTATGACTATGTGTGGATGCGTAAACACACGCATGTATGTACATAAGATACAGGTATTTTATGGAAAGATATAACTTAAGGAAGAAATTCACATTTGTGGAGATCTAAAGCAAAGAATTTCAGTGCAGTCACTCTGTATTGATTAGCTCATTATTGATTACTACACTTTTCCAGAGTGATCCTGGCAATGTTCCGTCTGCAGGGAAAAAAACCTTCTTCTACATTATTCACTTGTAGAAGGGAATAGGTGTTTACTTCATTATCTACCTTGAATGAATAAAAGCCATGGAAATAAAATATTAGCTCTTTACAAGTTTTTGCAATAAATTCTCTCTTTCTAAAGCTCATAAAAGACATACACCAACTAAGACTAAACTGTCAAAAAGTAACAAGCTGCACCAAGCACTAAACCGATCACATGCAACAACTGAAAATGCTGGCACAAGAACTTGTAGTTTTCTGACAGTCATTTTTGTGATGGCTAAAGGGTTATGTAGGAAGCTGACTCTTTCCCTCCTCCTCAGGGCAGGAGCTCTGTAGTGTTTGGGGTGTAAAGTCTGTCCCACCCTGAGGCACCTCAGGAAAATAGCAGTTAAAGGAAGCATTAGTTGTTTGCCACAAAATACTGAAAATAGTGCTTTTAAGTGCCAAAAGAAAAGAAGTGAAAAAGAAACGAGCACTGTCATTCACAGTGTACAGTGACGAGTACACGCTTGTTCAGTGAAAACCTTTGAAAGGAAAGCAAGGATGTAATTGTATATTGCGTTACTGTCACTCAGCTGGATATCATACACATATGAGCTGTAACACATAACTGACGTCTTGATGTTGCTGGTGCCTTCCTTTCTCCTTTTATTTTCCTTTCAAGTTTGTTCTTTCACAGCTGATTTAATTTTTATACTCTGCCTTACATTTTTCATTGTAGGTTCGTTTGCTGATTTTTCCTCATCTTTCCTATTTAATCTCTCAGATGTTCTGAATTAAGATATCCTCAAAAAGGATGGAGATGCTGCATCTCCCAGAAGCCAGTAAACAGAACATTAATAGCTGTCTCAGGCAATGCTGCATGTTCCATATTTTCACTCAGAATAACAATTTTACACTCGCTGCTCCACTTAAAGCTATATCACTGAGACAGATCTGTCATCTCTCCAGCAAAAAAAGCCCAAACTTACAACAACGAGGAGATGCATAGCACCATTGTCCTTAATATTAATAACTCTAGCAGCCTGGGAGTGCACTAAGCACCTGTCTCTGGGCATATGGGTACAGTGCACTGCTAATCTGGAGAGCCAAAATGAGTGGATGGGGAGTGGAATCAGATGAAATTGCAGAAGAGTTAAGTAAAAATAAGGGCAGGTGGGGGAGGATTAAAAAAAAATATTGTGCTGGTAAGCTTCATGGTTCAGTTTCAGGAAAAAAACCCACAAAAACTCCAGTGATGATGTTTTATCATGAACATTTTGAGGAGTCACCCTTTGCAGTCAGTTCTGTCTCCTTTGCTCAAAATTAGGAAAGTATTTTGGGTGAGCTGTTCTTCTGTGGCTAAAAAAGGGAAAAATTACTCAGAACAACAAGATGTATGAAAATCTTTGCTGATGTATTATTACTTTACATAACAAAATACTTTAGCATAGTTTTAAGATTTATTTTTTTTTTAAAACCGTTTCACTTGATAAACGAAAAGAGATCCATGTCTTCACTCTGTTAACATTAGTTCTGGAATTTCTTACATTGCTTTATTTGGCAAGTTCTTACCACTTCCACTATTCACCTGAGGGCCCAATACACTGTTAACAAAAAAAGCTACTTTTTGCACTGTTTATTTTTGTGTACCTTAAAAATTTTTTAAAAAAATTGCTTTTTAATAAAAGAACCACTGGCTTTATGAACAAGAATATAAAACTCTTAATGATCTGAACCAAATGTCATGACAGATGAGATATGGACTGCTACTCTGTCAGATAATTCCGAGGCTGATTTTGCTACTGAAGCATAGGAGTGCTTGCATTTTTATAGGTAAAAGTGTTTTTTTAATCACATTTATTTTACTCTAAGCCACAATAGGATCAAATGGAGTGAGTGTAGAGTTGTTAAACTGTATACTATAGATGTCAAAAAGACTTTTCAACCATGGTATAAATTAGCTTGACTGAGCTTTTTCTGCTGGTATGGCCAAGGCAAGAACCATTATACTTCATGTACACTACCCTCTTCTTAGAACTAAAATATTTTTTTCTTCAAAAGGAGTGGAGACACTTTTCCTTGCCCTCATGCCTTTACAGAACAATCTATCACAGAATCAACTAGGTTGGAAAAGGTCTCTGAGTTCATGGAGTCCAACCCATGACCAAACACCACCAAGTCAACTAAACCAGGGCACTGAGTGCCACATCCAGTTTCTCCTTAAACACCTTCAGGGACAGTGACTCCACCACCTCCCCAAGTAGCCCATTCCACTATCTAATCACCATTTCTATGAAGAATTTCTTCCTAATGCCAACCTAAACCTCCCTTGGCACAACTTAGAAATGTACTGTCTTGTCCTATTGCTTGTTACCTGGGAGAAGAGACCCCATCTGGCTACCATCTCCTTTCAGGTAATTGTAGAGAGTGATAAGGTCTCCCCTGAGCCTCCTCCTCTCCAGGCTAAACAACCTCAGCATCCTCAGCTGCTCCTCATAGGACTTGCTCTCCAGTCCCTTCACCAGCCTCCTCGCCCTTCTCTGGACCTACTCCAGCACCTCAATATCCTTCCTAAATTGAGGGGTCCACAACTGGACACAGCATTCAAGGTGCAGCCTCACCATTGCTGAGAAGAGGGGAAGAGTCACTTCCCTGGTCCTGCTGGCCACACTATTCCTGAGATAGGTCAGGATGCCATTGGCCTTCTTGGTCACCTGGGCACACTGCTGGCTCATGTTCAGCCTGCTGTCAATCAGTACTGCAGGTCTCTTTCTGCCTGGTCTTTCTCCAGCTACTTTCTCCCCAACCTGTAGGTCTGCAGGAGGTTGTTGTGGCCAAAATGCAGGACCCAGAAATCAGCTTCAGAGCACTTTCTCTATTTCCCTCTTCTATAAATTCATGGTCTTCATTTCTCTTTCTGTTAAGTTCATATGGCAATATATTCCCACAAAATATTCATCATAATTTCTACTTTTGTATAGTCATGATTACAGAAATAATTGTATTTTACATATTCCTCACCCCGAGCACAGTATGACACTAAAAAAATTATGTTCAAACTTTTAATTTAAGTTACTTAGTGATCACTCTTCCTACTCTCAAACTCTTTTCCTCTCCCACATGTCTAATTTTTATTCCTCATCTTTTCTGTTCCTCACAGAAGGAGAACGGCAAGGAGAAAAAGAGCTCCCACAATGGTCTTTCAACTAAAAGAGACAAGCTTCTTTGATGAAGGATCTATATAATTTCTAATAGCATGTTTTTTAATTATGAAAGTATTTCATCTATCTCATGTTTAGTTATTCTAATTTTACTTATTGCAACACACTTGATGTTCTCACCTACATTGCATTGGCATTCTGCTGAGATTAATGTACTCTTCACTTCCACTGAATAAGGCAAACTGTCCTCAGGAGAAGATACTTTCTTTTTTACAGTTATTGTTGTTAAATAACTTTTATACAAACTGTGTGCATTCAAATTACAGGGACTTAGTCATTTATCATAGAATCATCCCAGAAACATAGAATGGTTTATGTTGAAAGGGTCATCTAGGGTCATCTTGCCCTTCTGCAATAAGCAGGATCATCATTAACTAAATCAAGTTGCTTAGAGCTCCGTCCCACCTGACCTCAAATGATTCCCAGGGATGGGGCATCTACAACCTCTCTGATCAGTTATGAAGACCATGAACTTGATAGAAACAACATAAAATTTGGTATGATAAAGACAATTAACTTCAATCTCTTGAAAAATTCAAAATTTGATCTAAAATTCCATTTTTTAATAATTGAGTTTGGTAGTGAATTTAATAATTTTTATAAAATAGAGGCAATAATTTACTCTTTGTTCTCTTAAAATACTTTTGATGCAAATAGAATAACTAGACCAACGTGTAAAGTAGTCTTGAAGATCCTTAATCAAGAAAAAGTCCTACAGGTACACCTTTGCAACAATATCATATAAAAAGCCAGAGACAGATCTTGCAAAGGCCTTCCATTTACATAGAAATCGTTATCCAGACAATGGATAATTTCATGGGATCCTAACACAAAACTGGAGCTTAATATATGACGTGTATGTTAACAAGACCCTTACCAATAATTTCTTTTGTTCAGAACTTTTCCATAGAGATAGCTTTAACTGAGCTGAAAAATTATATATAGTTCTTTGAAAACTGTTTGGGAAACAAAAAGAATGTGAAAAGATTTACAGAATTATGACTTTCAATGTTGCAACTGTCACAAAGATGACTATTCTTTCATGTATTTAAAGAAATCACGTTGACAACATATAATATGGAAACTAGTGTGTCTGATGTTCCAAAGAACAATTTCTATTGCAATTACATCTGGTTTAAAGAAAAGTCACCTTCCTTCTCCACTGCAAGAGGAGGATGATACTAATAATTTCATAGAATAGCCTAACATGGTAATAAACACATTTATGAGCTCCTCAGATCATGTCCATCAAAAATTATGCCAGATCTATCAGAAAACTAGAAATAGTATCATGAATTTGTGATTCAAAACACTATTTTTTGTAGAGCTGATCAGCGACTTGCTATCATAACAGGCAATTAGAACAAAACCAAGGTTCAATAGCTTTTTCACAGTGCATTCACTGAGTGTAATGAATCCACCTTTGCAACAGATGTGATATATATAAACTCAATACGTCTCAGTGACCCTGCTTTTAATGTTTCCATAAAACATGAATAAAAGCTCCATGATATAAAAATAGTCTCTCTTTAGTGTTTGAACAAAAAGTGAAATAATCCTACAGTATTAGAGGGAAAATCATCTAGACAGATTATCTAAAATAACACTCTTAAAGGAATCAGTATTTCAGAGAAGATGGAACTGTTCCAGTGTTTTATTTTAAAGATCAGATATATGTTCCCTAAGTGAGTTTTACAGATAAGAGTGAAGGAAAATGTGCATAGATAATATACATGACATTTCAAGGGAGCTATTGCTATAGATAAGCTGCAGATGAATATTCTCTAAAAGTGTATTATGCAATGTGCCATAAATAGTTTTTATTAAAAATAGCCTGTCTACTTAACAAAGAATTATAGGCGTACTACTACTGTTAATACCAGTAACTATTTACAGTAGGAGGAAGAAACCTGAGTTTAAGACAGAAGGCAAAATTGCTAAATAATTTAAATACTGTATAATTAACCAAAATATGAGAAACCATGATGATTTTTGAAAAAGCATTTTGGAAGATATATGGAAGAACAGTTTGGAGGAGTCAAGAGAATGAGTAAGCAAGGCATGAATTACTCAAGACTCAGGCTGACTTTCTGTAATGGGAGGACAGATCACATTCTAATGGCTGAATGCTTATAAATCATCAGGTACACCTTGGATGAATAATGGAAGGAGGTGGAGAAATATGAACTCAATACAAGAATTTATATTTTAAGGTTATGCCAGTATTATTCATTCTAACAATATATAAAAAGGATTTTGAGGGAAAGAAAAAGAAATTAATAACAGGCAGTATGAATTTTACCGTAGAACTCACTAGATAAAGCAAAATTTATGCACAGGTTAGAAAAATTTCTTATTGTATACATAGTTATGCATTGTTATTTCCGTTTGTCACTGTTGTTTTCTATTTACAGATTTTATGCTAATGATTTGGTTTGATCATGTTCAGCTTTGTAGGGACCTATAATTTCTGAGGAGTCTCCTATTCCATATCATATGCTATATTATTTTGCTACAATTAAATCCTCTTTTGAAATAAATAAATCTGAACTTACACACATACTAAATACAGATGACAATTATAATGTAAATTTTCGATATTAAAATGACTAAAGAACTTTTAATATTTCCTAGTGCATTTTCTGAGGGTTCATTTCATTCACCTTAATATAAAGACTTGTACAAATATCCCACAGATTTGCTCTAAATTTTCAATTGAAAATTTAAAACATGTTTGTATTCACAGTTCATTTAATTTACCCTTTTCACAAATTTTTTAGATTTTTCAGATTCATTTTAAATGCTAGTTAAGCTTAAAATTAAATTTTGTTTTGATTGAGAAAGAAGAGGTTAAGTTTCTGAACATTTTAAAAGAAAATAAAATTTGGAAAATAAGAAAAAAGAAAAATAAACCAGGGAATGTGATTTGATTTGTTTGCTGGTTTGTTGGGTTTTTTAGGTTTTTTTTGCTGTCCTTAGTCCTTGGGTTTCTCTCTAGCTGTTACAATTTTCCCCAAGGATAGTTTATAACATGGAGTTGTGCAGATTCAATAGCGGTTTGATCCCATAGCACTTAAACCTTGGTTCTAGAGCTGCTAAAACTCTTACACTTCCTCAATTTCTCCAGCATAGAAATCTTGACATCTCCAAGATGGTCTTCCTGGTCCCTTTTTCCTACACATATGAAGCTTCAGTAACACAAATAACTATTAACATTCTCATTCTTTATTCTTTGCTGATGTGTGACAAACTGTTGTTTTAACAAGTAGAACTTTTGTCATTCCTGTGGGCTTCTCAAGGTATACACTTCCATTGTGTCTCATAATTTCCACTTTGCTTTCAAATTAAATGAGCAGAAGACTTGATAACTAGGTGTATCTCCTTCTAAAATCATAGCTTCTGACTTTGACACTTTTACAAAAACTACAAAAGATGTTTTAAAAAGGAATTTCTATATTGAGGGAAATTTTCCCATTTCTTCTTTGCACCTTCTGATAATTCCAGGAATTCATGATATCAAGATTATACACATAAAATGTATCAGTGACTGCCTTAAATCCTCTCTTTATCAGTCCATGTCAGCTCATGAATAGAAATGTAAAAGTATAAGCTTTAAAATAAAAAGCCAAAACAACAAAACTTTTTTATTTATGATGTCCTGAATTAATAACAATACATTTTAAAAGTGACTAAATATTTTTATCAGTTTTGTTGATTACAATATTTGATCTGAAAAACAATTCTGACTTTCAAATTAGAACTTCCTGAATCTCAGAATGCTGAAGAAGGAAGCAGAATACCTAGGGGAAAGAGTTAAAATATGGTGAGCACTATTTATTTCTGATTTCTCTGTTGCCTGTTGTTCCTGCTCACAGTAGAAAATCACATACTACTACAATAAAACACTAGGTAACCCTAAAGGAGGCATCAGATCTCTTTTCAATGAAGCGTTCATCAAAATTAGAAGGACAGAGGAAATATCCTTTGAGCTCAAGATATTATATCTGCCCAAGAAGGTGCAGAACAAACAGCTCACCTTGGTACAGAAGTCTCAGCAAGGTAATATGCACTCTGCTGGACTTCTCAGGTGAAGAACCTCTAAAAGCAGGCTTGGTCCCAGAAGGCCCAGCATCACTAATTTTAAAAATTCCCTTGAATGAAAAATTTATCCTTTATATGCTAATTGATTCAGTTAAAAGAACAACCCAATTATTAAAAGTATGAATAAAAAAAGAAAACCAGGGGGTGGGGGTATCATAAGTGGATTTGTGAGGAGAAAGTAAAATAGCTGTCAAGGAAAATACCATCCAATTCTTATTATAAAACTCATCTCTCAGCTACTCTGGTTCGAGGGAGGATATCCAGTGGAAGAAAAGAAGATTAGTTTTTGTCATTTAACTGATCATGTCTGACAGACTAGTTTTTTCAAGAGAACGTGTTAAATAGTAAATATTTTAAGGCTTATAAACAATATATAAATGACTGCTGCAAATAATCTTTCACTCTGAGGGAGCTTGGAGTTCAATTTCTTGCTATGCCCATGTTTCTATTTTCTCAGTATGAAAATTTAAGTTTACCTACACCATACCTGTGGTCATGACAAATAAATCAGTCCAGGTAGCCTTGGGCAGCCTTTCGAGTGTTAGTACATATATTGAAATACACTTGTGTGGGGCTTGTAACATATAATATCCTATGGATCTTGTTAGTTGTCCCAGCGCTGGGACTGTTGAAAGAATTTGTCTCATGCTAGTGATACTTTCATTATTCCTCTGGGATGTGGAAGATCTAAGCCTTTCGCTCACCCTCTAGCAGCGTGATGACACGCACTTACCTTCAGGCCCTAACCCAACACTGTTCTCCATTAAAAATCAAAAGAGGAGGGTTGTAGTCTTAGATACCATCATTTTTATCAGAGGCAGATTGAGCTTATGTGAGCTACTACTGTAAACATAGCTAACTCCTATCTTTATATAACAAGGCATTTCCAAAAAGAGAGACAGAGCACTTCTTGTACAAATATGATGCTTAAATATTATTGTCTTGATCTGATTTGCATTCTGAATGTGCCTCTCCCATTTGTTGGGTGGGGAGCTAATGATTAAGATAGCAATTACTGGCTACCCTTTGCCATTTGAACCAGAAAAATGTATCCTGGACTTGAGAAATCTTTTTTTATTTGCTTGCTAGCGAAACTGTCACTTTTGGTGAAAAAGCTGAATACTCAAAAAGCCCTTGTCAAGGTTTAGATGGAATTTAACATACTGCAAAAGTTCAATATTTTCTGACTAGCATTGCTGTAAAAATGAATGTCTAAAAGCTTCATAAAATGTTTTAATAATCTTCACTTTTGGAGATGGCATGAGGAAAATCTGATGAGAGCTAATGGAGAAGTATTAAATACTGCACTTATTCTGTGTACCCATTCTGCTCCTGATCCTTGGACTGCCCTTATATGAGATTATAGAGGTGGAAGGGCAACATGAGGCAGATTTAAGGGCTGAATCTTCTAAGAATGATAACTAATGTAATCATGTAGGAGGGAACGCATTCAGCACTGTTCAGGATGAACACTTTTGAAACATTAGATATTAAAAAGAAGGGTAGGGCACAGGTTATCAGGCATCATTCCACTGTCATCAGTAGAGCAGTGATGACTGACTGAATAAGAATTTAACCCAGACACCTAGCACAAGCTTTTAATTCCATTAACTTGAAACCAGATCTATGCATGACCCTATGATATGGGTAGGCTGGAGAGAGCATCCCAGGCATATCACTGGATCATCAACCTTTTCCTCTAAAAACACCAGCACTCCTTCCATTAACAACCCACTGTCCCAGAGTTGCTTCTGCTTCCAGGAACCTGCTGTCCTTACTTGCCGCTGATCACCCCCGTTTGTCTCCCTCCAACAGTTCCATCACTGGTTGAGTGATGCTGATCATAGGAAAGGACAAGGGTCCAAGTTCAAGTCTTGTACATCAGGAGTGAGGATTTATCACTGGTTTACTGGAGTTTGCTAGTTATTTCAGTCCTGAATAGGGATAGCTATTTGACAGAAGTTTTGGTTGGGCACCTACAGGTAAAAATGTTTACCATTACTACAGTGGAATTCTGACATAGCAAAAAGCTAACCTGGAAATGACAGAAAACAGGATGGATTTCCATTCCTGAATCACTTGGAACTGACAGCTGATGTTCAAATACTGGGCTCATGGGAAAGTGATACCTAACATATAATATCAGCTTTCTGTTGCAAAGTTGAAGTTTCTTAGACTTGTTGGGCCGAATGAAACTGTGCTATTCCCCAAATCCACACAAGACAAGTTTTTTTTACATTACCATCAACATGCATGAGAAAACTGCAACACCAACAGTATTTGTAGTCTCAGATGAAAAAAACAATTTAAGAAAATTGTTATTTATGACTCCAGAAAAATGGCTGAAACATTTTTTTTTCTGTCTTTGACAGAGGTTAAATAAGAGCCATTGAAAATGAATTATATACTAAAATCTCACCAAGTCTTATAGAATAAAAATGCAATTTGTACTAGAACCAGTATTTCTGACTTTTATACCTCAAAGACTCTCAAAAATACCCCTGCCACAGGAAATTATCAATTGCTTTTAACAAAAAGATTTTGTTTATTACTAAGACATTTCCCAAAAGGGAAGAACTATATAAATATCTCGGACCATTAACTTCTGCCTAATTATAATTAATTATTGTATTACAGTAAGTAGATACACAAAAGCATCTCAGTGCTCCATTGTATTGGGCATTCAATTCACACACACACACGAAGAGAAAGAAACAGCCCTTGTCAGGCAGAGATTCTGATCTGAACAACCCAGAGGAACAGCAGGTCAGAGACAAGGAGCTTGTACAAAGACACATAGCAAATAGGCACTGGACCAGCAACCTGAATTCCAAAACAGTTCCTCTTCCATGCTGCTTGATTATATGTATGAGATAATTTTTAAGGACCATTTAATGGGCATGAAGTATTTTCATTATAAATAGATCACTAAATGTTGGTCCATTAATATAGACAGATGAACTGGGCAAAAATACAAAACCGTGGATGTCTTTTTTTACCTACATCTTTTGGAGCATGCAATTTATCAATTTATAGGACAGGAATTAAGGCTGTAGTGAGAAAAGGGACCATTAAACCTTTTTATAGTGTCTTGTTAAGAGTATATATTATATAAATGACTTTCAGTGAGGGTTATACAGGAAACTTTGAACAACTGTATTGTAAAATCAGACCCATCTCACAGGACACTAAGAAAAAGCTGGTGTTCTGTTAAGGGAAACTGATGCAATTTTCAAGGAAAAAAAGTCATCTATACAGAGTTCAAAGCTGTTGGATGGAGGAATTTATTCAAGGGAGTCAACTAATTGTGCTATCAAAAAATGTAGCACATTTCTCATACAAAAAACCAGAAACAGTTACCATTTGCCTTAACATTACATTGATGTAAACTCCAGAAGGACCATCAATCTCTAGAGGAAAAGAGTCGATTTTATCAGGTGGGAAATAATAAATGTCAACACAAAAAACAACAAAGCAATTATATTCAACAGTCTGCTGACACTGACTGACAGAAATAGTGACAGAGATATTTATTTTGTAATGACCTACAGGTTCATTTTAGAAAGCATCCTTTCAAAAACTCAGCTTTTTTATCTCACCAATTTCTAGCACTAGGAATAATGAAGTTCTTGTTCCTTGTAGTAGAAATACATTGAATCTATGTTCAATGAGGCGTGGACACTGTGTGTTTCCCCTTGGAGAAAGACAATCAAAGCAGTGACGTGAAAACTTCTATTTGTTCCTTTCTCACCACAAAGAGCATTTTCTGTGTGTATTTACAGCAGAGCTTGTGGGTCCAAGATGATTGTTAATAACTCCTCTTTCTGTTTAGTGATTCCTCACCAGTAATGGTAAGAAACAAATTACCTGCTCTGGTAAGAGACAGACCGAGGAGCAATAAGGTAAAATATCAAACTCAATAATATTTAGTTTGAAAACAAGAAAATTAGACTGTTGAGGAGGAATTAAGTAAAGAATTATATACGAAAAAATGAGTGATTATTATACCTTTTTCATCAGTTTTTGGTCTTTTTCAGGGGGGTTTCTGTTTGTTTTTAAGGATGCTATGCTGTGTTTCATGGTTTTGTGAGAAAACAGAGCACTGAAGATACAATTACTACATTTCAAAAAGCAGATGCATATTCAATTCCCTTCTAAATATCTAGACATCTCTGAGCAGGGCCAACTACAGGATGGACAGCAGAATCCCACATTTCTAAAGGAATTAGTAAATTCTAGTAAGTTCAAAGGAAACTAAAAAAAAAAAATGCAGCCCTTAAAGGAAATTCTCAGAGAAACATTACATTATTATAAAGGGTGCCTAAACACAAGAAAGCTGTAGAGGGACTTTATGCAAGGACATGTAGAGATAGGACAAGGGGGAAAGGCTTCAAACTGACAGAGGGCAGGTTTTTATCATCATTTGCCAGAATTTAATATGTGGTTTGTCAGAATATACGTTTTGTCAATAGTTTAATAGATTATTCATTACCAACCTTGTTATAGTTTCTATTGATTACAAGGCTTTTTGTCTGTTCTTCCTTCCCTCTGCACAATTTTGAGAAACTTTTCTTTTTTCCAACAAAAATATAATACATAATTTTACATAATAATTATATTAATTAGATGAATGTATACATATTTTTTTAGATTTCTAATTATATTTTTTCCTTTAAAGGCATTACACATTTTTCCCAACAAGGATATAATAAAAATTATTTCTGGAACAAGTTTTAATTAAACTGTTCAGGGCTGCTAATTTAAACATGCTATTTTTAAAACTGAAAGCTAAATACATGTATTTTTTTTAAAAAATGACATGTGAGCCAATCATTAGGCTGGGAACAGTTTATGAACAAAGCAGAAGAATGGCAAAAGATCAGAGGTCTCTCTGTTTTTCCTTAAGAATAAAGGTAAGCAATAAAATGCTGCAACATTTTTCAACTGAGACCCTAAAATTGATGGGTTTGAAAACTCCTGAGATCCATTTATCTATCTCCAAAAAGAATATCAAAATACCAGCTTCTGAGCTGCATGAAGTTCAAAGTCTTTTGAGGCCTTTTATTGAGAGATATAAAGCGTTATTATTCACTGATCAATTTGCAAACATATGCTATTGCTTTAAACTAGTTTTATTTTAAGTGACTGGAGCAGGTAAGCGTATGTCTACTAAAATTATGTTTCGCACGTGACCCTCTTTTTTCTTTGTCAGACAGCTCTGCACTCTACCATGTAGAAAAACCTGTCAAGATACAATGACACTACATCTGACAAATGGGAACATCATGTTTTCCAAAGATCATTGTTCTTCTACGTTCTAAAATTGACCTGAAAAATATTTATTTTACTTAAAATCTGAAAGAAGACATTACAAAATACCCTAATAAAGGCCAGATTCACTTACTACTCTAGAGTAGCATGTTGGTATTTAATGAAAAGAATTATTCTTTCCTGTCTGCACATCTGTGTGTACAGGCGAACTTTCTCATTGTGTTGGATTATTTTATAACTTTATCAGTATATTACCTGAAGAGTAAGGAAATACATTTATTTTGCATTGATGGTAGAGAGACCCTGGGCAAACAAGGTCATTTTCCATAAACCACTGAAAAGTACTAAAATCAAAATTGCTTCTGTGATCAGGGAACTATTGTGCTCAGATCACAAAACAAGCTACAGAACCTGCCTTGGGGAATCTACAGAACTTTTCCTGGAGGTAAGTTTGACAGATAAGATGAGTCTCCAGAGACTCATCTTCTAGCAGCAAGCTAGTGTCAGAGAAACACTGCTCCACTTCAGTGGAAAACTTGTTTTGCTACCTTATTTCACTGCACTGTCACTCTGTAGACCTTTTTCACTGTTCCTTCCTTCTCCTGCACAGTATCCTCAGCCATTGCTATCTCCTCCTGTGGTGGCTTAGTTTTCTTAGTTTTGGTCTGGGCCTTCCTTGGTAGCAAGGTTGTAACTAAGGAAGTATTCCACACCCTTCCTTCATGTAATCAGGTGTATATAAAGACAGGAGGAAGACTTCCTCCCTCCTTTTTTTTTTTTGCTCTCTTCCCTCCCGTTTACGTGGTGGAGGACATCAGCTCTCTGTGCCGGCCTAGCTCTAATCTCTGTGAGCTGAGGCCTCTTGGAGAAGCTGCTGTCCCAGCCGGACGGAGGGGAAGGACCTGCTTTCTCTTCAGGGGCGTTTGGTGAGAATTGATTGTATTAGTTACTTATTGAGCTTTACTCTGAGTTTATGAGTGTGTGTATTCGTTTTGTTTGGTTTTACCCATTTTTGTCCCATTTCCCTTTTCCCTTTTGGGGGGTTGTTCTGGGATTTGTTCTGTAGATTCATAGTGTTTGATTGTATATAATTATAATTATAATTATAATATTTCCCATCTCTCTTGGGAGGGGGGGGATCCGTGTGGCCGGCCCTTGGGCTTGGCAGGGAGCCAACCCAAACCTCCACACCTCCTCACCTCCTAGTACCTACCCAACACCACCAAAGCATCTCCCAGAAGAGTTTATTTGGCTTTCTCTGCAGAGCTGTGAAGCTCCTAGAGTCACAGAATATTATGTGAAAATTTGTTAACTCATGATGGCTTTGAATTTCCT
Organism: Campylorhamphus procurvoides; assembly: GCA_013396655.1. Classification (NCBI taxonomy): domain Eukaryota; kingdom Metazoa; phylum Chordata; class Aves; order Passeriformes; family Dendrocolaptidae; genus Campylorhamphus; species Campylorhamphus procurvoides. The sequence goes on from WBMV01000647.1 coordinate 159,596, forward strand.
TCTACTTTGCACAGAATTACTGTTTTTAATAAGTATTGTAATCATTACTTTTAATCCAGGGAAAAAAATTCTGGAGAAGTTGTCCTAGACCTAACTAAGTGACCAGGTAATTCCCTTGTGATGTGAACTTTGAAATATCATATACACAGTGTGTGCACCTTGCTATATGTAATTGTTTTCTGCTCCAGTTTATACTGCAGAGGCTCCAAATGGGAAGAGTCTGAGAAGGAAGAAGAGCCATCTATGTCAGCATCTCATTCTTTCAAATGATTTAATGGTTAAACAGCATTGTTAAAAACATTGTTTACCTTCTTTCTGTAGGAGGCAACAGAGATTCCCACTGATAGGATTTGCATGTCAAAGATTGTATGGCAGGAACAGGTACACCTAGATTTTCCAAGCTATGCCGTCCTTCTAAGATTTTAAACTAACAGGATGCACATGTTCAAGGAAAGTCAATATCATCAGAAAAAAGGCTACTCCAGATAACTAAGTTTCACATCTCTCACCTTGGGGAGAGATTTACAGAGTCCTCTAAGTTTCATTATAATACCTCAGATCACTCTCTCTCACACACGCACACACAAAATAAACAAAAAAAAAAAAAAAAACAAACCCCCAAAAACAGAACAAAAAAACTTAAAAAGAAACTTTTTGCATATAGCAAATATTTTCAAAATTCTTTTTTCTTTATTCAAGAAACATAAAGCTTACTCAGGTTGGTATTTTAACTTTCACTGTAGCTGACTCTTCAATTTGGTCTGCAATAGTTCAGGGTTCATTAACATTTCCATTATAAGCCTTGATTACTCTGGCTAAGGATATCAGGTGTTACCAGCTGCATATCTGAAAATAAAGCAGGTTTTCAGCCTTCAATATATTTTAATTCATTATTAGAAAATTTTAAATGCTTGATTGGCAGAAAAAGTACTTCATGAAGAAAGGTGCACTGAAGATGCACTGAAAGAACAAGATGCACAGATTTAGGTTCTGAGAAATGTCTAAAGATTTGTCCCTAGTAAAAAAACATTCTTTTTAATAATTTCTATCTAAACAAACTTGGATTAAGGAATACTATAAGGAAAATTCTCATTGTCCCTGTCCCTTAACTTTTATAATAACACAAAAAAGGCCAGACTAAAGGTTTATGTGATGCAGGATCTTGCCTCTGACAAGGCAAAAGAGATGTTATCATGGAACTCTCTCTCTCCATTTAATTCCTTATGGAAACCATTGCAAACATTCAGTATCAGTGATACTTATGTAATTTCCTTGTGAAAAGACATACTTTAAAAATCCTCATGAATCTAAGTCATTGCTCTGTAAAGCACGGCAAAAGTGTGAATTTATGAAGGCAAAATCATGCTTGACCAGTCTGAAAGCCTTCTATGTTGAGGTGAACTGATTAGTGCATGAGGGAAGAGAGTCATGCGTGGTGTTTACCTTGAGCTTGGTAAAGGCTTTGACATTGCCTCCAGTTGTTTGGCACTTTGACATTACCTCCAGGCATTTGGCACTGTCTCCCTTAATAGACAAACTGAGAAAATATGGGTTACATAAGTGGACAGGTAAATAGACTGAAAGCCTGATGAACAGTCATCCCAGAAGGATGCGATCGCTGGTACCAAGAGCATTGGAGGCAAGTCACTAGCAGTGTACCAAGGATCCAGTACTGTTTAATATCTTCATTAATGACCTGTGCTCAGCAAGGACAATGATCCTCAGCAAGTTTGCAGATAATAGAAAAGTAGGAAGAGAACCAGATGGTTGTACTGCTTTTCAAAGTGACATGGATAGTCTGGAGAATTGAGAAGAGGCAAATCTCATGAAATTGAACAAGTCCTGCACCTGGAGAAGAGTAAGCCCATGTGCCTATGCACTCTCGGGCTAGACAGATGAAAAAACAGCTTTGTGGAAGACCTTGGGATCCTGGTGGAAAACTGTCCATAAATGGACATTTCACATGAGGTAAGGCAGAGGAAGCTGGGATTGTTCAGCCTTGTGATATAAAGGGTCAGGGGCATTTAAACAGTGTGTGTAAATACCTGATGGGAGGAAAGGAAGAAAAGGAAATCAGAGGAAATACTGATCAGAGGAAGTCATTGGTACCTACGGGTAGGACAAGAAGCAACAGGAACAAATGAAAACACATTTCTGAAAATACACATCCTGCCTCACCAGGAGAAAACACTTTTTTACTCTGAGGATGGTCAAACACTGGAACAAGTACTGACTGTTTTGGGCTCTCTGTGTAGTTCAATACTTCTATAACTGCTGATATGTTTGGGGATGGCTGAAAGGAAAGTGTTGGTTAAGATGTACCAAATAGCCAATATCATCATGGTCAGGAGGCTAGTTCATCAGAATATGGGAGCCCTGAGTCAGGTTTATATAACAAATATTTGACTATCAGATTCTCCAGTATTCCATGAAAGATCCCACTGTCATACGCATTTTTCCTGTGTGTGGTAAGTTTCTGTACAAATCTGCCCGGGTGGAGCCATAACACCTATTTTGAGACCTTTCTTCATGATCTCTTCATGACCTGAAGACTAGATGTTCAAGAAGGCTTTTTTCATGCCTCACAAGAAAGTTTGTTTGTTTGTGGAACTGGACAACGAAAAGCAGCTGCCTAGGGAAATTAGGTTCACGTGTCCTTAAAAAGGAATTGCTTCATAGAGGTTTCATTATCAATGACATCTAAAAATCTGTGTACCAAAACAGGCACAGGCATCAAGAATCTGGGTCTATATTCAGTGATGGATGGTGACTTACAAAGGTTTAGAAGTCATAATTTTTGGAAGTGTCAGAATTTGCCAAAATTAGTTTTATGATTTTATTATTTTAATAAATTTCAGCTATTTACGAAGGTCTGGACCAGCAATTTTAATCAGGTATCTGGCCTTTAGAGTGACTGTAGGTATTAGTCCTCAGAGTCCATTAAAGCTGCATTTTGGATGGAGATTTTGTACATGGATTTTTTTTAAGTTTTGTATTGGCATGCCACCTCTTTAATATAGCAGTGCTTAAAATTTAAAACTCCCAGTACAATTCCTTGATGGTGTTTCCAAGTCAGCAAATTAGCAGCCCAAGACATGTTATATAGGGAATAGCTCAGCAACAGAATCAAAGCCCCTCAACATCCTCCTTTTTTTTAGATTTATTCTCGCTTACTCTGCCAGGTATGAGCCAAATGACACATCATAAACCTCAGAGGATCTTATGCAGCTTCTGCTCACACTGGAGAATTCCATCTGTTCTATTAAGTATCATTACCAGGAAAGTATTCCAGACAGTTTCTGTAAAACCTAAAAGCCAAAATTATTACATTATTATAATTAGTTGGATTTTTTTCTCATTCAACAAGAATAGCTTTAATCAGCAACTGGCACAGGAAAACTCCATGGAACCCAAAAATAGAGGGGCTCATTAAATTACATAGAAAGGATACTGAATGTCAAACTCATAGTGAAAGGTATATGCTGCTATATCAGTGAATTGTCTTCAGCACCAGGGTATAAATCATTGTTGTAATTTTATAAAACTGTATTTTAAAGAAAGAAGCTTATCCTATGAGAATAAATGTAAAAAGCAGGATACTGTACAAATGATGTCTGAAAAACTAATAAACATACCCACAGAGCATTCAGAATCACACATTGCAATAAACATTTACATCTGTAGGACCTGAATGTAAAAAGATTGTATTTAGCTGTTCTGAATAATGTCCTCACTTCCTCTACTATCCCAGCTATATTTTCAAATGAGCTCCATACCACCTTCAAATTTCACACACTTAGTTCTTCATGTGGAAGTTGCATACACTTTTGCAAACACATTTAAGCTTAATAGACTTCAGGTTGCGTCATATTCTTAGCTGAATACAGTGTCATCAACCCTTTCTCATAACAAAACTGGAAGAGGTAACTTTAAAAACCTAACACAGCATTTATGTTTCCTTTTCGCATAAAGGACTGCAGCATATAGGAATTACTCAGTCTCACTGAAAATGAGTTGCATAGCCAAGTTCCTTCTTTATAATGCCAGTAGCCAATTAAGTCTCTGAATACGCGAGACTGATTCAGGATGAACCAAAGATATGGGATATTATGCTGTTTATGCACCTCAAATAGTTTGTGTCAGACAAGTTAACAATTTATAATTTTATTTCTTTGCCAAGCAAGCATGCAATTTACCCCATGCTATCTTGTGAGTAGCATATATCTCAATATTTTAAAAATAGTTGAATCATGATTAGTATTTCAGAGTAAAAGGGGCATAATAATTAGTGTGATCAGTTCAGTTACAGTTAACTTACTGGTAAAACATATGATTTCAGTATTAATTTCTTCTCATTTATTAACTTTAGAAAAGGTTGCAATTCACTAAATCTCAGTGGGTTTTATCATTCAAATAATTATATCCAACTCTGTGCAATAATGTATCTGATTAAAGTTGAATAACTTACCTTCCCTCTCCTCAAGAATGGCTAAAAAGAGATTTGTAAGCATGACTGTTGTGAAAGGATCGTAAGTTATTAACAATGCTTGCATTTCTTTTTTGGTTATACTGAGAGATGCTGATTTCTTTTTCAATGATAATGAGTTCATAAGAAAGATTTTCAGAGATAAAAATTTCAGGTTTTTAGGAAGAGTATAATAACAAATACCAGTGAATGCATTCTTGCTTTTCTTCACACAAATAGTGAATAATCTATAATTGCTCTGGAGCTTTTCTTGTTCTTTATACTTGCCTAAGCATCTTTCTCTTAAAAAAAACCCCTCACACGAACAGTCGCCAGCTGAGAATTCAATTGCCCTAGTGTTCTCTGAAAGAACCACATGCAGACACTTGTTTACATCTATATATCTGAAGAGCTGCCAGGTTTTCCACATATGGTCTCTGTTATTACCAAATATAAACAATGAAATAAGACATCTGGTCTTCCACGAAAGCTAAAATTTCCTGAAAGTTTTACTATATGAATTTCAGAATTCTATATTTAAAAGTACACAAGTTTTAGAAGACTACAATAAATAAAATTGCCAGATAATTAATTTCCATTTAGATTTCACAATTTCCTGTGGAAATTCCACAGAAATTTGAAAAACATGCAGTTGGAGACTACTTTCAAATTTACTCCTCTTTATAATGAAATTAAAGCTAGGTTTACGTGATAAGCTGTGACTATGAATAGTGGGAAGATAGTGAGAGTCTAAAACATGAAGTATTTAAACCTATGTGGCAGACAGCTATAAATTAATAGGAGCATCAGGAGGAAAACTCTTGATATTAGAATGAAAATATTCAAGGAGAGATGTAACAGAAATAAAATGACTGAACTTCACAGAGTTAACCTTAAACTCACATTTGTACCATTTTCTCTACTCAGTGGACTGATTTCATTTCCTCAAAGAAACTCTGCTTAAGTAGGCAAAGGATTCTTGTAAAAAAGCAATCAAGAGAGCCAAGAGATTAGGAGACACACTGGACAGTTTTTCACCTCTAGTTTCTGAGAGAAGGGATAACAACTTGACTGGTTGAGTTCTTCAGAGATGATTACTCTACTTTTTGTCAACTTACCTCCTTTCCTTTGGTTAGCAAATCATATTCAATCTGCTTAAACCAGACTTGATTTGTCTTTGATTGTATCCATTATTCATGGGTGTTCACCAAAAAAATTATCTGAATATTTTTCAGAGGTGGCTTGTGGGCTTTGGGCATTTGCTGTTAGTCATCTATAGTAGGCACTGAGTCACGTATGATGATTTTTGCTCTATAAATGGATAACTATTCTGTTATGAAAATCACACAATGTCACATTCCAAGAGTGTCATGTTGATGACAGCTATTTGTACTAAAATGGGTTTGAATTTCAGATGCACTATCCTTCCTAACCCAAAGAATTTACTAAAGATTAATGAAAAAATAGTACTGATGATCTCAGAAAGTAAAAAAAATACAATTACTGAAAAACTGAGTAAGTTGTGTTGTTATTAAAAAATTCAGAGAGAATTTTAAAATCTTTCATTTGCTACTTTTCAGGTTTTAATTTTGCATTATCTTCCTATTTAAACCATTCTGGATGTCCTGTAAAGACTAGTGTGTCTCTCTAGCTCATACATTTATCAAACTAAAATAATACTTGATAAATATCAAAGTCACGTAAATGATTGTTGCATGTTGTTTCCTAGAGGTGTTTGTTCATTCTTAGCTAATATTCAGAAATTTTACAAAGATAAAAAAAAAAATCCACCCAGGCACAAAACCAGACATAATTTCCAAACTGGAGTTAGGACTGGTCAAAAAATATTAAGCACCATCTAAGAATGAATAATCTAATTTACTTCCAAAATAGTATATAACAGGTTACCGGAACACCAGCACAACCCTAGCAATCAGCTAAGACAATAGGTTAGTCTCGTATAAAGAAGTTCAAAGGAAGCCATTCATCACAGATTTATCACATAGCTTTTCCACTTTTTTTTCCTTCTTTTAACAAAATAAGTATTTATTAGCTAAGAAGCAGAATATATGCTGTGCACCTTTGTTTTTAATCTAACTAAGAACAAACAGGAAATTATCAAAAGAAAGGTAGAGAAACTTCAAATTACTTAGTTTTATTTTTCTGGCAAATACATGTTCAACATGTATTTATATGTATTTTACTAAAAATACTTACAAATGCAGTCCTGATTCCCTAAAAGTTAACGAAAAAAAGAATACTTTTGGTTTAATTAAGGGTTTAGTCTTAATTAATTCTACTAATGTTGAAATGTGATTGATAATCATAGCTGCTTTAGATAAAATTGTGTGAAAGATTGTGGCTTCTTTTTGCAAGAGCACCTACTAATCTTGCAAAAAAACCCCAACCAACCGAACAAGTATTCTTAAAAAACAGTGTACTCCTGCAAAAAAATTTTAAAAAGTAGTTCACAAATAATGTTTTTCTTATTCTGTATTTGTTTTCTACACAAACAATGACATATGTTATGAATTGTTTTTATGAATATTCACACTCTTTGGAGGCAATTCAAGATAGTTGAATACAAAGACTTCCATGAAATTATTACATGAAATATGACAAGTTTCTCCATCAGTGCTTATAAATAGTAACCCTTTGTTAAAAGCCTTGTCCTTCTGCTATGACCTAAAAGACTAGTACCAATCTGCTGGGAAAGTATGTTAGGTTGTTTCTACCCAGGTGCAATGACTCCAGAATGCCCCCTCACTGCAGCCTGTTTGACAGTGATGGGCCCTGAACTCCTGTCTCAGAGCCCTGGCTCCATGACTAATGCCTTAGTGGGAAATGCTGTGTGCACAGGTTTGCTTTGGTTTCTCAGTAGCTACATTTCTGTTAGTAATCTGCACAGGGCGAAGGCATGGATTCAAGCTATGGTAAGCTGTTGTGCCCAATAAGTTTACTGCTTCGAGGGGAAAAGGCATTTAGCTCTATTCTATAAACAATGGAAGTCCCTCTTTATTAGTCTGGGCTCCTGTTTACAAATACAGGCCAGCTGAGGTCTATGATGTAGTTTCAGCACCTGGTCCAACCCCACTGATGTTGTTCTGGAGCAATGGCATCAGAGGAGCTGTGCAACCTAAGCCTCCAGCTTTGCAGTCACACTGGCAAACATATCCTGAAGCCATAAATCCTGGTGTGTCATCATCAGATGCACTGATTCCCATGCAGGGCCAAGGTGGTTTTGAGGTATCGTGTCTTAAGGCACTTGGTGATTTTATCAGAAGCACATCTGCTTCTCAGCTGAAGTGTATCAGACCCCCAAAGCTCAAAGACATCTGACATTTCTAGAACAAAACCTAGTTTCTTCTGAAATTTTTTTCAGTCAGCCTTATTCAGGACAACTCTGCTGCAGGGATAATTTTCTAATTCTCTACTAGAACACCCATCACTGCAGCCCACAGTTCCTTATGGGGTAGGAAGAAAAGAGAATCATTTCAGTGGGATGCCTTCTACTGCCCCACCCCTACTTTTAGCCCCTTGGTGACACGATAGGTTCCTGCACTCTCAGAGCAATGGCCCTGTGCCTTCACACAGGACAGCAAGTCACAAACAAGATAAAACCAGAACAAAACAAGGTAACTCATAGCTGATTTTGTTTCAGACTCACAAATAGAGCATCTTTAACAGTGGCTTCAAGGATAGATTTTGGTATAATGAATTAAAAATAATGGTGGTTTTTTTGATTTTCAAAGAAACAAAACATATTCAAAGAGCCAGTTGTCCATATAATTAGTTCTATGGCCCTTGATTTATGGCATACAAAACAGTAATGTACAATACTGGTTGATAATACTGAGATTGGTTATTTGTGATGGTGAACAGTCACAGCCTACATTGAGTTGATATATAATTGATGATGATCACTCCTTCAGAAAGCCAAATGTAAAGTGAATAAGTCTGTGGGGCAATGTCAGCTTTTGATTTTCAATCATGTTAAGGAGTGCATGCAGATCAGCTCTTCATTAATTAACTAAACTGAAATGTTTACTACGGAAGAGCTTAATTATACTTTAAAGAAATTATTTTGTCACACTGAATTGTAAAGCAAATTAGCACCAGACACTGAACAGTACAAAGCATAAAACAACTCTAAGATACAATATTTGAATAAAATTGCTAAAACCTCATATTGATTCAATTGAATGCTTGTTAGACATCCATAATATTAAGGAAGGAAAAAAGCTGCAAGAAAATTTTTCAGCACACATGCAAAACTTTATGAAGTCCTGATCTAAAGCTACAATTGCCATTCAAATGAGAATTCTTTACAAGTGGGAATACAAGTTCATACATTTTATATACACAAGCTGGTTTGTATCAAATGGTCAATATTTGACCATATCCAGTCAGGTTTTAAATATCTCCAAGGATACACCAGTGTCTCCTGCCCCAGAAGGCAAAGGCAAAGACAACACAAGTTCATAAAAATATCACTGAAGAAAATGTGTAAAGGAAAATAAAGGAAGAAAGAGAAAGAAGGGGTAAGTGTAGAAACATATATAATCATCACCCATGGATCTACAACAAGGTTTGATTGTTGGTATTGGTTGAAGTGATGACTGAAGTCTTCATCTGTCAGGGGTGAGGGAAAAAGCCCATGAAACACAAAGTCTGATGGGTTAATATACACTCAGTATTGGTGAAAACACCCAGATAACTTCAATTTGGGAGAAAGCTTTCACTCCTCTGGTGGAAGGTCTCCAAAATGAGACTGTGAGTGCTTTGGGGGTCTTTGATGGTTTATGTCTCCTTCTAAGACATGACAGATCCCTCTCATGTCAGCACAGTCGAGCCCATCAGACTTTCCCTGGCACTTCAGATGTGAAGGTGAAGGGGATGGCTGCCCGTGAATGTATAATTACAGGTTTGTGTCACAGCATTAGGAACTGTGTCACCATCATAGTGGCATATCACCATCTTCATGCTTTCTTCAGGCACCAATTTACATAATTAGAACTGACATTAATTTTCACTGTAAACACACTGATGAATGTTTTTTTGTCAGTATGGTAATGTCAATGCCTTATAGCATTGTTCATACAAAGTGAGCCCTCTTTAAATAATAAAAGACAGTGTTATGCAATAGTTATTTGTACCTATAATATATACTCACTGATTTCACTGACACCATCATTTACACTAATTAGCTTGTTTCTATATATATTGACTCTTTTCATTGACTTTAGCAGAATTCTACAAACTCATTTAGTGTCTTAATAGACCATTTATTTGATAGCTCAGTAATTTATTCAAGGGCATTGTTCCTTGAATGTATTGCCCATTATGTACTCCACATAACAAATTCTCTTTACTTGTAAGAAATGCTAATCAAATTGCAAAGGCATTCTAGCAATCTGCTTCAAATATTAAAGATTTTTGTCAACAAGATTAACTTCTATAATCCTTTCTCACATAGTATTTAGGTATTTTTGTGTAGATTAATGATCTCTTTCCTACAGCTGTAGATCTCTGAAGTTCCTTCACAGTCAACTTCATTTCCCTTTGGCTTTAACTAATTAAAGATAGTTGCACTACATAACTGGTCATGATATCATCTGCAAAATCTCCTCCAGTCAAAAAAGAGGACAGTCCTTGTTTGTCAGGGAGAGGAGCTCAGCTGGTTAGAACATAGTGTCAATAACATCAAGGTCATGGATTTGATCCCCGTATGGGTCATTCACTTAAGAGTTGGACTTGACAATCCTTGTGGGTCCTTTCCAACTCAGAATATTCTGAGACTTCTGTGATTTAGCTGACTGATGCAATTTGTAGAGATGAACTAAACTCGCAACTTTATGAGAAATTGAAATGTACTGTCAGAACAAAACACAGAACAAAGCAGTACTTTGCTGAATTTACTGCAACACTTAACAGTCAGAGCATCTACCGCTGAGGACAACTCATTAGTAAAGACATGCAATTTAAAGACAAAGACCATTATAGAGGTGGATGGAAAGAGCATTAAAGACAAAATAATTTGTTTTAAAAAACCCTCCATGCTTCCTTTCTTTAATACTAAGGATTAAACAGAATAGGAGAATACACTTTTTATTTTTTTTGTTCCCAATATAAGCATGTTCTATTACACTATTCAATCTAATATTATATCCTTATGTGCTCCATCAAAGTTACCCATATCTAATCAAAGAAAAATTACTATAGGTCTACTTATTAACATAGCAAAGCAGAAATAGGAAAAAACAACTTTTTTTTATTTGCCACAGACAAAAAGAATATACATGATCTTTTGTAACAGCTAGCTATCTTAATGAATTTTCTTTAAAAAAAAAAACCCAAAACAAAACAAGAGAAACAAAAAAACCCAAAAAAACCAAAGCAAACCAAACAAAACACTGCAACCTGATTGCTGGGTTACAGTTTCATGATTCACTAGTGACTTGCAAATTCTATAAAATGTATGCCCATGTGATCTTCCATGTAGGTCAAGCAGTGTTTATTATTATCAATATTAAAAGCTATGTCATATGTTTCTAGTACTGCCTTATTTTATAATTCTACTGTTATCTCTTGTTGCAAGGCCTTTTTTCAGATTAAAGGACACATAAATACAACAAATGTCATACTGCCTTACAACAACTGTCCTTCTGTCTTTTCCTTTCAGAGGTAATAGGAGATATAGCTTAGGCACAACCTTGCCAGCACCTGTGATCTATTCCTGTCTTATTCCTCTAATAGCCATTTTTAAATTACTGACAAAACATTTTGATTCCTGACTATTCTGTATTTTTGTATAGAAATATTTTGCCCACATACTGGATTTTGAACTGAGCATCTTAACACTATTCTCTCTCCTCTCCCACTTTTTTTTCCAAATTCCTTCTTCCACCTGTTATGAATCTTTTCTAATTTTTTCAAAATCTCTCCAACTTCAGACATCAGAACTTGATTAAAAAACAGTTGCACTGATGTAATTGAAAAAGGCAATATCACTTATTTCTTCCTGTTGTTATCCTGTTCTTCTAAAGCTCCTCTTCACTTTAGCAACATACAGAGACTCCCCGTTCAACTGTCAATCTATTACTACCCCTCTGCTATCCCTTTGCAATGGAATAACATGTCAACCTTCATTCGTTGGTGACCAAGTCCATTCTGTTCCTGGAGCATTCATCCATGGACTGCTGTACCACAGTGGAATGAAGACTAAATTGGATTTGAAATTTGAAGTGTACATGTTCATAGCATATTTATATGCTCCTTCTCTCTAAAGGGTTTAGTTATTTATATTATATATATATTTATATATACTCTGCAATTTTCTCCATCTTTGATGTGACATTGGTTAAAAGTAGTTGTCTTTTTTGAGTTAAACTGTTATGTTATTGCTTCAGAATCTGTTAATCCTGGTATCTGTTCTGCAGCACACAGTAACAAGACACAGCACAAAGGTATCTTGTCTTCAAGGAACAGATATCTTTGCTTATGTTCCATTGATTTTTCAGTTTTCCATAAAAGACGGATTTTAGAACCCTGCCCTGTTCACAGAATGGATCTATTACATTGATAACTATTGAACTTCACTGGTAATCAGTAGTTTTGTTAATGAAGGAACAAAGTTGAGATTTGAACTGTTGTCTTAAATAATTTGTTTTAAAAGTAGAACAGACAAATGTGCTAAGATAGGTATGAGGGAATGCAGAAACTCTAAACAAAACTAGTAATTACTGGATATTTACTATTTTATTCCCTAGTCTGATAAGATTCCTTTTGGTGGTAAAATTGATCATTACTGAAATATCTTGTCATTGCCAGCTTGTATTCTGCAAAACTCATCTGTGTTATTTTCTGCACAGTACTTCATTGCTTCCACCAAACTGCTCTTATTCACTTTGTCAAAGAACATTTCTGCATCCCACACTTAGCACTAATGACTTGTACTTGCCAGTTCTCTACACAGTGCTCCCTTTCCTGATGTTCCCAATCCAAGGAAGTCAATAGAGAAGGAATGTGCTCAAGAGACATTCAAAGTTCTGATAAAAATACAGATCCAGCATATTTTGCAAGCATTCAGAGTAGTAATGCAAGAGCATCATTTGGTATCTCCAGCTTCAGAAATTCTTACCTTGCTCCCTGAATTGTTCTGAATAGATTTGGATGAAATAAACAGGACTGGTATTCTCCACCTTCTCAAAAACTTTCCTTGTGGTTGTACGAATGAGAAATATTGGAAAGTAAGCAGATGATGAAGAAGGGGTGGTCAACCTCCAGGTGCCCTTTTTCCTTCTTTCTCCCAGTTCTTCAACTCCCCAGCTACAGAGTGGGTAGGGAAGAGGACGGCAGAGACAATGGTAGGATCAATTACACTCGTGGGATGGGTGAGACATGTCACTGCACCTTCCCTTCTGTGTCCAGCTGGGCATTGTCTGCTATGGCTTCAAATTTGACACCAGACATTCTTCCTTTCTGCTGTTAAATTCTGGGTTCATACACTTTATCATTAGATGGTAAAGCTCACTGAATGCTTTATGTTCCAGTCTGTCCTAATGGAGGAGGTGGTAGGACTGAATCACTGGAAAGATTAATCATGGTAAATTTGTCCCTAGGGTCCCATAAGAGACATGAATAGCAACCACAGGCTACTTACTCTGACAATGTAAATAGCCTTAATCCATCTGCCTTCATGGTTTCCAGAGAAGTACACAAGCCCAAACCCTGGAATTTTTAGTTAACAAAAGCAAGGAAGTATTTTCTTGCTTGTGGCACCTATCAAATATTCCCCACTTTTCTGAAGTTAGTAAGATCTGGCATATCACCTCTGCAAATAGAAGCCATATAAGTCAGTATTTGGTAGTCTTAAAGTGCCTGTACATACTGCTTATCCCAGTTGATACTTCTTTTCATCACACAGTGGCTTTGCTTTCTGTCTCTTATATGTTCTTTACAGCATGCCTATTTGGTGTAGAGAAGGTTTTTCATCTCAGGTGGCCATAATTACATTGACATATGAAACATTTAATACTGTGTAGCAAAAGAGCCTCGAGTACCAAGGTTGTAATTTCTGCCTAAACTGACCCTTAATTCTATTTAGATTCTATAGATAATTGAACCAGGCAAAAATGTTAAGTGACATGCTGGATTTCAGTAGTATATACTTACATTTGGTTCTTTTTGTCACCGACTTCACAGTTTCATAAGCCATAACAAGCTCACCTGCATTAGCTGAATTGGTAATTAGGGTGCTAGAAATACTGAAGGAAGAGAAATAGAATCTTAATTGCACAGTCTGCTCTAGTTATAGATGTCTGAGACAATGCTTATCATACCATATCACATTTAAATTTAAAAAAAAAAAGTTACTTGAAGATGTTAAGATATTCCTAGTCATGTCAACAAGCTTTTTGGAAACAAAAAATTTAAACTTCTGAATATGTCTGTTTGAAAGAAGCAGAAAGTGCCAAGCATGGAAGAACAACACAGGTCTTATAGTGCTGTGTAATATCTGTCTCTTACATCCAAATTCACATTTGGTTCTCAAGTGCAAACTTTCCTGGGCAGTCCTTTTTGGTACATATTGCTTAGCAGAGAACACAGATATTACTAGTGACATTTTGCTGAAATCTTTTTAAAAGGATCCATGGCTTCATCCAATGTCTCTGAGCAAACCATAGAAGGTAGGTATTGCTTCTTTGAAGGCATGAAATTTTAACTCCTCTCATTTTCAAATGGACATCTATGGGTAACGTTCAATAGCTACGCACTTTTCTCCAAAGTGCCCTTGACAGAAACTTTACCTTTGTAACTACAACATGACCAAGTGAATTGCAGTAATATATAAAAAGCTCCCAATGAAACATTTACTGTTTCCTTGATCATTTTGCCCAAGCCAAACACAGACAAAATGCCCCTCATGAAAGATAGGTAGCTATATGTCACTGCTGTCCTTACTATTTTCTCCTTTTTCTCTTCCACTTTAGTTTGTTTTTTACACTATAGTTCACTTGATTCTTAATCTCACTCATTATTTAAGGTAGTTGAACAGGAGAGAGCCCTACTCAGCAAAAGCTGGCTGCAGGAGAGCTCAGAGAATTTGGAAAGCAAATGCCTGGGGGCAAAGGGGATCAGAAAAGGCAGTAGAGGTAAGATTGTCCCAACAGGTCCCAAAACCCTACCTCTCACACAGAACAGGTATTTCAGATGTTGATATACTGCGCAATCTATCTGGTAGAAGATCTCCCATTAGTCTCATATTAACCGCAGGTGGCAACTGCATCATCATGGAAGTGATGAGAAAGATGTTATAAATATTTAGTTTGTCTTCATTTGTTGACTGTTCAGGGGGAGGCTTCAAAAATTTCTGCTGTGTTCAAATTAAAGAAAGTGCTTGTCTTTCAACATAGCCCAATATCCAATTAAAATAAAATAACAGCTAAGATTTGTTCATTACAGAGAGTTCTTAATCTTGTCTTCAGAAAAAAATCCTTTTAAATTCTCACATTAACAATGCATTTAATTTTGATGTCTGCATTACTTTTCAAAATAACAACTGATTCTTTTTACTTTAAAAGAGTGATGGAAAGAAACGTCATGAACCCAATCATAATAAGTTCACAGAGGTATCTTCCTGCACACACTTCTTCATTTACTTTTACCTTCATTATTCTATTGAAGATAAAATATCAATCAATTTGAAATTAAAATGGATACTGGATGTTCCTAAAATTAATATGATGAATATTACATTTGCAATGAATAGGAAATATTTATATATTTTCATCCATTTTCCTGACACATTGTATGTGATGTGCAAGCTGGACTATCTGTTAGCATGTGTCATCTATTTGTTATGAAAACAGTACAAAATTTTTTGAACAGGACTAGAAATGTAGCATTTCACTGTTTCTGCATGATGAGAATATATTTTTCAGACTGAAACACACCATTTGTTTTTGAAAGTTAAAAAATAGAGTCTTTCTGTCTTTCTTTGAAAGTATTCCTGTTGTTCTGTCAGGAAAGATTACTGTCCAGAACTGAGCAACTGTGTGATTTATTCTCTACAGATATATCATAATATTTGGCTATTAAAGAAAGACAGAGATTCTGGAGATGGAGCATTAGCCTTGCTTTAACATGTTTGTCATTCCTCTTTCTTCTTCAAGCTTATTTTTCCAAGAAAAATAAAAAAACAGAGCTGAACAGTCCCAGACTTTTTTCACTCAGAATAAAAAACTATTATAAAAATAAAAGATTATTATTATCATCAAGGCCTGATATAAAGTAAATAAAATGGTTTCATAATTTTAGGCAAAAATGTGTTCCATACAGTATGACATGTATGAAAGAATATCTCATGAAAGTCATTTTAGTGTATCATACAAGAATAGTGCATCTCTTGTATCAAATGAAATTAGCACCTTTTCTGGCAAGGAAGTTTGGAAATAAAATATTTTAATGTATTCACTATGTGGCTTGAAATCATTCATAGAATCTAAATTACTTTAAAAGCTCATAAATATTAATAATCAGAAGTTTTCTGCATTAGGTTTGTTTTACATTTCTCTTTAAAGATAGTAAAAAAAATTAATCATCTAGCATTGTATCAACCATGTTATATTACAGCCATATTACTAGAAAATATAATTTACAAGAAATTTTAATACTTCTAATTCAAATAATTTTCAATTGCACAGGGCAGGTAGCATACCTAATACTTTTTCAAAGCAATCTGGACTACTTATTTAAATGAAATTCTTCTCTTCAAAACTGTGAGAGGAGATTTGAGATTAAATTCCAAAGAATTACTTTCTATACAATTTTCTGTATTTCCACAGTTGGTAAAGTGCTCTGATTGGAGAAAAAACATTTGTAAAGTTTTTAAAAACTATTTGAAAAGTTTGGAGCAGTATAAATTATTTCCAGATGAGATGTCTGCCAGGTGTCATGTATATGTTTCACTCAAAGGTTGAAATTACACATTTCATAAAATTATTAAAATAAGACTGATTTTATTAACAGATGAAAATTATACATAGAACTCATTATTTGGAGTCATTAGAATTCTTAATACAAAACAATGCACGAAATTATATTTCCTAATGAGTCTCTGTGTTTGCTCCTAAACAACAGATTAATATATATCACTTTACGGAACAGTTACTCAAGTTTCCATTTAAGATTGTTCCATGAAGCTGTCACAAGCAGTAGTTGCTTCCCAGATTGACCAGTTTTCCAAAGATGGGAATAGTTTTATATACATTTGGTGTGTATGCATTTGAGTGCAGGCTATATATGCTAGGACTACCATTTTGTCTTAAAACCTTGCACATGCAGAAAACGTGACTAAAGTAGATGCATTCAGATGGCTCCATCATTAATATTTATTCAGGTAAGATATAGCCTGGTATCCGAAAAGGACTAAAAGTTTCCCTGTTTCCAGGCATTTCAATG
Organism: Campylorhamphus procurvoides; assembly: GCA_013396655.1. Classification (NCBI taxonomy): domain Eukaryota; kingdom Metazoa; phylum Chordata; class Aves; order Passeriformes; family Dendrocolaptidae; genus Campylorhamphus; species Campylorhamphus procurvoides. The sequence continues at coordinate 176,523 of WBMV01000647.1, forward strand.
TGGGATGGAGGACTGTCCTGATGTAAAAATCACACAAATGTTGTTCACTAACAGGCAAGTGCTGATTGGGGAATTACACTTTCCTCAGTGTACACATGGATGAAGGGTTTCCCTGGCTCCTCACAGGCTTCATGAGACAGAGAAAATACTTGAAAATGAACACTCAAGAGCCACAGAAAGAATTAATGGACTTGTGGGAGAAGTGGTGTGAAAGTCCTCACTATCCCAGTTAAATCTAACTCCTCTGAAAAGCTGGCAGCAGAGTGGAAAACGAATAAACGAGGTGTTTTCTCAAAGCGCCACAGTAAGTCAAGAAAAGAGCCACTAGACCTCCCCAACCCTGCACCTAAATCTAGAGCTTAATTTACAACAAAGTTTGATCTTTACTCTTAAAGATACCTTCCTCCTTTATCATGAAAAATCCTTTGAATAAAAGACTAGGATGTTAAAGGTTAATTTAGTGAGAATCTCTTTCTCAGATAAATAAAGCATGTAATTTCGAAAATCAATATTTACTAAAAGTATTCACCATGTAGTCACATCTAAAACGACACAGCTCTTTGAGTTTCATTTTCTCCCTATAATAAAACATAGCTGTCATCAGAAAATTCAAGTACTTTGCAGAGGAAACACCTTTATACCTACCTCATCCATAATCTGTTGCAAATATTACAAGCTGGTGACTGCTGGTAAGCTTTAGTGGTATCTGGGGTATCCTAAGTTCACTTTATTGCTCTGCATACATTTGCATTCAAATACAAATCTAACTACTATTTTGAATCTCTGATTCAGTCTTTTCATTCCATAAGTTCTCAAGAAAAACAAAAGAAAACATGATTATTACTAGTTTATTATGTTGCTTCTGCAAACATGAAATCAGAAGTCATAGAAAATTGTTTTACCACCTGTTCATCAAGGTTTTAAGACTTTCAGAATTTAGATAATCTGGATAACTATCCAGATTATCTAAAGTGCTCATTATACATGCTCTTCAGGGGCTTACATCATTATTTAAAGTTTTTCTGCCTTTTTTCTCTTTGAAATGGGTATGACTATTCATGTTTCATTGTATTTTGTATTTTCACTGTATTTTCATAGTCTTTGAACATTAAACAAATTTTTCTGTTATAAAATTCTATAACATTCGTCTCAGCTATTCTAAAGCAACAGAGTGCTGTAGACCACAGACAGTTGGTCTCTGTGGTATGCAGCCCTAAGATGGCTTCAGGCCTTTGCTCTGACCTCAGGCACAGTGAAACCACGAAGTTACTCTGATTTTATTGGTGTAAAAACTATTGGGAGAAGAACTACATTTATCTAGGGACATTATTTTTGCCGTTCATTTACAGAAGCTTAATACAGTTTGACTCATCATGAGGTAGCACCATGTATTTGTAACTCTAGTTATACAAGGTGAAATATAGCACAGAACCTTCCTTATCAACATTTCTATCCCAATAAAATAGATTCTCCCAATATATTATGAAATCAAATCCTATCATGGGCTCAGTTTTTACTTGCACATCAAGGTCCAGAGTAGCACAAGGAGTCAAGAAAAAGATACAAGGCAAGGGCAAGAGGCTAGTTAAGTTAGAGAACATAGCAGCAGAGGGCATAGGAGGAATATCATTGCACTTTCCTGAAAGTACACCTGAAAGGAAGAATATCAAGTACAGGGACCTGAGGCATGGTCATACCTCCCTGTTCCATGCTGTACTGACTAATCAGAGGCCTACAAGCTCCTTGGCAGCTTCCCTGAAAAGTTTATGTGGAAAAATAAATGCCCATCTTGGGAAAACAGGATTGCCACCCATAATCCAGCACTGCATTTTTGTGGCAAAACAGTGAAGGAGGAAAATAAAAAGGCAATATTCTAAAGCAATATTTCTCATTTTTGTATATTTGCTGATAGTTTGGCAAAATTGCTTTCTTACTTTTGTTTTAAAAGAAGTCTCCAGAACAGTATCTTATAGAAATCCACTGCAACAGTCATTGCTCCTCCCACGCTCTAGGCTCTTTAACTCCAGAAAAGTGCAAGTGCATATCTCACATTGTCACTTGCCCTTCAAATTCCTGTTGCTGTCCAGCAAGCCCTACCAGCTCTCCAACTATTTATATGCATCTTTACACTTTTACACTTAAAGTGACCCTTCACTTTACTTAGAACTGCCATACAGCATGATCAGATAGCATCCCCAGTATGTCAATAGTCCAGCATGATCATCAGACGAAAGACAGGAAAAGTCATGATTCCAAGTACCCCTCTCAGAGTCCAAGAAGTCATGACAGGGACCAGATAATGACTTTAGCCAGGAATCAACAAACTAGTCCTGAAACATCCATATTCTTGGACAAACTCATGAAATAAACAAACTGAAAGAGTTTAGCATCTCTACTTTAGGAATCTTTGAGCCCTGTGCAAATGGATACTATAAAAATAATTTTTCTGGCGTGTTGTGAATTAGCCCAAGCCAGCAGTTCAGTCCCATGAAGCTGCTTGCTTATTCTCCACCGTAGTGGGATGCAGGAGAGAATTGGAAGGATAAAAGCAAGAAAACTTATGGGCTGAGATAAAGCAAACCAAAGATGTGTGGGCATGCAAAGAGAGACAAGGAATTCATTCATCACTTCCTATGGGGAGGCAGGTGTTCAGCCATGACCATGAAAGCTGGGCTCCATCACACAAAATGGTGACTCAGAAGACAAATGCCATCACTCTGAACATCCTTAACCTTCCTCCCTCTTGCCTATGAAATATACTTTTGGTCAGTTGGGGTCAGCTGTCTTGGCTGTGTCCCCTCTCAACTCCTCGTGCACCCCCACCCCCCTTGCTGGTGGGGTGGGGGCAGGAGCACAAAACATCTTGACACTGTGCAAGTACTGCTCAGCAAGAGCTAAAACATCAGTGTGCTAAGACCCTTTTGGTCACAAATCCAAAATATTGCCCTATACAAGCTACTGTGAGGAAAATTAACTCTAGCCCAGACAGAAAGAAAAATAATACATGCAGAAATGTTACTGTATGCTTATATACCCTTCCCTAGATATTTGCAAGTGGCCCCTGTAAAAGTTTGCCTTAGCATTGCCATTGTTTATAACACAATATCTACTGATAAATTTTAAATTTAAATTTTTTATACCAATACTTTTTGTAGAACAAAAGAGTCCTCTAAATTAATACTCAATAGAGGGTACCCATTTTTCATATGAGCAACATCACGAACCTGTGCCAGGATCTGCCAACAAACCTGGTGTGTAGCACACCCTTTTCACAACTTTTTTATTATCCAGACACAGATTTTCAGAATCTGGAAAGCTGTAAGATTCTTATAGTGTGCAGAGACCACTGTGCACCTTACGGACAAAGTTCTTCACTTTACTGCATTCCTTAATTTGCATTTAAAAAAAAATAAAATAAAAATTGAAAGTCTACTTAGATCCATCAGGATGTTAAAGCAGTCCTACATAAAGTTATGCATCTTTTGAGATTTTATCCTGGCATGTTAATGTAGATGATGACACAGTATTTTGGAAATAACCATGTGTGAAAAGAGAGGGTTTATTTCTTTTTATTTGTAGAAATATTAATATATATGTAAGAACCTTACAGTTTCAGATATATATCTAAAAAACATAAGGGAAAATTCTGGCAAATATTTTTTCAACCCATCCATATCTGCTTCATACTTTTCAGTATCTTACTTAATAACATTCCATCCCAGTGGTGTCATACTGCAACAGAAACAAATCAAGGGCTGCTTTATCTGTAAGCATGATACAAGAGGTCTGACTATAATGTGCAAGCTGCTTTGGTTTTAATGAAAGTAATGCACCTATTTCTAAATATTTCTCTGAGAATGAGGCAGTTGAAACCATCAAACCATCCTTTACTTCTGTACCTGTACTAATTTTATTTTGGCAAGCCTAGAACTTTAAGACTCTGTTCCACAACCAAGTGTATATTTTTATGCTTCATTTTAGCAGAGAAAATGAAAAAAACCCAAAACAACAACAACAACCATCAAAAAAACCAAACAAAAAACCACAATAAACCAAATAAACAAAAACTGGAAAAGGACACCTTAAAAAGATATTTAAAGAATTATAGAGTGATTTTTTTTCCTGTATCTCAACTTGTGTACTCCTTTTAAGAGGGCTGATCTCTCTTTTCCTAATTTATCTGATTAGTAGGAAGATACTGTTGCCTGTTCAATTTTACATATTTATTGTATAAACTTATAGCAAAAACATGGGCTTGCTACTTTCAGAAGAATAAGTTGAGTAGCATTGCACACAAAATGAGATTCAGTTCTAATTCAATGAATCATATTTGTTCAAAGGACCCCGGATTATACTGCATTGTATTGAACTGTCTTTACACATATGCATTTTATTCTGATCCTGGCAAATAAAATGTATATGTGAATGTTATCAAAGAAAAAACCTTGAATTTTAGGATCTCTTATGTGTATAATCCTTGTTAACCCTTTGCTTATAACATTTTTAATTTAACTGTTACGTCAGGTGTAAATATTCATCAAATTTAAATTAGTGAAGGCTTTGAAGGACAGTAGAAAGTAAAATATAATGTGTATATAAGAAGAAAACAAAAAAACTACCAATTGCAAAGTCGTCTATCTTATATCTGACACTGTTTCTATTATTATCTACACTGTGTCTAATGCCTCTGTTCTTGGTTGTATCAAGAAATATGATTCCTGTCTTTGTTTGTGCTCTATCCTCATTTTCCTCAGAAAATACATAAATAAAGCACCAGTTCAGCAAATCTACTGTTCTATTATCTTTTCTATTCTTTTTTCAGCTACAATTTCAGTGGAGCAATTTTCTCTTTTATCTTCAGTCTTCTGTAAATATATTTGAAGAACAATTTACTATTAGCTGAAAAGCAATCTGCAGTTCAATGATTACTGTATTTTTGCATCCCTGATTCTTCCTTTAGTATTTTCCTGATTAGTTTTATGTCTAGTTAGCAGACAGCCTTTACTTTGAAAACCTTACATTAATATTTTACTCTGAGGTCAAAAAGCTCTGCTAATCTGGATTCAGGATTTGAGCATGACTCTTTCAATCTATAACTCTCATGAAGCAATACAGCAGTGTTATTGTTAAAGAGAGAAAAAAATTGTATATCATGAAAAATTTTAAAGTATCACTTATTTAACTGTGTAAGCATTTATGTAGCGACTGTCACCTCAGTATTTAGCTGCTCCTCAGCTCTTGAAACAGCGGAACATAACCAACTGCATTTCTCTTCTTGTCTCCCTTATGAAGGAGACACAGCTGGACTGCCATGACAGGAAGTTACAAAGAGAAAATAAGTAAAAGAAATAAATGTTGGTTTTACTATAGAACATGCTAAAATTTAGGTGATTCTTATCTGCTGAGCATCAGTTCTTGTCCACAATGAGAACTCTGTCCTCAGAAGCTCATGAGCCTCCCAGGGACTGGCTGACCTCTCCACCTGTGCCAACAACCACAGCTGAATGGAAAGAGAAGCAATTTCTGAAGATGTGAGGGAATGGTCCCTGAAAAGAGTCTCTGAACTGCATTTTACTGACATTCACTTTTCCTTCTTTGTTACTTTTATTCCATTTTTGGAAACAGTGCTATTTTTTGATCCAGCAAGAACAGCTCTGAGGTATCATCCTGTGTACTCCAACAATTCACATTTGACAGAAAAACAAACAAATAAAATACCAAAACAAAACAAAACCAACAAAAAAACACAACTCGGAACACAACAAACACCAAACATGCCAAAGATACCACTGTGCCAACTTTTTAATGAGTACTTTAATATGGCCAGATGTACCAGTTAAAGGTATCTTAGAGAAGTCTTCCTGTGCAATAAACTTTAAATGTGAAGTTTTGAGAATTTAAAAATTACAGTAGAAATATCTGCAATAAAAAAACAACCTCTTTTATCATGTTAAACTTTCCTCAGTTGCCAGTCACAATTTTAAAAGATTTTGCCTAAAAGTTTGGGTTATTTAAGCTCCAAACTCTGTGTGTAAATTGGTTTGATCAAATGCAGAATGAACTAGTTCACTAATATTATAGTAAAGAAACATCCTACATATACTAGTTCATATTAGTTGTTATTTATGATTAGTTATTTATTAATGAAAATATTCTAAATCTTTAAAGTATTATAAAATTAAGCATAAACAAGAGTGCTTAAAAATATATTCTAGATATGTTTTCCTTCACTACTTGCCATTTATTATTCTCTATTTTTCAAAAAGCTTCAGTCATCTAATTAAAGAAAAAATGTAATTTTATTTATGACACGTATCACACTCACTGAGTAATCAATATAAATAGTTTGTAAAGAATAGATAGCTGGAAAATTTTTGAGAAGTCATTCATTTTTTCTGTTTGAATAATGAATACATCAACCAGAAACAGAGAGTAATTTTGCATAATCTTTATAAACAGGAACAAAAATGAAGATTTAAATATGGCCAAGAACAGGTTCCCAGAGGATAATTTAACCAGCAGCACTACTGACACTTGAAGAATTGTAGCATACCGTAACTCAGTGGTCTTTCTCTCAGTATTGCATTTGTCCGGTCAAACACAATAAAAATTCATAAGCATGAGCATATGTATGCACATATAAATCCAGACTATATTAATGAAATACATGTATCTGCAGCTTTTGTTACTTATTTTCATTTCATAAGAAATTTTTCTTTTTGTCTACTCACATCATCAGAGGATTTCTACCTAAAAGCCTACAAAACTCTGGTTACAGATTATTGATCATGAAGAACCTCAATAATAAACTTCTTGAATATATGTGGGCATATTTTTACACCTATATATTATAGACACTGTAAGTCAGCAGTAAGGGCAGACAGAATGCTGTAAAATTTGATGATGATGATGAGCAGGAGATGGGGTACTTGTAGCTAAGCTGAGTTACCTTCAGAGTTTCTGGTTGTCTTCTCACAGGCATTAAGAATGAAAAACATTAGTTATCTGCACACAGCAGAGCATGATTCATATTATTTCATCTTTATACCTCCCTCACAGCCAGTTTCAGGAGCTGTAAGATATATGTTCTTTGGTCTGCCTCCACCACTCATTTTTCTTCCACCTTTCTTGGTTATTTTCCTTTATTTCTATGAATGCTTCTAAAATAGCCCCTTCCTATGAAAACTGTTTAAGAAACTGCAAAAACCCCAAACTGCTGCAACCTACAGAAAAAGTTCTTTAGTAGGACTTTAGTAGGACTCTTTTATTTTTCCTATTATTGACTTCTACTTTGCCTATTATTTCAACCTAAATAGTGATATTTCAGCAGCTCACAACCCTACTGCACCGAATATGCCATTTCCCATTTTATTTTCCCCATTCCTTCAGTAAATTTTGAAACATGGTATTTCAAACCCTCAACGAATTTTCAATTCAGTGTCCCTGTCATTCTAATATTAATCTCATACAGCGCTTATCTTTGAAAACATGAAAAAAAGATGAAAGAGAAAAAGACATTAGAATTCTTTTTAATATATTATGCTATGCCATACCAGCATAAGGCTTATAGTTTTACTGCTATCCTTAGTGATGAAATAGAATCACGTCTTCAACTCTCCTTGTTTCCACAGTTATCTGCCTTAGGGATTTTTTTTCAATTTTATTTTTAAAAATGTTAAGCTTTCATTAATGATTTTTTCAATTTCTAACCTGTCTCTGTCAGCCGCAGCAGCATTAACTCTTAGAGAGCCCCTGGTTAAGATCAGCCAAAGGTTGCGCTCTTGTTGGTTTGCTGTTATATGACCCCAATTCAGCAAAACACTTAAATATAGTTACTAACCTTCTGTACACACACAAACATATTCACTGGCTGAGACTAAATTCATATCTGAAATCAGAGACCTACACAAAATCCAGTATGAAATCGTGCCTGTATTTGCAAAAATCTTTTAGAAAGAACACTGCATTTTCAAAGGAGAACAGAAATTTCAAGAATGCCATTCTTTTCATTTCTTTGGGGAAATTTTCAGAGCAAAGGTACAAACTTTGCATATTGCTGTGTTACACTCTGTGATAAGATCGGAGTTTGCAGCTGCTTATGCTTTTATAGATATTCTGTTCTTGAAATACACAAGCCATTTTTTTACTTGAATCACTACAGAAAAAAATGCACTTGGCTTGTTAATTCAGGAACAAATACAACCCAAACTTTTGAGAAATTCACGAAGTGTTATCTCTGGGCAATTTATGGCCAGTAAAACTAACAGCTGGTATGCAGAGAATGTTTTCCACTCATATGTTGGTGTTATTTAAAGAATATGTGAAAGGCTTCACTGCTTGTTGGTTTTATTATTCATATTGTGGTAGTACTATGAGTGTTTTATCAGAATAAAGGGCCTTCTATACCAAGAGTGTATTTGAGAGCCATGCTGCACTTACATCCCTTAAAGAGCCAGAAAAATAAAACTTCTTGAGTTAGACTGGAAAGCACTGACCTTTGCAGGCAGTTTGCACCTTCAAAGAAGGATCAATTGCCTCTGGCATTATCACTAAGTTTACAGGTGAGAGAAGATTCCTGATGCTCTATGCTTAAGCTTACTTCAGCCACACTGATTCTCTACTGAGACAGTTAAAATAAATGATAAATGAACAATTTAAGAAGACATTAGTCTTCAGTCTAGAATTAGGGTTGCTGCCATCAATGGAATGCTCATATCACTCAGCATGTGAGTTTTACCATCTTTTCCAGATTTCACATACAAAACATATTTCTGTGATTTATTATATTTCAATTCTTTGTGGAATTAGCATAGGATCAAGAAAGATCTTGAATAAAAATGCAATTTGAATTTATTAATCAAGAGAATTTGTCTCAATGTTGATACACAATTTAGAAACAGAAAACCACAGAATGGTTAAGATTGGAAGAGACCTTTAGAGGTCAGTTTGTCTTACCTTGTTGCTTGAGCAGGGCCACCTACAGCCAATTTCCCAGGACCATGTCCAGATGATTTTTGAGTATCTCTAAGGAGGGAAACTCCACAACATCTCTGGGCAACTTGTGCCAGTGCTCAGTCACCTGAACAGTAACAAAGTGTTACCTGATTTTCAGATGACACCTGTGTTTCAACTGGCCTTCATTATTGCTTGTTCTGTCACGGAGCACCACGGAAAAAAGCCTGGCTTTGTCCCTTCAGCTATTTATATACAGTAATGAGATCCTCCTGAACCTTCTCTTCTCCAGGTTGAACAGTTCCAGCTCTCAGCCTTTCCTCACAGGAGGGATGCTCCCATGCTTTCATCAGCTTTCTGGCCTTTCAACAGACTCTCTCCAGTATGTGGCTTGTACTGGTGAGCCCATAAATGGACACAGCACCCCATGTGTGGGACTCACCATTCACCGGTGTGAAGGGTGAGTCCCCATCCAAGAAGTGAGAAGGGTCACTTCTTGTGACCTGTTTGCAATACTTGATCTAAGGCAGCCCAGGATACCCTTAGCCTTCCTTGCAGCAAGGGCATACTGTTGGCTCTACCAGGACCCAGGACACTGAAACTCAGACAGGTAGCTTTTTTTTAACCCATACTCAAAATAGATAATTTTTAAAACCGTTTTTAAGCTGATATAATATATTTCAGTATAGCAGCTTTAAATTATGTTAGACTTCTTAAGCAGTTAAAAAATTGTATGCTGTGATTTCTAAATAAACAAATGCTAAGGAGAGGGGGAAGGAACTTTAAAGACAGTAAAAAATAGCTCTAACATCATGTGACCTAATCTGTGACCTGGCCTAATCTTACAAATTGATTGAATAAAAAGAAATTTAGCATATAGTGCTCTCATCATGTTCAGCCTCCAGGCTAAGTCTTCTGGTATGTTTTTTTCATTAGATTTACTCACTCAGAAGCAGTACTAGAAGAAACTCATTTTCATTAATAGCTTTTGTGGAAAAGCTAAGCAGAATTTCCTATGCCAGGTTTCAATTTCTTTTTGCTTTCACTTTTCTGCAAGCCAAAGTCCACTATTAAAAAAATAAGCACATATTTCCACTCAATGCCATGAATATTGATCAGCTATGTTCATAATGGCTACATATGTTTCTTCTATTGAAAAAAATGCTTTCTCTCATCTGTAAATATGCTTTTATTTTTTGAACTTCAGCATAATATTGTCTCTTGACAGTTTATTAATTTCACCCATACTGCCAAACTTAAGGGTATCATTGTTGGGTATCACACCACACCTCCAGGGCAGGGTGTCAATCAGCCACAGAAACTGAAAGCTAAGTCAAGCAGGACCAATAGAATATATATTTCTCTTTGAGTATAATAACAATACTTACATATATAGCAACACTAGATATGAGAGTGATCAGTTTTGCACAGTAAGTTCTGAATTAAGGCACCTGAATAATTAATGGCTTTCTTATCTTCAATGTAAAGATGGCTATATCTATGTTGCCAGTCATGGGCACTGATCAGTTGTTACACAGTCCTGTATATGTTCAAGTAATACCCTAAAACTGATCTTATCCACTCTCAAAGATTTGGTTTTTGTCTTTTTGAAGCAATCAGCAATTGGTCAGTTGACACTTACAGTTATACCTTTAGGCCCTCTCATGTTATCCTGTTCTTGTACTCTCAGGGCCACCCTGTTCTTATATTTTCTGAAGTCTCTTTAGTATTTTCTATTTTTGCTTATCAGCCTTAAAGACGTGACTTGCCAATGACATAACTAATTTTTGATTAGCTCATTCTGATCACACATCCCCTCTTGAACAAGGACATGGAATAGCTCACGTCATAAACATAGTGGACAATTAGCTGGTATAGATATTCATAATACTTTGTTAAGCATCATGAGCTAAAGGAATATGATGGTATGTTACTAAAATTGCCTTTCAACGAAAGTAAGCTGCCATGATTTGAAGTCAAGGTTCAGATCAAAATGAGAAGCTGCTTGTCAGTGGCTGAGCATAACTAATCCACACCGAGAAACAGGTCAGATTCATTACTAGCACATCTCCATGTTGGCTCTGAATGCAGAAGAAGCTAATGCATGAACATGTCCTATCAAAACAATATCATTCCCTACAATTTTCTCAATCTGAGGACAGAAAAGGTTCTGCAAATGTCTTCCACATATTGCAGAATCTTCAAATGTACTAAGAATCAATATCTCATCAGCAGGTATCTTTAGTTGTCTCATAATCAGTGCACTTAAATTGTTCAATATTGCTCCATAAATTGTTCTTCAGGAATGCATTGTACACTCTGCAATTTTGACCTAAAAGTTTTAATAGAATTTCTTTTGCATATAAGAAAATTGAAGTTTCACTGTGTATAAACTGAGCTCGCAGCTATGAAAAAAGGAACTTGTCAATTATATCTGGCATTATGCTGTGAGCCTGATGGAGTAAAAATATCCTCAGTTACTTACTAAAGAATCTTTATGAAAGAAATGAGAAAATTAATAGTATTATTATATAATATTGGGTCATTTACACTGAGAAAAATTCTCCAGGCCTGTTTCTCTTATTCATCTCTTAACTCTTCAGAATTTTTTAGTTGGGCTGTAAACAATACAGTCAGAGGTATCAGAATATGAGTCAGGTACATTTAGTGGCTTGCTGGAGTTCTCCTATGCTGCTCTCTTATATGTGGGCCACAATATAAGATATAAATGTTGGTATTTGCACATAGACGTTTAGGTGTGCAGCATGAGTCTAAACTCTGTTTTGCCTACTGGATAACGTGGACCGAGTTTCATCTGCCAAAATGTAGGAATCTGATGTTTGAAATGTTCCAGTGTACTGGAAATATCTGCATATCATTGGCAGATCTGACACATAAATTCCAAGAGATATTTGACCTTTTAAAGCTCCATCTGAAAGCCATATAGTCAGCTTTTGGGCATCACAAGTGGAACCAGACTAATATGTTTAAGAAACTGAATTGAACCTCTGTTAATAAGCATTTGTGTTAAACCAGTACAGAGCCAGGAGTTTACCCTGCAAATAATCTGACCAGTTACAAAATTTCTTCTTTAGACAGTAAGACTCCTGTGACTGGATTGACTAGAACGCTACTCACTGAAATGGCTCTTAATCCTTAGACAAAGGGTATGCAGGCAGAAGCGTACCACTTGATAGAACACTAGAATATCTGAGTTATCTACATGTGGCTGGTAACATGACATAGCAGGGTAGATGTGAGCCTTTCTGAACTGCACATCAGCAGAAAACTCCAGACCATCTCAAGCGGTACTAGACATTTTGGTAAGGGGAATTCAAACACCCAGTATATCTTTTGGAATATACACATACATATAAGTATGTCAAACTCAAACAGAATATTTTGTCATTCTACATGACATTCCAGGAGTGCAACCAGCACAGGAATTAGATGCTATAGTAGTAGTTTTGATTTTACATCTGTTACTTTTGTTCTTTACATAATTTTGGAAGATTTGGATGCAATTTGCAATAACACAGGGTTTTTGATTGTTTTGAAGAGTAAGTTGTTTAAATAAGAGCCAAGCTGTGAAGGTACTAGGAGACACTGTCATAAGAAAGCCCAGAAGGTGCTCCATTACACTTGAGTCTGGGCTTCATCAGATTGTGGGTGAGGCAAGATACTTCAGAATACATATATTTGAATCAGCACTTTCACAATGAAAACTTTCCAAAGAGTAAGCATTCAATAGAGGGAAAATAAACACTTTGAAAAGACAAAGAACAAAGTGCTTTCTAGGTACAACTCATACAAATATATAATGAGAATCACAATGAAGAAAATGGGTGGCAGGGTCCATTCATTGCCATTGTCCAATTTTGACAGGAGAAGCATAGTATAAGTCATAAGGCTAAACACACGCAATTATGTGGTTTCTGGATTGTAGTTACTTGGAACTGTGAGACCAGCTCCTCATCTCTCTTTAAAGGACTATTCCATCACTATAATCCACTTCCTAGGCAGTTTTAAAACAGTTCTCTAAATTACTTTAAAAAATGCAGTGTATACTTACATTTATGCATTCAAAGTGAAGATGACAAAATACTGTACACCATTGTGAGACTGGCAGCTTAGATTTTGAAAATTCAGAAACAGAAAATGCTGAAAAACAAGATCATTGAACCAAATAACCTTTCTGAAGATCTAGATGTGGTAACAAAGTCTGACTTCACAGCAAGCAGTCAGAATCTATAAAGTTATTAATAAAAAAACAGATCCATCTAAATGGACTCAAACCTGGCAGAAACACTAGAATACTATTAACTGGACCTACAATGTGATATTTACTTTTTATCTGAACAACCTGATGATGGACAGTACCAACAAAAAAATTACATGTTGCAGAACAGCTCAGAGAAACCAAATCAGAACTATGCAAACAGTTTTGTGATGAGCTTAAAGTACAAAGTGTGAAATGAGCTGTGGCTTCCTCAACCCTGAAAATTCAATCAAATTGGACTGTCTATATCTGTTTGAGTAATCTATTTTCTTCACAATGATAATGGTAAAATATTCAGTAAGGTGCATTTTCCCCACTATTTCCTGGGCATTCATTAATGGGCTTGACTTTTACTGGAATATTCAATACACTGGAATATTCTGGATCTTCTTTAGTAGATATTTGATATGAAAATTAGGGTCATTATACTAGGTGTCCCATTCCAACAAATGATTTACTTCCATGTGTATACTTTGATATCTAATATTACACAACTGTGTTGACACACATAAGGAGAAAAAACACTTAACACCATAATGCGGACAGTTGTTCAGCCTTCAGCAATTTGCTTCACAATCTAAAAAGTCCTTAATTGATATTTTGGTGATTAAGCAGGGAATAATCACCATTATATCATTGTCAATGCTAGATGACAGTTCAGAGTTGTTCTCTGGTGTTACTGAGCAAAATAAAACTCTGTCAGGTGCTTTCAGTGATCCTGACCAAAAAAACCCATTGTCTAAGGCTGATTTAGTGATCCACATAGAGTAGATTGTGCTGCATCTCATGTTGTGTTGCACAAATTCTGTGGCTCCATGGTAATCTCAGCTGTCTCCTTATTACACACAAGCCTGCAGGCAGCTCTTACTTGGTATCAGCAATTATGCCGCCTCCATAGCCTTCCTCAGGAACCCTGCACCATCTCTCTCACTCTCTCTCCTCTCAAGCGCACCCCAGTACAGAACAGTGATATGATATCTAATCAATGCCAAACACATGGACACTAAAATTAGTAGGTACAATTTGTTTGTTTCAAGTTCTTCTATTAATCTAGTGCAAACATTATATTGAAGTACCACAATATTTTTCAGTTACTCAGAATGAGTGAATTTTGAGTACCTTTCCATCTTCTCTTTGCTCCTGAGAAACATTTCCAAGATGCAGGTTTCTTAGTGTTATGTGTGCATCTGGGTGCATTATGCAAGGATCTGTCTAAAGGTTAATGGAAGAATATACTTACAACCCAGCATCCAGGCCCCACAAAACTCTATACAAGCTATTTCTTGGATTAACAGAGAAAGTTTTTTCCATGGGATAATTAGACTGCTGATGTTATTCACTTCCAAGTGGCACTTAAATAATTGTGATGACATCTGCTAAGTGCATCTTGAGACACTCCTTTATAATTAATTACTCATTTTCATGAATCATGGATCCATCCAAAGTATACCTGTTACCAGTAAGATGGTGGTAATGGAAATTTAATAGCATTTTTAATTTTTTTTACTGCATTGTGTGGTTAAGATTTTTATCCATCTTTGGTGGACATTATATCTGAGTTATTTCAGTCAGACACCCTGATAGTCTTGATTCCCTGGGCTCTGTCTATAGCTGCTAAAGCATTGAATGCTCAGACACAGGCAATAGGCTCAAGTTGGCAGCAATGCACAGGCTGCAAAGCTGTAACCCTTCTGGGCAGGGGATGTCTTTGTGTAAAATCACTACTGAGCACGTGTGACAAAGGACAAGAGTTATGGTACACTCTGCCTGTGTGCTTAGTGCTTCTAACACTGTTTCAAATATAGTATTATTTTCATAGGAAAATGTGCATATGTATTTTTGCCTAATTGTTTTTTATTTGGTTTCTTATTTTTAATAAGAATCTCTGCTAATCTGTGGATGCATAAAACTTGTTCTAAAATGAATACAATGTTTGCTTTATTATGCTGTAAGGATGTTTCCTTCAGATAGGAGAATGTTTTGCTAACAGAACCATTATGAGTACACTCACTAGTGAGTAATAGTGTTTTATATAGGTTAGCGTATCTAAACAAAGTCCTTAGCTACATATAGCTCTTCAAAAAGCATTATTAGAACTTTCTACCTAAGGAGTCTCAATAGGAGAAATGTCTGGCTGTGGCTGACTGACTAATAGCTATGTTTGGTGAGGTGACATGGCTCTTTTTCATTTTTAAGTGGTATGTAGCTCTCCCATATTTCTCTCTTATCCTCCAGTCTAATTTTTTCTAGACGTCACCTTCCAGAGCAGCCTGCTTTTTACTTTTAGTCTTGTTGGATACAAGGAGATAAAACAGAAAAAATACTGTTTCTGGAGCTCCTACCCTAGAATCCTTACGTGTTGAGAATAATGACAGACTATTTTGCTGTCTTCATTTTTAGGCAGGGTGATGTCTGAGCTGCAAATTTCACAGGATCTGGGGCTGAGACATATGTATTCTGACAAAGGCCAAGAAGATATTTACACACATGAAATAATATCTAAGGCAGTTGCAGCTATTGCAATACAACAGTAAATAAATATCTGTAATCAGTGGTATCTTACTGTGATCTTCATTCATCTAATGGAAGCATACAGAGCAAAAAAGGCAGGTATTTCTTTGAAGTGTGTAGAGATGTGACAGGGGGCAATAGGCACAAGCTGCATCAGGGGAAATTTTATCTGTATTTAGTTCCTCACCCAGTGTGGTTAAGCACTGTGACTGATGGTCCAAAAGGCTTGTGGGATGTCCAGTTTTGGAGATAACCAAAGCCCAACAGGATGAGACCCTGACCAACCTGCTCTAGGTGACCTCACTTCAATCGGGAAATTGTACTAGATGGCATCCAGAGAGTCCTCGCAAACTAAATTAGCCTATGATTTTGTGAACTACTCTCTGTCCTTATCCTTCACCATGACTAGGTTTCAGTCAGCTGTGATTCAGTCAGCTTTCCTAAAAACTACACAATATGATAAATCAATTCTTATTTAAATGACTACTCTGGAAAAAACTTGAATGTTATGATATGTCTTAAAACGTGTTATAGCTTTGAAAGAGCCTTACCCTGGCACTTAATTTGGTAAAGCTGTCAGTGGTTTAAAAGCAGAATAGAAGTAATTTGTATTATTTTAATTAGCACATGTTAAAGACCTCACTATAAACACCCTGTTACTCTATAATGAATAGTGGTCTTTGTATAGAACTAGCACAACTTTTGCGCTCCTCAAATTCTATGTTAAATAAAATCTAGTGGTCTGGAGATGTCAGTCATTTTGCAGAATGCAGAAGATTTAATACCATGCCTAAAGAAGTTATAACTGAACTGTCCAGAAATTTCAATTGCATGAAACGGAATGGTAGCCAGATTTTACATTATTCTTTCCTATAATGCAATTTATGTTAGTTCTTTCACTGTCTTCCAATTATCATCAATAGCTTATCAACATATCATCGACAACTAAATTTATACACATATTTTTAGGCTGTACATGAATGAAAATTTCATGGTGAATAAGATTAGAGTAAGATGGTTAGGTAGCCACTGACTACAGGCCTCCAACTGGATTATACTCCACTGACCACGACCCTCTGAGCTCTGCCATTCAGCCATTTCTTGATCCACCTCTCTGTCCACTCATCTAATCCACATTTCCTGAGCTTACCAATGAGGGAATTATGCACTTTTGACTATGAGAGACAGTGCCAAAAGCCTTGCTGAACTCAAGGAAGAAATCACCCACTTCTCTCCCCTCGGTGACCCATCCTGCCATGTCATCATAGAGGGCTATCAGATTGGTCAATCACGATTTCACCTTGTTGAATCCATGCCTTCTGC
Organism: Campylorhamphus procurvoides; assembly: GCA_013396655.1. NCBI lineage: Eukaryota > Metazoa > Chordata > Aves > Passeriformes > Dendrocolaptidae > Campylorhamphus > Campylorhamphus procurvoides. The sequence continues at coordinate 193,588 of WBMV01000647.1, forward strand.
TCATGACTACCTTCTTTTCTTCTACATTCTTATTCATGACCTCCAAAATGATCACCTTTCCAGGGATGGAGGTGGGGCTGATTGGCCGGTATCTTCCCAAGTCCTCCTTCCTGCCCTTTTGGAAGATGGGAGTAACACTGGCCTTCCTCCAGTCATGAGGCGCTTCCCGTGTTCTCCATCACTTTTCAAAGATGATGGAGAGTGGCTTCGCACAACTCTCAGAAAGTGTGGGTGCATCCCACCAGGCACCCTGGATTTTCAGGAGTTAAGTCTATCTAGCTGCTCTATAACTCAATCTCCACAACCAAGGGGAACTTCAAAAGTCAATGAAAATTCTTTAATTTCTAAAACCTGAAACTACTTCTGTGAAAAAAATTTTGTCAAGGGTGGTCAGCACTACAGAGCAGCCTCTCTATGTGGGACGACCATCAGTAAACCAGAGCTTTACACCTGGAAAAAAAATAAAATAAACCTGGGATACAATACAGAAAAGGTACAAGTTGAAGAGAATATTCATTTTTTTTGTAACACAAGAAATATGTGGCACTTAAAGAAAAGGTCATGCAGTAGGTTTAAAACCTGCAATAGACATTATGTTTCCTTACTTGTTTGCTTTTTTCAAATAGCGCATGACTAAATTGCAGAGTTCATAGCCACAGGATATCATCCAAAAGTAAATATGCTATTAAAGAGGATGGGACATTCAGAGAAGATATCACATAGATACTACAGAGTTCTTATACTCTTTCCCTAAGTATCTGCTGCTGACCAGATATGAGGTAGGATATTGAGGTATTTTGTGTGGACATTTCACCTACATGTAAAGATCAAAGGCTGTAGCTAGAGAATGTAGCTAAAGAATGTATCCTGTCAAAGCCTGAACCATGGGAATTTTACTTCAGTGCTGTAGTTGCATAATTTAAATGTGTAGCCTCAGAAACCAATAAAAACCGCTTATTTTCTACTGTTTTTCTTAAAATAGAAACACATGCTTTCATGAGCAGTGCAACTAGTGATGTTTGATATCGTGGTTAACTTTGAACTTAGAAGCAATATTTGCCATGGTTGTGGTATTACTACACACCAGATCATTGATATCCAACTGTACTTGAGTTATCACAGTAGTATGGGGTTTTTTTCATTCCCACTGCAAAACCATTCTTAATTTTGTTTATTATTGCTATGCTGTGGCAGTCCCTTTAATGTCCTCTGGCCTTGTTTTCTGAAGTTATCTGCAGCAGCTGCTCAGTGACACATTTCTAGCATTTCTAATTCCCTTTGACTGTTCACAACCACTATCAGAGCCACAAAATTTGAAACACTGTGAAACTATTCTACCCACATAAAACAGAGAATGTGATCCTAATAATCCAATAATAAATTCAATATAATTCAATAATAAATTACAGTTATTTAAAACAGATTTGTATGTTCCATTTCATCAACATGAATTATGCTTTCAAATTATTCTCAACATTAGTAATTATGCACTTTTGACTAAATCAAACTAAGCAATACTAGCAGTGAGTCTGTCACCATTTATTTTCAGAATTAACACATGACTGAGACAAATATAGGAGTACCCTAAATTTCAGCTATATGTTTGTTCTCATCAAAGACTAAGAAATGTTTAATTCTATTTTATGAAAATCTGAACAACATATGGGAAAAAAAAAAAAGAAAAAAATAATTAGTCCTTTTTTCAGTGCACTCCCAGGCAGATTTGGTTCAGAGATTTCTTTTCTGCAGGGACATGACTTCTAAATTTTTTTCCTGCCTAAATCAAGATGATTCTATCAATTTATGAGAAGTTATACTTTATAAATGCAACTTACTTCATAGATAAGATTGCAAGATAGACAACCATCTTGCTGAAATTATTACTTTTGGTAGAAAATTCTTCCATTTATTCTGGCAGATAGCTCTATTGGTGACTAAATGCTCAGCTAGTTTTGTACATCCTTGAAATGTAGATATTTATTTGCATAGGTACACTAACAAGGTCAGTGGGCAATAAATATAAAAAAGACAAGAAAATATTATGAACAAAATCCTCTTTCAGAGATAATCTCCTTCACTTCTAAGTGCATGACCTTTAATAGCTAATTTTCCTCAGCTAACTATGTCTTAGCTCATTTTATTTTACTCTTCATGGTCTCCTGCTGGTCCAAATAAGAGCTTCCCAGATATCTGAATCACTACAATACTGCATTTTAGATACTTCCTATGGGAAAGTGAAGTCATTAAACCAACGGCAGAAAATTATCTTCTTTTAGCCTGGATCCACCTAGCTCTATTTGAGGAACTACTTACTTAGACCTCAAAGTAAGAACAACAATTTTCCTCAGAGGATTTTTTAGCACCTTCTGAGTGGCTGCAATGGAGCTGTTATACCACTAATCATTCAAGACCTATGAATCCCAGCTAATGAATTCATTTGTAGCACATCCCCAGTGAGGCTTAGCTGTCAGCAATACTTCCTCCTCTCACTTCTCAGCTGCTCTCCACTCACTGGAGAAGAAAACACAATTGCCTTCCTACGTGCTCTGACCAGCAGAGGTACAGCCTTGTGTGTGACTCCAATCAGCGCAGTCAGGGCTCATACAAGGCACCAGGGCTGCTCACCTCCTCCTAGTCATATCTGAGGGAAGGAGAAGGGCACTGGGTGCTTCACTAATCTGCAGCCACCCTTGCCCAGTCAAACTCCTTTCTCCTCCAGTTTGACATTGATAGTATCACCTTTATTCCCTGAATTTCCTCCTTTAGCTACAGTGTTATGCAAATAAATAATCATTCTCCAGATAAATTGTAACAAGTTTGCATCTGAGGCTGTTAGAAGAACGGTGTGAATAGTCTGTGATGGAGATAGCAGTATCAGACTCCTGAAGTGTGTCAAGACTTCTCCAACCCAGAGCTTTCCAGAATGAGTTTATTGCTGCCACCCTGACACCAACTGAGCAGGTCAAGGCAAGGCACTGAGATTCAGTTTCACTGAGCACCTCAAGGAAGCTGAAAGGAAGAGACAAGGTAAAGCCTTTTTTTCCCCCAGACCTTTTAGTTCTTTGGCTATTACTGTGGGTTTGCAACCCCCTATCACCTTATCTGCACAATACGCCTGAAGATACATCAAGATAAAAATTAATCTATTAAAAATGTACATAAATGAGGACAAAAATTATTATACTGTATGATCAGTGGAAAAATAGCACCAATATACACAGTATGGTGCCATAGATGCTTTCATTAATGCAATTGTCTCTACAGGCACAATGCAACTTTGATTAATTTTTCCACTCTTAGTCTGTATTTTTCAGAATGTTAACTGTTTCCATATCCAATCTTTAAGATTCTTAGTAAGAGGTGCTAAAAAACCAAACCAATGAAGCAAAAACCCAAATTGCAATTAAAAAAAAAATCTGCAGTTTTTAACTAAGATCTTAAATAATTTTACATTGAACTGGTTGTTGGGTGGTGATCATAGTCCACCATAGCAGAGAAAGGTCATAAGGTTTAAGAAACAAGTCCTTTTCCAAGTCTGAAGCCAAACAGGACCAAGTTCGGCCTTGTTTTAGGAATTAAATATAGTTACAAGCTCTGGAATTATTTAACTATTATGCAGCCCCTGACATATTTGGGAACTACTTCTTTCAGTAAAAAATAAAACCTACTTTGGCATAGTTTAGTTGGCCAGCAAGCGTGTAAAAAGCCAGAACTGAAGAAAATTCCTGTGATCTTGAAAAAGAAAAGTCAGGTAAGTAATTCCTTGCACTTCATTCTGCTAGTGAATTAATTATGTGGAAAAGGAGAAATCATCTCTGACTGTTTCATTCTTTACTGTGAATCTGTGACCATAGGCAGTGGGTGAACTCTGTCATGTTTTCTGACCTTAGTCCCACAAATTTTTGGAACATGAGGTGTTATTCTGCTCTAAGAAGAAACTTAGATGACTACTTCATTTATTACAAGGTTGTTACACAATCTGATTTTTGTTTAGTATTTCTTATTGAGACTTCAGCTTTGCTCAATCCTAAACCTTCACAAGACAGTGATGCAGCTAGTTCATCATTGTGCATCCACTGAGGTGCTGTAGTAATTTTGCCTGTGCTTCTTGCCATCATGGAAAAGAGCACTGCATAAACAGTAAGATACAAATTTATCTATTTATCTCTGTAAACTGTCACAAATATAAGCATTATTGACAGGTATAGCACACATTTATGTATTTTTGTATTATATTATAACTGAATGGAATCAGACTTTCTTTTAAAAGATGTCCCAAACCACCTATCAAACTTTCTTTTTTGGAACACAAGAATGTCAGTCTCACAATGTGATCTAAATTTTCATTTAATCTCCTTCAGTTGTTGTATTTGTCTTACTACATTGCAACAATTTAGAAAACTAAAAAAAATTTAAAAACTTCCAAAGAAAGCTAAACCATAAAACCATTTTGTACAAAATTTCGGCTATCAATTTGAATTTAATGTGGCAGTTTGACACACAACAGCAATGTGAACAGAAATGTAAGGTAGGCATGCGATGACGTAAGAGAGTAGGATGGCAATGACAGCTGTCTGCAGGCAAGCAGAGGGAGGGACAAAGCATATGAACCAGGTGGGAGAAGTGAGGAAGCAGTACCTGGAATAACATCTGGTGTCAGATTTGGAGGCAAAAAGCTTACAAATCACTCATTAGGAATAAAGCATTCTTTTCAGCTTCTCTTGAGAAGTTTTCCTATTTCTTTCTAGATATTTGCCACTTTTGTGTATTTCTGTTGCTTAAAATAAGTGTTCATAGCTATTACTTGGATGCTTTATTTTTAGAGATCTAGCAGTATATAGAACCCTCCTTACACCCTTCTTTCTGAGTTGCTGTTTCAGGTTTAAGTGCTCAGCTGTGAGTTCTGTATTTTGAAAATTTGCTGTTTCCACACTGTTCTTTTAAAGAAAATCCCATTACTGAAAACAGAGATGCTTGCAAAAATTAGCCAAGGGCATTAACTGAAAGGAGTTGCTGTTTAATATTTTTCTATAAATAGCATAGTGTTTCTTTTCTCCAGAGACCAGCTGTTCTATCTGGTTAAGAAATATACACCTATTAGACAAAAATCTGAATAAATAAATGTGATAAATATAAAAATGTAAATATATAAAGGTTTATATATGCATGTATTGGAATACATTCAAGAGATTCACTGAAATTTTTCACTGAATTAATTCACTGAGTTTGAAATACATGTGCATTTCAAGAATATATATCAAATATATTTGAAATATGTGTGTATATAGGTCAAACATATTAAAATATATATATTTCAAATTTGGTGTTTAAAGGATTGGACTGACATTATCACAGCAGAGCTTTTAACTTGTAATGGGACTTGGGACTTGTTAGAGAGAAGCAGTCCCCAAGAGCCTATTCAGAATCATTCTTCCAGGGCTACCTGGAGTCAGGGTAGTTTCAGACTACTTGTTTGTTCTACAGTTGGTCTTCCAGGAGAAACTGCTACTTAACATTAGCTGCAATGGATGAATCTAAAAATACAAATATTTTTATGACATGGGTAGCACATTGATATTTTAGGAAGTAGGCTGACCTCAGTTGTTAGAAAGACATACCTACTGACTGTGCTTGAAGTGGTAAAATAAGTTGCAATGTAAGCTATTTCAGTGATTCCCACAGGATTTTCTCAGCATTTTACCCTCCTTGAAGAACTCATTATCACTTATACCGAGGTGACATCAGTAATAAAACAGGTAGGCTAAGAACACCATTTATTTTGTTTCATAAGTAGAGGTTATCTGTCTGTGTCACTGGAAAATGTTTATGTTTCACTGGGACGTCCATGACTTTTTCAGAAACTCACTTAAATGCAGGGCACTTCTTCTCTGAACTGCAGTAGGGTCCAATCCCACAGGAACTTCCTAACCCTCAATAAAATCTTACTAAATTTTTTTTCCCCCTTGCTAAGTATGGATGGCCCATGTCAGCAGTGAGCCCAGCACCGTGGCACTCCAAGACAAGACATACACACTGACAGAAGTAGATTGCACTGCCCAGTGGGAATTCCCACCACGTAAAAATGGCTGGAGCCAGTTTCAGTGATATTTGCCTCATTGTGATTAGAATTATTTCACTCTCTCTATTGAAAGCCATATTTTTTAGAGTTTTTTAATACTTCCTTCTTCCTTTCTTAGCATATGACTATATGAGGCATTGAAACATCTGAGCTCACACTTTCTCCTTCTAAACCAGTATTGCACCTATGTACAACTGTTGTATATAGCAGAGATTTCTGGGAAGAGATTCTATTCTGCCATCCATAGCTTACACAGAAAACCCATAGCTGTCAAAGGAAGGATCAGAGGAGTTCTATGTAAAAATCTCTGAAAATATCTGATTCAGCCTCAGCAAAATCATTTCCATGTTGCACAGACATGTGGCACTTCTCTTGAGCAGGAGGTTAAACACAAACAGACTGATGTGAATACTTCCTCAAAGCCAGAAAAGAAACCAACATATTTATAGTAGAATTATTTCCTGGCTTTCTCAGTGCCAGGAAAGGGCCCAAGGTAATTGCAGCAGAAATAACTCCTGACTTGTGATTCAGAGGTCTACTCTGTACCACATCAGAAAATATTCCATATATCTTTATATACTCAGTAGACAGCCAACTACCAGACCCTGGCAGACTTTTGGTCCAAGTCAAGGAATAGATCTCGCAACAAGTTCACGATTAAAGAAAGAAGTGTGCCTCTGCCATTCTCCCTCCAAATTTCAATGCTAAACTTTGAATTGTTGCTTGCTAACAGCTTCAGTACCAGAATGGTACTTGGCACATTTAATTTGCTAGTATAGATATAGCCAGAGGGTCTATGAAGAGCGTTGTCAGAAGCATAGCAGGTTTGAGACCTCATTTGAACTACTGGGATTCTTTAAGCTCACAGGAATTGTAATACCAACTTTCAATAATTATATGTAAGAAAACATGAAATATCACTTTAAACTATTCTACTGATTTATTTCAAAATCTGTATATGTTGATTAGAAACCAGAGACACTCAACTCTAAAGTAAAACAGTAAAGTACAGTAATTCCGCAGAGAATTTATAGCATTGTAAGTACATATCCCATATATCATGCTCAGATTCTTATAGATAAGATTTTAATTGTGGATTAGCCAATTAATTATTTCCACACAAACATAAAGCAATAACAAAAACAAGAATAGGCTTATTAATACTTACAACTTTAATTTTCTAGTAAAGGAATATAAGGCCATTAGTGAGCTAAGAACATTGTCCCTCTCGAGTAAAATAAACTGGCTTAATATTTTTGGAGCTGCTTAAAGCGTAGAGTTATTATATTTTCCCCAAATTAAAGTATTTTCATTTCATTTTGCTGAAAAAATAATCCCTCAAGTATTTATAATGCATGGATATACAACAATTGGTAATTTTGTTTAATAGTGCATAGAAATTAAGGACCATGGATTTTTGAAAAGTAAGCTTCAGTGGCTTCAGGGACCTGAGGAGGCTATATGTAGCCAAAGTGTTTGAATGGCTGCTTAAAATTAGTTTCCTGGTTTACACAATATGTTATATGCAAAGACATGGTCCATTGATCTTATCTCTCCATTTTAAAAGTGATCTATGCTGGTAGCTTAACTATTTGTACATTACAGTCTTTTTACATTCACAAGCACCTCAAAACCTCACTAACTGTGATGATAGAGCAAAAGTGGAAAGGGCAGAACAAGAAGAAAGAATCTTGAAATACTGGCACAGAAGAAAAAGCCAGAAGCTGGAAGCAGTTTAGTATTCAAATACAGAACTGGAAATGCAGGTGAAACACAGACCCAAAAAAAAAAACCCAGCACATCAATTTCTTCATGAAGGTGAGAGTAGTCACAAAAAGCAATTGCATAAATATATTTTTTAAAAAGAAATTGCTGTCACAGAGACATTTAACTACCTTCAATTAAGTCTGGAAGAACAAGTCTGCCACAGAAGTTTGCAGATCATTGCTTTCCTAACAGGAAAAAAAAAACAACCAAACAACTTTTGAAAGATCCTATTTTAATTTCACAAAGTAAGAAAAATTAAGAAGCAAAAATATTCAAATCGAATTTTTTTCCTCTTAAGATTAATCTCTATACCCTGCTTGGGATCAGGTATTAATGGGCCTCAGTAGCCCAAGGCTAAGAGAGTGACATTGGAAGAGGTTGATGTAAGTTCACTAAACTGTGATGAGTTAGAAGCCAGAGCAGTTCACTCAGCTTGGATTGCATGTTCTGGCAAGGCAAAAGGGAGGATTGCTCTGTGGAACAGAAAATCAGGCTCCCACCCAGCCATTTACTCCAGTGTGCACACAAAACACTAACAGCTTAACCTTTTTGGCAAGAGACAACCACTACAGTAGATGTGTAATAGAACATTTCAGAGTCCTGCCTTTAAAGAGAACTGCTGTAAGGAAAGTTGTTAAGATGCTCATACTAGAATGCTATAAAAAGAATCAAAGCATAAGTTTTCTGCAGAGAACAAGAAACAGCCTAGAACAACCACAGCCTGCATAAAAGTGGCAGCAGCTGCAATCAAGGGAAGTTGGTTCTGATCACCAGGAATGATTTTAGATGCATCAGTATCAACAGCACTTCTTCAAATAATTTGTTTGGGAAAGTTTCAGTGTTGGGTTTATCTTATCAAATTTTAGGCTTATACTTCTGAGATAGTCCCCCAAGTTACTCATGCAGGCAGTGTTTGAAAGATAGCTAATCTTAAAAATATAATTCAACTGCTTCTAAATGACTGTTTTATGAAGATGTGAACTCCATCTTTGATACTACTTTCTTTCCATCTTTGCTTCAACTGCAAAAGTCCATATGAATCATTCAAAAGTAGTTTAGGTAAGTTGTATAACATTAGTTAAATGTATTCTAACTCAACCATCACAAAAATAGGAGGGAAGACAACCTCACAGCAGGTAAGTTAGTGAGACCATGCTAAAGCCACTGACAAAGAAGAAATATCAGAATCTTAAACTCTGTGTGCAAATGCATTCAAGAATTGTCGATCTATGCTGCAAGTTTTGCATAAGTTTATTTATGCTGAAGAAAGGATTACACCCTGCTTCAGGATTATTTTTCTCATTATTACATTAGTTTGTTACAGGAACCTGAAATACAAAAGGTAGTTTGCAATGCTGGTGTTTAATAGACATGGATTCTTACTTTGATAATGACATGAAAGAAATCACAAGTAATTATTAAGAATTTAAATATTTTGCAAAAGAGAAAGGTTTTAAGTACATTGGTTGGTCCATAACAGTATGTGAGAAGCAGAGCCATAGGGAAAATCTGGGTGACCAGGACTCTGCATTTGCCCTACAATCCTCCCTAAGTATTTTTACATAAAAGCATTGTAACCGCTACATAGACTTTTGAAGGAAAAAATAAGTTTGGGCTGGCTGCTATAGAATATGTTTGCTGGACCATTAATCTTGCTTATTATCTGTATTGACTGTGAAAGATACTGTCATACATCTAGCTGTGATCAGGCATTTGTCTTGATAATAAATAGATGGTAGTGCACATACACTGCAGGTATGAATAGAAAAATGTAGCCTTCCATCTTTCTTTCATGAGAGGTATCTTTATGATTGAAAGGTGATTTTGCATTACTAACGCTATTTTCTGCTACCTGCTGCAGAATAACTTAACTCTGGTCTTCTAAGTAAACAGCTGGGTTTGTCCTCCCTGCCACGCACCAGCAGGTAACTGAGTGAGTGTGTAAGGGTACCAACGAAGTCCGCAAGCAATGAAATGCATTCACATTGTTAGCAGCTTCCTGTTACTAACAAGAGCAGCTTGATTGTGTTAATAGCAACTTAATGACGAAAGTGAGTTCTAATAAATTCTGGTTGTGATCTGTGTTTTCTGCCAGCTCAATTAGCTGTTAGAGAATGGAGTTTACAATGGTCCATCCAGCACCCCTCCAGCTATCTCCAAGCAACTGTCCAGAGTCTCTGCAAACACCAGACAAATACATCAACTTTTACAGAATTTCATATCTTTGGCACTTAAAGGTCTTTTTTCCTTTGACTATCAAAAAGACTTGGATATGCCTGGAATAAATACCAAGCTTTTAGGAGTTTGAAGCAGGAAGAACCTTGCCACAGTGGTGTCAAAATGATACGTAAAACCCTTTCAGTGATGCTACTTTTTTCACAGTGGAGATGTGTGCATACCATACATGTAAGAATAACATCCAAAAATTACTTCTTAGGGAGTCGCTTATCTTGGAAGATTTGGCATTTCCCTGGACAGTGATAAAGAACAAAGAAAGAGTTTTTCTAAAGCAAGTCCTATTGTGAAACAGTTAATGCTTTAAAATCAGAAATTCTGAGCACCCCAAACTTCTTGTACAGAGTAAATTCGTCAATTTAGAGAATAATATTTCAGTTAGATTGAAAAAAATCTAAGATGTATGACTGCATCCTTGGATTTTAAAGTTCTTTTGACTAATAATAGATACCGTACAACCATGAGTATAGTCAAAAACATCAAGTAAAACATTCACTTTAGCTTATACTCACTCCCCTTTGAATATTGATTATGCTTTGAACCTTCAAATTTTTTACACTGATGTGTGAAATTTGCATCTCTTAGTAGTTCCAGTGGAACATAACATTAAAAGGTGCCATGAAATTGCATAGCTTGACAACCTGTAAATCATGAACTACAAACCTTAGCTCTGTCTCTTCTCCTTTTGGTCTAATAATACACTTTTGAACTAAGAAGCACTCGCATTTTACTATTCAGTGGTTTTAAACTGATACTTTAACTTTGTGCTAATTTTTCTTTCCAGGATAAGGAGGAGGAGTAAGAGATTAGAGAAAACCGGTGGACACAGAAGGTAGAGAACAGCTAAACATTTTATAAGGAAGAACTGGGAGATAGTGCTTTTGTTTTCCTTTCAATCCTATCAAGCTTGCTGTCATGTTTAGTCTTACTGTTTTAAACTGTCTACGTCATTTTATTTACTACATCAGTTTCTGCAAGAGGAACTAAATTCAGTGATGGATGGGTCTGTTGAAGTCCTAAAAAGTCACAGAAAACATTCAACTTTAAAAACAAACATGCCAAAAATGTGAAAGTACTCTCAGATTGTTGTGGGTTTTTTCAATGTATTTATAAGTTCTTGAGTACCAAATAATTAAACAAATACTCTCAAAACTATTTATCATTTCCTAATTGTTTCCAAAGTGTCAGCAAGAGAATTTTTTTATAGTCTCAATATTCTTAAAGTCTTTACACTTCTCAGTCTGTTGTTTGTGATTTTCGTTACCTGTTCTCAAAGGTCACTTATGAGTCTTGTTTGTTTTCATGGGAATACAAACACAGTCTGGTTACAGACCTACAGTGACTGCATTTCATCTTTCTTTCCTAATCCATTCAGTTTCCCTCTTAGCATATTCTCTGGGGAGTTCATGCTTCCTCATACTGCACCAACATTATAAAACTGAAAAATGCAGGTTTTTCACAGTACTAATCTCACTTTCCTCTTTTATTTTTTCTTCTATTTTTTTTACCCTTATCTTAAACCTTGTAGTATTCTGAACCTTACTATATCCTCCCCAGTTCCGAGTGTGGACAATAATCTCCTGATGGCACCTACCCCAGCATGAGTAAAGGCATCCTGTTGCTGAAACAGTGAGGTTAAAATGAATTCAGGTTGATAGTGCTTAATGATTACTCTTGTAAGGTTATTTTGGGGTTTCATTTGTTTCTGTTTCTCTATTTCTCCTTTCTAAGATGATTATATGAAAATGTTTCTTTACATGAAACATTGAACTATTTAAACCCCTTATCTATTAAACAAAAAACTAATCCTGTACTTAAAATACTTCCTTAAATAAAATTTTATTTAAATTTCAGATCATAATATTCTTCTTATCTGTTCAAATATTCAGTTACAGCAGGCTTTAGAGTTTTACAAGTGTCAGACACTTCTTAGTCTGGTAAGAAATTATTTCATTAGCTTTCTGATGCATTTTACATAGAGGGAGAATTGCTGTCTCCCAGATTAAGAGTTTCACCTTTGCTTTAGACACGCTAGAGCTAATTTTGTCAATAGTTTCCTCTGAGATCCAGTCCTCAGTATATCAGCACAGGTGCCGGAAAAGGTTAGTGCCTGCAATCACTTCAGTTCGATAACTTATTCATATAAAATGTGTATGTTACATGTGTTATGATAGAAGCAGCAATTCAAAGAAAATGCAGAACCCTTGCATTGTTGGTTTGCTCTTCATCCAGAAAAAAGGACTGCAAAGAGCCTCCAAATATGTCTGTAACTGGTGGGCAGTCATCTTTGTTTGCTACAGGGTTAGATTACAGGTCAGGAATACAAAGGCTGCTTTTTCTATTCTCACTCCAGGTATACAAAGCTGCCATAAACCCAGCTGAGTTTATATTGAAGGATTAGATGGGAATACTCTTGTAGTAGCTTCTGCACAATATCTTTACCACTTTTATGGATCATGGAAACGAGAAAAAAAGGAGATAAGGATAGCACTGATTTAAATTTAGCTAATGTGAGGCCTATAATGTATTAAGGACAGCTGGCTTTCTGACAGGGATTTTTTGCATAATATGAGAATTATATGAATAGTTTTCCATTCAAATTATCATTTTAATGTCTGTTACAAGGTTTGGGTATGCTTTGCAACTTTTTTTGTCCTTCTGTTTAACCTTAGGGAAATTGCCACGTGTGTAATTTCCAAAAATGCATAAGCTTTTTGCTACTAATGGCCTTCTTATCCTAAGTCAATTAAGAGCTTACTGAAAGTTCTGCCAAGACTTTTCTTCCCAAGTCTATCTGCTTTTCTTTAAGTTTCAAGAGTAGCATTTTTTCCATATGATATTTATTAAAACATATCTATGTACAGGATTCAGAGCTTCTATATACTAACGTAGTACAAATAATTAAATAAAAAAGATTAATAGTCATAATGGTTAGAATTATTTTGTTCTTAGAGCTGAAGAATTGTAAATATGATTAAAAGAATTAAAATAAAATTTCTCCTCCATTTTTAGTGACATTCCCTTACTGCCCCAACAGGACTTTCAGAATTAAAATGACAAAACATTTTTGTAAAATTTAGTAAGTACCAGCACACTATTCAAAACTGACATGCAAAAATTTCGAGTAAATATTCAGCACAGAAGTGGCCAATAGCTTCCTCATTAACGTCTTCCATCTATCATGGATATTCTCATTCATTAAAGACCTCATTTGTCCAACACTGTCTGTCCATGAAAGAGTAATAAAAATGTCTAAAGCAGTTTGAACAAGTCACACATCCAAACAGCTACTTGAACTTTTGATATGTTTTTGCTGAAATATTTCAACTGTCTTACAGCACCAGTTGCACATGAAAAATTAATTCCAGACAAGATACATCAAAGAATTAAAAGGTTTGAAACAGAAAACTTGCCAAATAAAAGTATTGAGAGGGAACTCTTAATAATTAGAAACATTCCTTAGTGCTGTGGTATATATGTTGTTTTCTGCCCCTGTGTCAGATATCACTATATTTTGAATACTGTCTCAAAATTACACTTGATATCACAGAATACAAATATCTTTGAAGGAAGACTATCCTTAGGCAGACACTTCAGGTGAATATCTTAATGTAACAGAGGAAAAATACCTAGACTATCTGAAACAGGTGCCCCACCTTGGCTTGTGTGGGCATACTTGCAGAGAGCTGTCAAGCCAGGAGGCATGTTGTGGATGTCCCATCTCTGGAAGTGTTCAAAGACAGGTTTGATGGGGCGCTGGGCCACCTGATCTAGTGGGTGGCATCTCTGTCCATGGCAGGGGAAGGTTGGAACTAGATAATTTTTATGAATCCTTCAAACCAAAGCCACTCTACAATTCTATGATCTTCAGTGAGGGTCCAGACTCCCATGCCAAAAGGATGAAAATTATTCCCACTGAGAAAAGGGCCACAGGAAGAGTTCCCATCTATAGAACACCCAAATTATGCAAGAGAAGAAGGGAGCAGAATGGCAGCATTGTGAGTTTTGAGGCTTCCTGGGGAGAAAAGAAAATAGAGCTTTTGATTCTTGCAGAGAACAAATCCTGTGAGGAGCAGCTGAGGGAAATGGGACTGTTTATTCCAGAAAAAAGGAGGCTCAGGAGGGACCTTATTGCTCTCTCATATTACCCAAAGGGAGGTTGTAGCAAGGTGGGGATCTGTCTCTTTTCCCTGATAATGACAGGAAGAGAGGAAGTGTCCTCAAGTTGTGCCTTTCACTGATAGGATTGTCAAACACTGACATGTGTCAAACACATGTCAAATATGTAGAAGAGGCATTCAGGAAGTGTTTTAATGGTGGACATGTTGGTGTCAGGTTTCCAGTTGGATTCAATGATCTGAAACACTTTTTCCAATGCAAATGATTCTATGGTTCTATTCTATGACCTCACATTCTCGTTGAAGCAGATGGGTTTTCTTTGATGAAAGTTACCAACAGCAGGCAGGACTCCTGCTGAAATTTTTCCTCAGATCTGTGCACCTGCAGAATATATTACATTATCCAGCATAGGAGATAACCCTAATATACTACAAACCTAGGAAAAATGTAGAAAGTAAACCTATTGTACATACCCAGCATGTGATTTGTGAACTCCCACAACCTGGTTAATTCAAGGCAAATGTTTACTAGAACACGCAGAGGGCACTTTTCCACAGCAAGAAATCTTTCCATGCCAAACTTCAGCACTTGATATGAGCAGGAGTAAGAGTGGTTCTGTTATTTAAAAAAAAACAACCAACCAACAAACAAACAAACAAAAACCCCCAGAAATGTAGCAGCTGGGTTTCTTTGGTTCACTTTGGTATTTTAGTGTCAGTGTTTTTTATCAGTGTACTACAAATCAGTTAATTTAGGTTAAAAGAGAAACAACAAGCTTGTGGGATGAGATTAGGTCTAGGAAATTGTTCCTCAGAATTTGAAGTTTAGAAAAGTGGTGGGGAAGTGAAACATGTGCTTTGAAACTACATGGCAATTATTGCTTTCTGCAATGAAAAATTGATTTTCAGCAGACCTTTTTGAAACACATTGAAATTTTGAAAATGCAAGAAAATTCATGGATTTTACCTTTTTAATTTATTTTTAAACCCTCAGAATTTATTTAAATATTTTGATTTTGATTGACTTACACTGTCCCACTTCAAGGGATCTAAATACAAACAGGTTGGGATTTTTTGTTTATTCAGAACACACTGGGGGATCTGTGAACAGAAGGTCAGATATTGCAGATGTTCCATACATGAGTCTCTGCGTACCAAAGGGGAAAAGCAAACTCCCTGCAAATCTTTTCATACACAAAAATATATATTTTTGCTATACTGGAGAGCAGGGTGAGGGTAGAGAAAACCCGAAATGATTTTTAGTTAGATGATCTCTTTTACAAGATTTTAACTAATTCTAAATTCATCAAATAAGACATTTAAAATGACTGCTGTCTACAGAGGCCTAAAATTCTTATCACTGACTGATATTGTGTTTATCATTAAGCAACTCTACTTGTAATAACACTGACAAAAATGTTATCATGATGCCAAAAAGATGAAGTATTATCAGCAGCAGCAGAAGCAGAGAAAACATCCCACATAAAAATGAAAAAAGGAAAACACAAAACCCCTGGTATTTTCCACTTTCTATCTCCCCTACAAAAACTACAGTGTTTTTGAAAAGGTATTCAGTCACAGCAAAAGATTGCAAGGCTCAATGATTGCATGTGCACTCTCTTTTTCAATGCTAGTCTTATAATTAAAATTATAGTTATAATTCCACCTGCATATGCCAAGGTGCCATGCATTCCCCAAGGATGAAGAGGACAAAGTTCTTGGAAGGGCTGCAATTCTCTTTGTTAACTACCTTGGCCAAGCAATGGGAGCTAGATGAGATAGTATCTCCATAGAAAATACCTGCCTAAATCACCAAAGCAATTTTGCTTAGGGTGATTACTCAGCTATGTTAGCCAATATGGTAACAAATCATGGTGGGTTTTTTATAATATCCAGATTATTTTAATCCTACATAATTTAGTGGCCTATTTGCAAATTTCTGTAAGACACATTATTTTGGTTTACTCAAATTAACATACTATTTCATCTGAGGCAGAATGTGGAGAATGGAGTAATGATGACTGGTTGTTACATTTTAAATCTAAATTGTAAGTCACACTGAACTCTGGAAACGTCAGCAAATAAACACAAAGGCTGAAAAGTATTTTTCAGAAATAACATCGGAATTTCAAAGGAGGGGCATTCACAGTCTGTTCATACTCTTTTAACAATGAAAAGCCTATTTCAAGATAAATAGAAGAAAGATGTAAAATTCATTACCTGTAACATTATATCTACACTTGGTTTCCAAACCAAAACCTGGAAGGTTTTTTACAACCAATTTTAGCACTTAGCCAACAGTGTAAAATCTTGTACCTGAGAAAATATAATCAAGGATTGCAGCACAGGCTGGAATATACCCAGCTGTGGAGCAGCTCTGTGTAAAGGGAACCTGGCGACAAGCTCAACACGTGAGTGGTGTGCTGCTGCTGTCGCAAGAAATGCCAACAGGATGCTGTGTGGCAACAACAAAGGCATCACCAGCAGAGACACAGAAGTCATTGTCCCACTTTACTCAGTGCTTGTCAGGATACACCTGGAACAGTGTTCATTTTAGGTTTGCACTATGCAAAAAGATGTGGACAGGCTGGGGAGGGTCCAGAGAAGGGCCACAAAGATAATTCAAGGACTGGGAAGCCTGACATATGACAAAAGGCTGAGAGAGTTGGGTTTGTTCAGTCTTGACAAGAGAAAGTTTATGGGAGACCTTATCACTATGTTTCAGTATTTATAGGGTGCCTACAAAGAAGATGGAGACTCCTTTATTACAGGGAGGCGCATGGAAAAGACAAGGGGTAAAGGGCACAAGTTACTACTGGAAAGATTCTGGATGCAGAAGGAAAACTTTTCGCAATGAGAACAATCAACCATTGGAATAATCTCCCCAGGGAAGTGGTGGATTCCCCAATGATGGATACTTCTAAGATTCAGCAGGACAGGCTGCTGGGCCATCTTGTCTAGACGATGACTTTGTCAAGAAAGCTTGAACCAGATGATCCTTGAGGTCCCTTCCAACCTGGTATTCTATGATTCTAAAAAAATAGTAATAGCACAAATTAGACACAAACCTTCACAGTTCAAAACATATTCACAGATTCAAACAGATATACTGTCAATGGTACACACAAAACTGGGCTTGCAAATTAGAGACTCCTTTGGAAATTTGGCCCATTTCAAAACCTAATCATAGTGAACTAGATGGATGAATTTTAGTAGAATGGTCTAGTATTATTGGTCTAATATTGAAGGAAAATATCAGATTATTCCAAAACCTTTTTGAGAGTAGCAGCTGATCACTGGCTTCAGATTTTATTTTTTACTGCTCAGTGATCTCAGTGAAGCAAAAGATGGATCCCTTAACAAATGACAACAGCTTCAAATACAAAGAAGTGTGTTAGGGAAACAAAACTTGACAATTTTAGTTATAGTTCTCTACAAATTTCTTAAATTTAGGCAACCCTGAAATACAGGGTTTTGCCCTGAAGCACAGAAAAAACACATGAACCATTCTATGTATGTGTTGAAACTAGGGGTGAGCTTCCACTCTAAGATACAATGGAGAAACATGCTTCAGTATGCCAGATGTCTTTACATTAAAGGAAAAATCAGGGCAGGGAGCGGGGTGAGTAAGTGTTCTATTGTTCTGTTTTGTTTTAACAAAAGCATCTCACCTTCCTATAAGAAGCCTTTATGTTGAATCTTGAATTTTATGGATACACTGAGCCCCCTGTTATGCTATAAACAATATACTTTTGAAAATAAGTCTTTCTTAGTTTAAAATTAAGAAAATTTTTTGAGCATATCAGATCACTTGGCATAGGTTGGTTTCAATTCTTTCAGATAAAATATTTACCTAATAGATTAATTATGAAAGCACTAATTATTCTGTATTTCTGTAAGGCAAACTGTTTCTGTCTGGAAAGGCTTTATAATTCTGACCTAGTGAGGCATTTCTGTCAGGCACTAAAAATTAACATACAAATCCACTGCACCACTAGCAAACTTTGATGTTTAAATTCTTTCTGTTATGAAATGGGATGATCTATTATTTCCCAAATAATCTTTTATGTTGGCAGTTATACAAATAAATTAGGAAAATCCCAGTGATAGGAAAAGTGTAGATGAATTACTGTATTGCACAAATAAGATTCTTAAAAGTGCAGATGACGACTCACTATAAATAAATCTATGGTTCGTGTAAATTTTTGCTAAATTAAGCTGGACAGGTATGTTGCCTAATCAGTGCCTTATAGCTACTGCACAGATGTATGGTGAATTACTTTTACAGACCTAGTTTTTTAGGAAGTGACTATTGCTTTGAAGTCATGATTTCTGTTTCACTCAGTAGTGTGGTATCATATTTTTAAACCCATATAAAACAAAACACAAGTTGTAGATAATATAGCGCAGAATAGCAAGATTGTTCAACATCTTTTTCTGTTGTGAGGTTAAAAGTCATAGCCCAACATCTTGACTTGCCTCAAGTATTTTTATTAAATTACCTAACATTTATAACTCTTAAGTAACACAATCAATCCATTATAACTCTTAAGTAACACAATCAATCCATTTTACTCTTCCTATGAAACATTGAAGATGGCCTATGGTCAAATGCTATAACAGTGAGAAGACAGAAAACACCCTCCTTTGCTTTAGAATTTTCTTCCTAGTCAAGCGGATGGCACAGATTTGGATCATTCCGTTTCAGAAAAGCTTAGAGGTTTAGCAATCAAAGGTCTTTGTGCTGAGATAATATTGAGCATGAACTGTTCTCACTCATGTGCTATTCCCAATCCAGAGTTGTTCCTTCCTACCTTAGAAGAAAGCCCTAAGCAAATTGCTTAAGGATCTTTTCATACTTTCTCAGGAGAAAGTTGGAGTATACACCTACATTAGAGTTTTAGTTCGAATTCACTTTTGAAGTGCATCTTCTGACTTACCATGCTTGGTTGGCACTGTGGAGTGGACTCTCAGTGCTTAAACTGCCTTTGGGTATTCTTTCTGGATGGTGATGTCTGGAAATAAATTGAAAGGCGCTCTCTCCAACTTCTGGAATACTCAGCTCAGGAGGCCAGACAAAAGTCACTCTTCTTGAAAGATGTATTGCGTAGGCATAAGGTCCTCACACATGTTCTGTACTTCTGCAACATATTTTTGGACCATGCCAATTGTATTACTCCTTAGATAGTCATAGCTGGTAAAATCAAGGAGTGAAGGAATATTAGGGAATATTTTGGGTTAACTGCCTGGTTTTTCTTTACAGCATTTTAAATCTTCCATTTCCTGGGACATACTCAAATAATTTGCCTCAAGTTTCAAGTTATGAAGGATTTACTATCAATACTGGCTTTGGAGATTCTCTGCTCTACCTGCTTCCCTAGCAGCTCATTCCCCTCTCGTAGGTAATTTTTAACATTGATTTGTTCAAGGATGTGGTCTACAGCGTTACAAACAAATTTGGCACAAGTAAAGGGGTAGCACATGTAGATGGATGTGAGAGTTTCTCAATCAACTGCTATCACCAAATTGTTCTCATTGTGGAACTATGGAGTCATATATCATGACTATTAAAAGCAAAAAGGTTTTCTCACCTTATGAAACTTTCCTTTTCAGATTCAGAACATATATGATACACACCCACATAAATAGGTTTGTCCGTCACTTTTGAATGAATCATAGGACTTTACCAGAAATTCATCCTCTTTAACATTAATTTGATACTCCTAAATTTTAAACAGCATAAGCAAATGCTTTTTCTCTTTACTTAATCTATTATTGATTTTTTTCCTATTCTTCCATAAATATAAGATTTCTGTACTACTAGATGGAACGAGTGTCGTGACCTAATTCTGTTACCTATGTCATGAAGTTACTTTTATTTCTCAAAATTCCTAGTCAGTTTGTCCCAAAACACTCCTCTAATAAAAAATAAGCCTATTTATATAGGGGAAAGTAGGAAAAATAAAGATAATAAGTTGTTTGTCTGCTGACACTTAAGAAGTTAATGACACTTTTCTAAGTGAGATTTCTTTGTTATTACTCTTTAGCTCTCCTTGCATTGCAATGTTATTTACTCAGCCCTCCCTTAACCATGACAGACAAAAGTTCCAACTCAAATCTGATAGTCTTTCATTACTATGTATTAATACCTGAATTCTGTAGGGAGCAGAGATCTAAACTTCATGTTGTGTGGCTCTTTGAAATGTGGTTGGAGTCTCTGGGTAGATCTTGAACTATTCAGTAAGCCGGATTATTTCTAGAGTTCTATAGCTTCTTAAAAACCATATTAAAATACTTTATTTTAAAATTCAGATTCCTTTTTCTTGATGCTACTTTTCTGGGAATAATTAACACTAGTACCTTCAGGGCCAAAAAAACCCCATTTGAGCTTTTGAAAAACTCTCTATTTCCATCACAATGATAATACAGGTAAACATATCACTGCATTATTTTTAAATATTGCAATAGGAAAGTAAAGCAGTTCCTTAATTTATAGAACCTAAAGTAGTTCAATTTCAAAGGAGAAGAAAAAAAGTTAAATAGAATGAAATATGCTAGAAGGAAGTAAACAAACAAGTCCTGTCAAGACTTTTGCAGAAGTACTTTTTCTGCTTACTACACAAAGAGCAATCCATACAATCCTTTTCCATCTTTCAGTGGATAAATTCTAAGTAAAAAAGGAACACTATTTATATTAATTATCTTTTGCTAAAATGATCCTCTTGCATAAAAAATTACTTTTGTAATATATCTGTGGTGACTGGAGAGTTCTTCAGCTCTCTGATTTGTTTGCATTGTACAGCCTATCCATATATATCAAAAGAGATTGAATTTCAGATTCACCTAAACCCATAAATTTCAATTGGTATCAAAAATAGAAATAGGTTGGCAATTGGTAAGAGCCAAAAAAAGTCAATGATTATTACAATAAAATTAGAAGAATTCAGACTCATGAGTGATCAATTAAAATATTTATAAAAATCAGATAATAGTTATATGCAGATTATTTTAACTGAATGATTGTCATTGCTTAATAAAAACCAGATCTGAGTACATGGTGAAGAGGTCTGATCAGAATAGTAACAACATTTTTACACAAAGTATGACATTTACAGCTGGATCTTCATCTCCTGAAGATCTTTGCAAATTCCCTTGGACATAGATGTTAATAAGAATTTAGAGTAAACAGCTCACCTCTGACAGAGAGAGTAGCAATGACTAGTTTTATGTATCATCTTTCAGTACATTGAAACAAAATTGTTAAGAAAATCTGAAGGGAATGAATGAAACAAGTATCTGATTGAATATGCCAGTTTCATAAGGAAAATCAGTGAAAGGTGGGAGGGAAAGAAAGCAAGTATCAGGATTCTAGAAAGGCTTCTGTAAATCGATTAAATTTAGAATTTCTGCTGTGATGTGTCCTCGAAATTGTATCTAAGCTCTACCCCTACTAGATAAATCCTACCTGGATTTAGAAAACTCACACAATTTTATATTCCTCATACAGGGTAACTGTAGCATATCAGATACGGGTCTCACAGTTGAACTTATGAAAGTCTGAGAACATAAACTCATTTAAAATACTCTAAATTTGAGCAGGCCCTTTCTTTCTGGTAGCATATTGAAGTTATTTCTATTTTATATAGTTTTGATTGAATACCTTCATTGAGGTACTAAAGTAATTTGTCACATCCTATGCCATACAGTAATTTTAATGCATCTAAACCAGTTTGCGTGCCACTTATTTTGGTAACTCCACACATGCAACCCCAATTACTATTAGTACAAGACATTTTAGTGTCAATTGGTGCCCAGCTTTTTGGTCTTTACCTCAAAGTAGAGAAAAGTTTATTTCCTCTTCTGTATGGTAGAAAGGGCAGTTGTACCTCTAAACTTTATTCCTTCTTCATATCATTTATCCCCTCTATAGAGCTATAGGGTTTCATTTCTTATCTCTTTGAGCATTGACATCTACTCTACAAACTCAGAGCTCCTCTCCTCTAGGGAAAAAGCGAAGACTGCTTCTTGGACAAGGCGATTTAAAAGGGGTTCTTCTGATTACTCCTCCTTGTCAACAAAACAGGCTTCCCACAGCTCACTCTCAGCTCTGACCCCCCCTCAAATTTTCAGCAAGTCCTTTCAGCAAGGTTTCCTACATGGTCTTCATACACCACCACTTTGCTGCGCTAAACCACAAGCAATTTGTTTTGGCTTAAAACAACACTCATCATATGCGGAGCCACGGATTTATTAGTAGTCTAATTAGTGCCTTGGCAGCATAACACAACAAAAACATATATTAATCTAGTTACAATGATACTAACACATGTATTCCAAATTATCCAATTATTGCTAATCTCTATTAATTTTATTCTTTCAGTGCATGCTGACTTTCTGCAATTTAACCCTGTCTTCTAGTGTTACACTTACCCTTCCCATGACCTTCAGGATCATAAAATTGACACTTGTGAGGCTCACTTCAGAAGAGGAAGGGTTTGCACTGAGTCACCGGTAACCTCACATCTTTGCTCGGAAGCCTACTTGTGCTGTTCTCTCTGCTCTTTGGTCTTCTTATGGTTATTTTTATACAAATCTGTTTGATCACCCTGCTTCTTCCTATTCCCCACAGATTAGTTATGTGATGAGAGTTACTCACTTTCGCATTGCTACGCTTCATTAGATCACACATACAACTGCTGTCAGTGTTAAGCTAAAGCAAAACCCAGCTGGGCAATAATCACCTAACTCCTATGACATTCAGCTGTTACATACATACAGCTGCCCAAGTCACCACTGAAAATTCCTGAAGTCAGTCATTGGAAGGCCTGGATTCATCTGCTCACAGTACAAGGGTGTATAAAGAATACTGATTGCTTTTGTTTAGGTTCACTTCATATTTGCATTTAATTATTCTGGAAAGGGAGGAAATAAGCTTTATCAGCTTGTCCATTCTATGACTGTAGACATAAAATAAGATTATAAATAACTTGGTAAAGATATCTTAACACCCTCTGAAAATCTATTTGATATGAATATTTGGCACATTTTTTCCCTCTATCTTATAATACAAGTATGACTGTAAACATTAGAGCTTAAAAGCTAGAGAAAAACTGGTTTAAAAAAAAAATAAATTTTGTGGGGAGGGGAGGGGAGGGAGGGGAGGAAAGGGAGGGGAAGGGAGGGGAGGGGAGGGGATGGGAATGCAGCTACTTCATACTAAATTTATTGCATCCCTTGATTCTGCTCATGAAATACCCAAAACTGAAGCAATAAATCCATAAAAATCATGTACATCTGTACTGAAATTATTCCATATGCAAGGCCATGGAGTTTTTGAGAAGTAGACCATGAATTATGAACTCATAAGTTCCTATCTGATTTATTTATTTACACAAACCACATAACATTGCCGTACTTCATTGATTATAACTTACCAGTGCTTTAACTTATAAATAAGTTTACTTTCTTTGTGAAACACATTTTCTTTCTTAATTGAGTCCTGGTTACTTGCATATATTTATGTTAGGAGAGATTTTGGCCAAGTCCTGTTGAAACATATATGGATGAATAATGAATGTAAGCAAACAAAGTATGTGCTATGACAAACAGCTCACAATTCAGTTTGGTTACCAAATATAATAAACAAGAAGCAGTGCAAAAGGAAAAGTTGAAAAGAGCATCATATGGCACTGCAGTGTGATGGGCACTTCCCAAGAAGGAGGGATTTCTACATTGTACTGTCTTCCCAGAACTGGGAACTATTTTGGTGCCAAGCAATTTCTGGATAAAATTGAGTAGTGACAGGTTCCCAGAACTCATCTCTTCCCTCTCTCACAAGCTGAGTCCTTGTTTGTGCTTTTTTTGGCCATAAAATACTGTATTTCCTTTTGCATATTGGCAGATTCCACAGAACGTCTTGGCACACTACTGTCTGTAGAGAACCAGCTCACACAAAATACTCCAGTTTACAGAACATCAGCTCCTCCATTTGGTAATACAAGGCAGATTTCAAGGACAAGCAAGTGAAAAAATAAGTAAGTACTTAAGAATGCGTATTTTATCAGCAGCTGCAAGAAACAATACTAAAATCCTGCTTGGTTCCACAGTGCTATTTAGCCATTTGCTTGCCACTTGCTACTTGCTTCTTTTCCTCAGCTGATGATAAGCACCAGAAGTTTAAATTGATGTTTTCAGTGTTACCAAAACTGTCTGATTTTGAAGAATACATACCGATCAGTTTGCTATCCCTCTATAAACACCCACTGGGAGTACATCTGTCAGATGTCCAGTCACCCATTTTTAATTGCCCTTCATAATAACTTGCTCAGGGCAGTAATGATGAATTGCCCTCTTGAATAGCCTGGGATACAGAACTCCTGATAGATGTAGTCAATACTCATTCCTGTGATAGCAACAACCAAAATAGCACTGATTTGCCTAGTCAATCCTTAACTTTGGCAGCAGGGTGCCCTGGTAAGGTGTACATATGCCTCAACAAGGGGGTTGGGAGTGGGGTAGGACATGACAGCAAATTTTTTAAATGTCTCTCCCACATGCTGTTCAAGCTATCTGCCTCAAGATGCTTATTTCAATCACCCTTTCTCAGTGAACAGTAGTTGGAGGAAAGTTTTTGTTTGTTTACTTGAAGAACAGCAGTCTTTTGCTTGTTTGAAATACAGTAATCTCTTGCTTTCATTTGATGTTACAGATAATTTTACTTTCTCTTTCCAGTTTGCTACTGCAGTATGTACAGTTAGAGTTACTTACCCTACACAATGAACTGAGGAAATTTCTGGGACAGAGAGTTACACGGTATTTGATGAACATTTAGATTTGTGAGAGCAAGGAAGTGTTAGTCTTTTGAAGCAAAAGAACATACCTGTCAAATTTTAGTAGTTTATCAGTGTATATTTTAAGCAACCTCTGGAATGTCATTGTCCTTTGACAAGCTCTCTAGTTGTTATTCCCTGTAATTTTCCCCTCACTCATGAGCTTGACACAACAAAAGCGGTAAGTGGAGAGTAGATTGAGATAGGGGTCTAATGCTCATTGTCAGCATACTAGTGTCTCCCTTACTCCTTCTAAATTGGCAGATACTGGTGGCTAAATGGCAGCATCCTCATCAAGACAGGCAACAGTTTCCTTGGGACAAGAGGCATTTTTACATGCCTTACATGATTTCAAAGTCAGAAACTTCTAACTTGTATTCCTTAAAAAAAATACGCTTTGCTACCCCATAGCTTCCACCTCTTCCCATGGCACAAAATTAAATGGAGGAACATTTGTTTTGGAAGTATAATATTAAGTACAGTGGAGTTCACAAAGCACTAAAGTTTTACAAAAGGGCCTTTTTCCTGATTAGTACAGGAAATATGAATGCCTAAAAACTGAAACTGCATCTGAAAATTTTGGAGTTTATATAAAGACAACAAATTGACCTCAATACCTTGGCAAATGTTTTTGTACTGACAGAGTTTTTAATGTCTGCATACCTACATTTCCTGGAAAAACAAATTATACTGTTTCATCCACTTCTCTTGAAAAAATCTCTAACCTTCAGGTCTATTTGGCCTAGTAAAATAAATTACTTATTGTTTTAAAGCTAATAGTCTTCTGTTTCCATTCTCTAAGCCAAGTATCCTCTGTATATGTGCGTGTGTGTTTGTGTGTACAAATGCAAACTTGTAGGAAAACAAAAGGAAATAAAGGCAGGTCTGTAATATGGTATCTTCCAGATTCAGCAGTTTGCATCTATTTTCATGCATGCTGATTTTATTCAAATCTTGTGCACACTTTGCAATTGTCCTCTGGTCAGCCAAGTCAGATCTTAATGAAACTTCTTTGGCATTATCTAATATAACACCCCAAAATCATGGGTTTGACTTAAAATCATGATTATCAGAAACATGCCACATTCTCTTGAACTTCTGTCTCTTTGTATGATTACTTTCCTGATATTTTGTAGATTTTTATGAAATCTCATGGGCTAGAAGTTTTCAAATAATTGCCTAATTGCATATTATAGGATCTAATGTAATCCAGAAAAATAAAAACTGCCATCACTAAAACAGATACTTGATAGCTGGCTTTCAAATTGCTTTATTTCAGCAATGGCAAAAACAAAACCTTTTGCAGGATCAGAAACGTAGTGGAACTGAAAAAGTACAAACAGAAGAAAGGGAAAAATGCATACAAGCTTTCCACTAGCAACAAACTGAACAAGGTATCAACTTCTAAAAAGCTCATAGATTTCTTAAGCTATTAAACGTGATCACTCCCTGAAATAAAGAAAAGCATTAGATGAGACTATCACAACTTGGCTTAGCTCAAATTAAGTACAAAACAATTAATATTTTTTTCCTAATCCTCTCCCAAATTACATGTACCCACATTCAGTACTGCAATACCATAGGAAAATATAATTCATGAAGTGCACTCATTAATTCCATAAAGAACTTAGCATTAACAGTTCATTAGATGTCTGATTCTATCCAGTTCTTGGTGAATTCCATTAATCACTTATGCAATTGTTAAGACAAGCTGCTCAGGAAGTCATATATTTTGTACAAGGCTTATTATATCCAATTGACAAAGATCTTTATGTTTAAAAAGTACAGATTGTAGGTAAATAGAAACATTCTGGAAAGTAAGGTCTTTCTATTTTACTTATTTCAAGAAGTCATTTCCTATATATACTCTCTGTACACGATTATACTGCTACACCGTTTAGTTTGTATTTACACTAACGAATCCCCACTTTTAAATCCACACTTATGCACCATATTTATGAAGGGAGAGCATGAAGAAGAACCACGAGAAGCAAAGCTGGATGTGGCAACAAGTTCATAGTCACAGCAAAACTATTGTCCACAATAGCAAATACCCATCAGGATTGCGGCTGTTATTTGCTGGTTCCTGGCAACTCCCAGTCCCGGGAGCCTAGAGCAATCCATCTCCAAACAGATTGCAACTCATCTGTGTGGCTTTGCTTTCTTTGAATGTCTTTAACCTGAAGCAGAAAGATTTATACCTCTCACAGTGTCAGCCCACTCCACATGCACGTAAGTCTGTATGGTCATGTTGGGCAGGGACAGTGGCCCAGTCTCATCTCTTCCAACATTTCACTGCCAGGCTGTTGTCACAGAGTTTTCTACAGGCATAGAGTAAAATAAATGTCTTTTTATGCACAAAATGGATTGAGTCAAATTGGCTTAAGAACTCCACCTCTTTGGGAGAACGGTATCAACTGCCTGCTGCAATGTCAAACTCCAGGACTCTGTGCACAGAAAAGGAAACAACTCAGGCAGAGGGTTCCGAGCACCCCTGGAGAACAACTAAAACCCCATAACCCCACAGAGCAAACTGCCCCCTTGTCCAGACTTCCCCATCTGCAGGGCTCTGGTATGTGTAAAGATCAAAAAGTCAACTGAGATGATGTCAGGGTTTTTTTTGACAGGGACACCTGGAGAGAGAGGAGTTCATACTAGTGTAAAATACAGCAGTGACAAGCAGAGTTTTGTATAGGTTTACCTCCAAGCAGAGGATGTAGGTTTACCTCCTTCAAGAAGATGATGCACATTTCTTTCCTGATTAACTCTTGTGCTTTTTTTTTCCTTTTGGAGGTGGGGGTGGGGAGGAGGAAAAGAAAATCTTTAAAAGTAACGTTAGAAAAAATCTGGTCAGCTCTACTCACCTTTAATTATCTATTTGTGTGTGAGAGCTTCTCATCTTTGCATGACTAGGTAGATGCTCCAAAAGGGAATAGAGGTGTCTTTCAAATTACACTTAGAAAACAGAGAATGGTATGCGCCTAATTTAAGTCATATTTTTAAGTAAACTGATAGGAAAAGTTAAAAGCTTCCCCCTTTCTCCTGAGAGTAGAAAATATGCCTACCAATAAACTAGTATGTCAAGGACCAGGATGAACCTCTTCTTAGGATCAGCTTCAACATTGCCACCACTAACCTAAAAGAAGCTCCCCAAAACTGACAGCCTGGGCCACGGGCCATGGTTAGGAACTTTGATGGAATCTAAACATGCACGGAAGATCAAAACCTGATGGCAATATTCAGGGTTGGGAACTTTTCCTGGGGAAAGACAGATTGCCCTGTACCAAGAATACTCGAGGATACACACTGCCCCTTATTTTTCATACACAGATCTGCGAACGAGGGCCAAGTGCTTTCCTGCGGTGGAGTTATATGTGGCTGTGGCTTCTGACCCTGCCGTCAGGAGCAACTGCCCGCGATGGCCGCGGACGAGGAGGGGGCAGCACCTCACCCCCCATCGCCCACATCCCGGTAGGTTTCCCCCGGGAGGGGCGCGGGAGGCCGGAGCCCCAGCCCGCCCCTGCCCCGCAGGGCGGCGCGGGCGGGCCGAGCGGAGCGGTGTCGGGGAGGAGCACGGCAGCGCTGCAGGAGCACCCAGAGCTCGGCTGTCGGGATGCGGCCGCAGAGGGGAGGGGAGCGGGAGCGGCGGCACCTTCCCCGCGGAGAAGAGCCAAGTTAAATAGCCAGCGCGACGCCGCCACCTTCCTCTCCCCTCCTGGCTCCGAGTCTCCGGCGAGCCCCTGCGTCCCATCCCACCCCGCCCGGGCCGCGGGCGACGGAGCTTATCTTGGAGCGAGGCTGCCCCGCGGAGCCCCGCGGAGCCGGGACGGCGGCGCTGCCGGCAGGGGCGGGCGCTGGGGAGCCGGGGCCGGGGGCGCCGCGTCCCGCCGAGCCGCCCGTCCCAGGGCACTACGGCAGCTGCATGGGAGGAGATGAGCGTGGCGGGGAAGCAGCCTCCTCCAGCACCGCTCGAGAGGCCCGGCAGCCTCCTCGTCCCCCCNTGATCGTGATTTTCAACCCGCCGTGACAGGCTGCAGCGGCAGAGTCGAGTTTCCCGGGGACTGCGTTGAATCGCTGGGTTTGTCACCAGGTGCAAGCCTGTGCTGACAAAAAAAAAAAAAAA
>WBMV01000647.1:224764-237463 GCA_013396655.1 Campylorhamphus procurvoides
GCGGGATCGGGATCGGGATCGGGATAGGTATCGGGATCGGGATCGGGATCGGGCTGGCGGCGGGCTCGGGCAGGACGAAGTGGCAGGTGCCCCGCGGATCCCTCGGGCCGATGGGTGCGCGCCATCCCTCCTTCGTCCCACCATCCCGCCTTCATCCCGCCTTCCTCCCGCAGCCCCTTGCCGGTCGCGGGGACGGGGAGCCGGGCGGCACCGGCATCTCAGCGCGGCCGGGAGGGACTGGTCCCGGNTAAAATATTTATAATTACTAAAATAAACAGCCTTTTAATCTTTTTTTGCCCTGTTCTTTGAGCTATTTTGGTGTCCACTACTTTGCAATTTTTAAAAGAAAACTGTACTCATCTTCCTCATGTTTTACCCAGAGTGTTGTTGAGAAGATGTCTCGTCTGCATGAAGGATAACTTAGAGACACATTTCCCCCTTCATAGTGAATTCAGAACTGGTTCAAGCTTTTATAATCATAAGATTGAGAGTAAGTATTTGGGAATGCAAGTGTAGAAGCAAAGGGTAGATGATACCTGGCATCATAAGCATTTACAACAACTGCGCATAAATATGTGGACACAAATTGTTGTCTTGTCCAAGACATCTTTTGTACTGTGTATTTGCATCTATCTTTTGACTGTGTGTGAAGACATGCAAAAATTTAACCTTTGGGTTTTTAGGAAATAGGGATTCCAAAAAAAAAGGAATCAAACCTACTGTAGAATCCTCTGTGTTTTAAAGCTGTTTCACAGCTCTTAATTTGTAAGATCTCTTCATAAACTGCAAAAATAACCTGTGCAGCAATTATCTAAAATATTAACAGCTGAGTAGGTTGTATGGGAGTTCAGAATCTTTCAGCATTAAAGTGAGGGATAATCACTATCATTAGGTGAAATTTTATGGCTGGTATTCTTGTAGTTGTGTTAAATGTATATGTTTAAGGCCAGTAGGATATGCCACTGCTGCTGCTACCCATGGGCCTGGGGCCAAACTAGATGCTCAGTGGATGGTGTACTGACATTTTGAAAAAGAGTGGCAGGAACATAAGGCATGTGACTATATAGTTTACCTCCTAAGTCAAAACTAGTGCTATGAATCTAAGTATTTGGCAAGCTGTCTATTTCCAACAAACACAGAAGACGTAACCTCATTTTCCAGACTATTTTAAATAGAGGTGTATGATTGAGGAAGGCATGAATATATAGTCTTAACTAAAAAGCCATATAGACTCTTAAGTTCAACAGGGACATCTATGGCAGATACTTAGGTGAGTACATAACTGCCTGGCTCCCAGAGATGCCCCCTACTAAACTTCTGCAGAGAATTATGCTCAAAATGTATTAAAAAAATAAGAACTTAATTTACAATTAGCGGTGTGATAAGTGCTTGATTTGTGTTTTCTTATTTAACAGCATTGAAATCTAGACCTGCTTACCTTGCTAAAGGAAAAATGTGTGCTTTAATACCTCTGTATTGACTGCACATTTTTCTCAGAATTAAGATGTAAGAACATTAGTTACTGTTTACTAAATACTGCATGCTAAGTCCAATTAATCGGGATTGCCTGGTAGCTAGACAGTACTTAAAAGATAGATAGGTTTTTGTTTTGTTTGTTTTTCTTCTCAGAAG
The DNA here is from genome assembly GCA_013396655.1 of Campylorhamphus procurvoides. Classification (NCBI taxonomy): domain Eukaryota; kingdom Metazoa; phylum Chordata; class Aves; order Passeriformes; family Dendrocolaptidae; genus Campylorhamphus; species Campylorhamphus procurvoides. The sequence goes on from WBMV01000647.1 coordinate 226,397, forward strand.
GATGATAATTAAATACTACTCCTTGGAAAGTAACTCAGCATACTTTTAAATTAAAGACAGTATGCTAGATTTGAAATACAATACTAATATATTTTGCAGGCATGTATTTTTAACACTAACAAGCTCTATTAATAATGTTTCTCACAATGTATCTAGAAACTTCTTGAAGTGCAGTTGTTTATGTTGTTTTATAGAACTGAAGTTTCAGTCAGATCTAGCCTGTAATGTTTTGCCAGTGTCTTTGTAGTGTAATTTCTGACACCTGTTTCTTTCAGTATCATATTCTTATTTATCTGATTTCAGAATCTGTAGTGAAATTTTTATTCTGATTTCTCCTGTAATCCTTCCCCGTCTTTTCCCTTAGAAATACTCAAGGGGTCAAATCCCTTAGGAATTGTTGCTCACTATGGTAGAGTGCTGGTGCCATGACTTTACGTGGATTTTATGGTCTCATTGATCTAGTGAGCATTAGTTCCTGTGGTTTTCATTGTGCTTCTAGAAGCTTGAAAGGCAGTGATAGCTTTACTGGCACTTTACACTGTTGATATACCACAATTTTAAATGAAGAAATAAATGTTCAGCTCATTTCTGTGTATAAAACCTTGTCACTAGTCCTGGGTTTCTTAAAAATAAGGACTCTTCTCTTAAACTTGTACGTGCTGTATGTAGCAGACCACATTTTCTAATAACTTCCATATGCAATCAAAAAAATTGGTAGACTTTTTTTTCAGCAGAAACATAAAGAAAAAAGGCTATGTGAAACTTGTTTGGAGGATGCTCTTTTCTGGAGTTACACAAGCTGTGTCCTGAATTAGAAAAGCAAATGCAGAACATAGAGATTTTCTGTTCCTTTCCTCCTCTTGTTTTTCACTGTGTCTATGTAGTTTAGATACTTGGTTAGAGATGTTGATATTTTTGATAACCCGGTTTTTTTGAAAAGCCAGTCCTTCAAAAGCAAGTCCTCCTGATGTTTCTTCAGCATTTGGCACCCACCAGTACAGAAGCTTCCTGAAAGTGAACACTAGGTGTCATGTTACCACAAACATCTGTGTCTTGTCTTTTCTCTATCTATTTTTTCAGGGTCAACATTTAATCTTGCCATTTTTGTAAAATAGATTACCACCATTAATATTCCACACCAATATTTTGGTAGGTTTGGAATCCATTCATTCATACTGTATGTGACTGCAAGAAGCTTCAACTTTCCTGTGTTTTTTATGAAAAGTTATATCTTCATTACTAAGGTGACAGGGATTTCAAATTAATTTCCAAGATCTTTCTATGCCACAATACAAATAAATAACATATACTTATTAATTGAAGCCTTTTCTCTCAAACACTCCTTTTCCTTTAAGATTCCTTGTGAACAAAAGCTGATTTCAGAAACTTTTGTTGTGAAGTAAATAAAATTTGTGGTCTGATTGGGGGATAGACAACACAAGAAAATAGATGGCAGAGCTTCATGACAGGGAGAGAGTGTCCAAGTATTCTGTTGTGTGAATTACCAGTGTAAATTTTGTTGTCTTTGCACTTACTTGGGAAGATGCTTTTTTTTCCACCCATAAAAATCTGTGAAATTAATAGGAGAAATGTACCGAGCACTTTCTGAATATCAGAATGGTCAAATTTTTTGTGTTTCTTCACTTGGCTTCCTTACTGTCACAAATCAAAAGTAAAACCTCCTTTTTACCTGTACATATCTCCATAAAAACAGTTATCAAAGTGATAAAAAATATATTTGAGCTTATGGCTTTAACATCATAATGGAAGTAAGACTTGTACCCATCTGCTGTGCAGAAAAAGAACAGCATTGGTATTCCTTTTACACCTCAGATCTGTGTTTCATATTGTAAGCAGTTTTTTTTTCTGATGTTTTAAACATTTTATGAGATGACTATAAATAGAATCACTTTCACTTGAGAGTGCAGAGACTGCTGAGAATAGACATGGTAGTAGAGCTCAGTGGAAAGGAACATGTAAGAGCATGACTGTGTTCTTACAACACTGACGCCTAATACTGCTTGTCTCTACAATAATAGAGACAGCAAACACAAATCAGACTCATACAGGTTGAAAGGGACCCTGTGAGGTCTGTGAGTGTAACCTTCCCCTGAAAGCAGTGACTGCTGAATTCAAATTGAGTTGCTCTGGTCTTTTTACCCATTCCATCTTTAAAACTTCCAAGGATGGAAACTGCACAACCTCTCTGGGCAACCTGCTCTCTGCTGGTTTATTCTCATGGTGAAGCACAGGTTCCGTAAGCTCCTCCCTCAAATCTACTATTTCTTTCATTTCAAGAAAGCCCAGCTTATTCAGCCTCCCCTCAGCTGTTTTGGTGGACATTGATTGGACTTGCTCCCATTTGTCAGGGTGTTTCTTGTATTGCAGGACCCAAAACTGGGTGCAGTCTAATGAGTGCCAAGTGAAGGGAAATGATTCCGTGGACCGTGTCCCTTGTTGCTGATGCCATTAGCTTTTGTGGCTGGCAGTGTGCACACATGACTCCTGCCCATCAGGACCATGAGGACAGAAGGATTCCGGGTTCTTCACAGTATCACTCTTCTCCACACTTCACACACACCCTCCCTCCCAATGTCTCAGAGAAAAATCCTAAGTTTTAAAGAGCAGGTAGCTAGTGTAGCAGTAGCCTCTTCTTTTCCCCCATTAGTTAAGAGTGACTGTGTAACTCCAGGGGAATTTAGCAGATTATTGCACTTGCTTTTTTATGTTCTGCTTGACATTTTTTGGCACATTTTTCACCACCAAAAGCATGAAAAGGATGATGCTGATATCAGCTAATGTTAAGATTCATTCACAATACATTTACTATAAAAAAATGCTTGTTAAAGTAAAATAGTAGGAACAACGTAGTGGATTTACTCATCCTTCATATTACTGATGAGACTGTCAGTTAAATCTGACTGCGGCCCAAGATTGTATTTCATTCCAGATACCCTTTGTCAGTAACATTTATTACAGATGTGATCTAAATTTTATTGGTTTGTTTTCTTTGAAAAAGGCAGGCTGATTCTACTGTTTTGAAGTCCTCTGTACCTGCTTGTCTTAACTTTCTGACTGAAGAACAGTGTGACTCCAGTGAGAGCTGTCATGCTGAAACCCTTCTGCCACTCTTTATTTGTGTGTATCAGAAGGCAGATTCCTGTAATGAGATTTACACTCCCTTAAAGATATAACCTTGAAAAGCTGGAACCTTTTAGCACAATCTAATCAATATTATCTCATTTATCATCTCCTTGTGAAGTTCAGATTGTTACAGGAACAAAACCCATTTGTAGTATTTAGAGAATGCAAAACATCAGTCATTTTGTACTGTGTTTAAACAGGCATTGTACATGCTCATGCTGCATGATACTGTAAAACTATTAACCTTAAAGTGCTCCCCTCCACATGCCAAATTTGCATGACTTTTATGCCTGTTTTGGGGTTTTTACTTTTCCACAGTTATCTGGGAATTTTAAGTCACTGGATGAATAAAAACTGAGGAGAAACTTTCCCCCTAAACAGATAAGTTCTGTGTAATGCCATCTGCTGTACAAAGTGCATCTGGAGTAGCTTTTTTCATGGCCACTTAAGATCTCCACTGTAAACACACTTCCGAGAGTCTTGAGTGGCTGAATTCCATAGCACTTCCTTGGGAAAGCAGCACTGAGTTCCACATTAACTTGGAGCATGTGCAGCAGCGAGGGTTAATTGATTTGTTGAGGACCACAGAACCAGTGCTAGGTAGAGATGTAATCAAAACCTTTTGCTGTCACATCTTTATTGACAGCTCTTGATGAGTCTTTCTTGTCGTGAAATGGCAGTTCTGTGGTTGCACCTTTTGATGGGAATTCCCTTTTATGCCCAGTTTTGCAGCAGGCCTAACAACAAGTGGAATGAGTTCAAGTGGGGCTCAGAGTATCTCAGCCCCTGTTTTGTGAGGGGCAGTTTCCACATAGCCAGTGGAAAAACACTGTGTTGACTGCATTGTGCATGCTGGTAGACAGAGCTTCCACACTGATATTACTGTGGTTCTTACTACAGAATAGATAGTTGTTAACATTTATTTGTACACCAGACAAACTGTAAATAGTAGTATAGTAAGTTTCAGAATACACTCTAAAGTGTGTGAGCAGTATTGTTCCTGCTTTCACCAGTGGAGAAGCTGAAGGAAAGAGATCTTAATTAAAGTTTTGAGTTGAGTTTGTTGGTTTTGGTTTTTTTGTAAATTTGGATTGAGGAAATTGTCCTTCAGTACTTTACGTTTTGTGAATACCTAGTGAAACTTCTCCAAACACCATGTAGAGAACATTTTAAAAGTTTTCTTCTGTGTCTCAATTATTTTTTTCCCTCTCAGTAAATCATGCACTGTTTTGTCCCATCTGATAATAGATGTGGACTTCTTTGGAGAATACTCATTCATTCAACTTATGGGCATAAACACTGGCTTCTCCTATTTATTTAACTAAGGACTAGTATATATATCATCACCATGAATATGATTATATTATGTAGCTTATGTAATGCGAATAGGTAGCATGAAAAATACAGAAGAGCAAGCATGCACATTCAAAACAGTGCTAAATTATATGTGAGATAGTAAGGGACATTTTGTTTCCTCTACAGAAGCTGTGATTTTCCTCTAGGTGTACATAAACATATTAAGTTTATTGGAGGAAAGTATCAGAAGAATTGATCTCATGTTGGATATCATGAGCACACATGTGTATCTGAAAGCTGTTTGTCACAAGCATGTTGCAATCTTCCTCAACAGGCAAAGGGATTTTTCATTTGTTTCACTGACTGCAGCTAAGGTGTAGAAACTGCAAGGAAATTCATGGACACATCTTTCCATACACATCTTGTCTTAACAGTATTAAGTCACATTTTTAGAAAGGCTTTAAGAATTACTCATAGATGGTTTCTGTTAATAAAATGCCAGTTTCTTCTATACTAGTAAAATACTCTCTTCAAGCAGGCATAGCAATCTAATTTTGTGATGTGTTTTTTTCTCTTCTCAACACATCCTGCTGTTTTAGGCATTTTTGTAAATGCAGCATTTAAACATTCTTCAGCCACCTTTTAGAAGCCTTGATGGAATGGCAATATAAGGATATGCAGTAATCTGTGCTGTGTGCTCATTTCCAGAATACAGTTGAAACATAAGTAAGCATATGTTGCCAGTTCCATCTGACAGTATTGTTTTGTGATGTAGCTATTGCTTTTTGTAAAATCTTCTCCTTTTCTAGTTTTGAGTTGCCAGGGTAGTTATCAGTTTCATCCTCACGCTGTTTTATGCAACTATTTATCATACTTTTCATTAAGAGATGAATTATTTACTGAGGCATCTGGTGCATCATATGGTGCATATGCTGGATGTACTAAACAGAATAGTCTTTTTTGAATAATAAGAGAAAAATTACATTAAATAAAAAGATTAGACTTCCTAGTGTGCTTTGAAGAGTAACTTTACTGTTCTAAAATCCCCAATTCTGTTATTCAGGATTTTGTGATCATTAAAGGAGTCTTTGATTCTAGTGGAACGAGTGTGCATATCTGCATGTATCTGTACTCATAATATGTGAAATGTTAAAGGGTAAAAAAGACATTATTTTCTGAAAAGAAACTTTATTATACATGGGCTAGCTATATGATACCTCTTCTGTGCCTCATAATCACAGAATATGTTGTGGTGGTACCATTTCCAATTCATAAGGCAAGAAATTCTTACTGTCTGTAGAAATTATATATCCTCCAAGGTTATCAAATATTAAATGAAGACCTTCTCAGTCATTAGATAACCTGTAGGTAATAGATACACTTCAGCCCACTGTATCTTAACTCTACACAAACCTCCAGTTTCCTTGGTATATTTAAGACAAAGTTAACACTTGTTTTACATTAGGAAATCACTGAAATCTGCTGCAGATGAAATTATGACTGACATCAGTTTAAGGCTGAATTACTAATTCCTTCCATAGTATCCATAGCAAGGGAAGGATGGCAGAAATTGGATATGGGCCAATGTATCCCACTTCAGTGTTACACATATTTGCTCCCAATCAAGTGGAATTCAATATAAATTACAAAGTTTCAGAAGAAGAGGCTTCAATCTATTCAGTGTACCTTCCATTTACAAAAAATTTATTTCTTCATTGAAATTAGACCTTCAGAAGTTTTGACAGCTGTAGCTTTTTGTTAGATGAGACATTAAAAAAACGTAGCACTGTCACAACTCTGTTTAAACAATCAAAGTTGGAGATGTAACAGGATGTGTTAGTCTCAAAGGATTCCTAAAAGCAACATGGTCTTTTCAGAAAACGTGCTGAATCCAACAAGAAAGCTGTCTGCTTTAAGTATCATTAGCTGAGAAATATATGGATACTCCTAAAGGTATATTGTCATGGAAAACAAGTATAAAGTCTGAGCTGTCAAAATGCTACCACAGCAAACTACTGGTGAGAGTTAATGCACCGAAATTGTTTAGATCTGATTTGCATACACAACCCCAAAGAGCTCTCTGTTATTTGTGACAGTCAGATAATATAAATTGTAGCTTAGGAGAATGCTTCCTTCTCCTGACTTTTACTACCTGTGATTGAACCTTTATAGTAAGAAAAGAAAAATTATATTTGTAACTCCTACCAAAGGCAACCTTGTAGCAGTTGGAACCATCAGTGACTAAACTCTCAAGAATATTTCTTTCACATGTCAGGAAGGAGGAAAGAATGGGTAATGTTCTACTGACTCCCAGTCAGGAAAAACCCAAACCAACAACAACTGACAAGTTGACTTTAGGGTTTTTTTTTGTATTCTCTTCAATTTTTAGTCTATTTTGTGGCTAATCATGCTTATGTGCTATTGTGTTTATTTACCCTTCTACTTCTGTGCTTCACTAGCTTCACTAGCTTTTGCTCCTGCTTCATAACCTTTGATTTACACCTAAAAAATCCCTCAAAAACTTGGGCGTTCTCATTAGCTGAGTATGTACTCTTGCTGTAGGTTCTCTGTTTCACAGCTGATGTGAAATTAAAAAAAAATGAAGAGGGGATTTTTTTTTGTTCCTAAAGAACAGAAACATTATAAGGTACCTATAAAAAGGATGTGAAAGGAGTGATTATGAAGACAGGTGTTACCTAGACCTCAGGGAGTACTGGATTGTTTTTTCTGGATTACTTGTATATCTGTGTAGAAGGAAAAAACCATACTTAAGTCTCTGCTATTTCTGTTTCTTCTTTTCATCTTTGAGCAGTTTGACACACTTTTATGACTGTGGCAAGGTGAACTTAATATCTATTGGTTATAGTTTTAGTAGCTAAGAATAATTAAATCTAGTAAACCTGCTTGGGTTGACTCTGTAGTTCTCATAATTCCAGTGTCATTTTAATCTGACCAGGGTCCATATAATTCAGTTTCATAAAAACATCTTGCTTCATCAATTTATAGCATAAAATGAAGACTTCATCTTTTAAAATTTATAAAATTTCCCCTCTATTAGTCCAATGTATGATTCATTGCCAAGTGCCACAAAAAAAGTGCGAAGAGTGCTTCATGTATAATTTTAAGCAGTTAGTTTTAGGGCTCAATGTTTTGAGAGAACTATAACAATATTTTGTTGTGAGGCAGACCAGTCTGCCTTTGAAAAGCTATGACTAAGCCCAGCATGTCTAGCAGAAGTAAGAAATAAAACTAAAACAAACCCACCAACATACTGCTATGGTCCATGGTAGTGAGGTGTGAGATTAATGTAATGCTGTTCTATAAATTCTTTTAGAATGGAATTTACAAATGATAAAAAATAGATTGTTTTGCAGAGCATGATTATTTTTGAAATATTTTTGTGAAACTTTGGCAAATAGATGCCAACCAAAAGAGTTTTATTAATATAAATTGTAAAGGTCTGGTTCTAGGGAGAAGAGATGTTTTCCATTTAAATTAAGTAATCAAAACATTCTCCAGAATGAAAGATGAGGGACCATTATTAAGATCTAAGAATAACATTTCTCTGTAACTGACTTTTATGACTATAATATCTGCTTTTATTTGTGGTGTTGATGTTTCTTTTGGAAGGCTTCTGCTCACTGATAACTAATTCTCTATCTTACATTTAATTGGATGTGACTTAAAAGAACAGTCAAAGCAGTATTCTGTGTTCTCTGCCTATCATCTGCAAGAAATACTAAAAAGTATTTTCTTTCTTCATCTTGTCATGTTGAACATTATTGCACAGAATGAAAATTTAGATGTGCTAATTGTAAATTGCAATCTAAACACTTTCATCAGCTTTCTTGATATTTACAGATCAAATATCTTGTGGAACTGACTACATGTTCTTATGTGAAATTAAGGTGCTTTCAATAATGACTTCTACAGATATTTTTTATGACTGTTTCAGTTAACTGGAACATAGCAGTTTGTCTTAGCTTTTCAAGACTTAATAGTCCTCCAGTCTCTCTACTGGTAGTATGGGGTAACCTATGATCTAGAGGTACAGTCCTACATCTATATCTGGAAGTTTTGTTTGATGTCAAGTAATTGCTGTATAAGTAGAATAATACTCCATAATACTCCATTCAGATGTTACCCCTGTGAAGACAGGGTTTGGTATTCCTTCCCTTCTGTAGGTGGGAATTGCTGGCTGCTGACTATACTCACTAAGGTATACTCACTATGGCATAGCTCCAACACTAAAAAACATTGATCATACTATTAAAATGTTAGCATTTCCCTTGGTGTAAGTTTGTTCTAGGCTAATTAGCAGACATCCAGAACATACCCAGACTTTGGTCTAGGACCAACCAACTATTCCTGTGGGTTTATGTGGTGTATATCTTCAGGGAGGGCAAAAGCATTTAGATTCACTGATACAAGTTGAGCCAGCTGACCCCCAGGCCTTCAGCTCTTTATTTGCTCATATGGATGCCACTGCATAGACTTTTCCTCTTTGCTGTAACTGTCCTGTTTGTCATTGTACTAACCTGATGTGTTCAGAAGTGTTTGAGACTCATTGACCCTTTTATTCAGGCAATTTTACCATCTGTAAGCTGGATAAAGAACTTTTTCTTCTTCTTTTCTTTTTTTTTTTTCCTTTCCAAAACAGACAAGTATTTAGACTGTCTGTAACTTGCAGAATTAAGCATAAAATTGTGATGAAAAATAATTCATTCCAAAGAGTCTTTATTTCATCCTAGGACATGTGCATTAATATTTTACTTTGGATTAGGGCCATGGTTTTCAGGTGAACCTTATTATCATCTGTATTTATTACCGTGCAGTCTGTGTTGTAAAGTGGTTTGGAGAGCATCAAAGTTATAGAATCATAGAATCAATTGGGTTAGAAAAGACCTTCAAGATCATCTAGTCCAACCCTTGATCCAACACAACTCTGTTTACTAGATCATGGCACTAAGTGCCACGTCCAATCCCAGTTTAAAAACCTCCTGGGATGGTGAAGCTACCACCTCTCTGGGCAGGCCATTCCAATGCCTGATTACTCTCTCTGTAAAGAACTTCTTTCTAATACCCAACCTAAATTTCCCCTGGCAGAGGTTAAGCCTGTGCCCCCTTGTCCTACTGCTGGCTGCCCGGGAGAAGAGACCAACCCCCACCTGGCTATAACCATCCTTCAGGTAGTTGTAGAGAGTGATGAGGTCACCTCTAAGCCTTCTCTTCTCCAGACTAAACAACCCCAGTTCCCTCAGCCACTCCCCATAGGACTTGCGCTCAAGTCCCTTCACCAGCCCTGTTGCTCTTCTCTGGACCCGCTCCAGCATCTCAATACCTTTCCTGAACTGAGGTGCCCAGAACTGGACATAGTAATCAAGGTGTGGCCTCACCAGCACTGAGTACAGGGGAAGGATCACTTCCCTATACCTGCTGACCACACTGTTTGTGATACAGGCCAGGATGCCATTGGCCTTCTTGGCCACCTGGGCACACTGCTGGCTCATGTTGAGCTTCCTGTCAATCAGTACTCCCAGGTCCCTTTCTGCCTGGCTGCTCTCCAGCCACTCTGTTCCCAGCCTGTAGCGCTGCATGGCGTTGTGGCCAAAGTGCAAGACATGGCACTTGGCCTTACTGAACTTCATCAGCCCATCTCTCCAGTCTATCTATATCCCTCTGCAGAGCCCTTCTGTCTTCCAGCAGGTCGACTCACCCTCACAACTCGGTGTCATCAGCAAATTTGCTGATGATGGTCTCAATCCCCTCGTCTGAATCATCTATGAAGATGTTAAATAGGATGTTAACATTTCAGTTTGATTTAAGATTAGCCCTAGCCTGATCCTGTGGACTGAACACCTGTTAGAGCATCGTCTGTCGAGGTTTGCCCCTGAAGCACCTCCAGATTGTGTGCTCATGAGACCACGCTGCAATGGAGACAAGAGAATCAGTGACTGGGGAAGATTTGCTTCAAAAATCTGCTTCTAGTGAGAACTAAAATGCTGATACAGAAGCATCCAAGCTGATTGTCGTGGTGGAACTAACTAAAAGGTGTTTCATAGATGCACCTGATTAATTCCAGCCACTAATGCTACTAATGAGAGTTTAGTCCATAGGTCCATACTATAACAAGTTCAAACCAAAATCTCTCCAAAATGCACACAGTAGGAGTGTTGCATCCCTGACAAAAGCAGCATTACTCTACAGATCTACTTCTTTTATGATGAATTGCTAGTCGGTATAGGCTCAGTAAATTTGATTCTAAGTTTTTATATTACAAGTATGATTAAAAGATGCAGTATTTCTACTATCTGCTTTCTCTCCCCTGCCTTCCCCCTCACTCTCTCTACAAATGTACAAATGAGGAGACTGTCTCTTCCTTGCGCGCCCTGCTAAACCTTCACTTTCCTTGGAATAGTAATGTATACCACTGATGATGAGGCTACAAGAATAAATATTGACAGCTCTTTTTCTTCCACCTCCTTACTATTCCTTCCTAATTTTCTTATGTTTGAGAAGGTATGATTTGGAGAATTATTCTCAGGTGTGCTATGAGAAGTAAGATGGAAAATATTCCTTTAATTTGCAAATTTCCTTAATTACAGAAACTGAGGAACTCTGTAGAGG
>WBMV01000647.1:237988-271221 GCA_013396655.1 Campylorhamphus procurvoides
ATTTCTTTGCTGTTCTTTCAGTTGTCCTGTATCTGTCTGTAAAAATTGTTTATAGGACTCCAACTGTGGCCTGGTCAATATGCTGATGGTCTAGATGTATCTCATGAAGTACTCATAATTACACATCCTGGAGCATGAAATAGATGATTGATTTCTGTTCAGCTTGTGATTTGCCCTAATCCTTCAGTTTCTTTAATGGAAAAAAAAAGAGGTTCTGATGTTTTTGTAGCTGTTTCTTTCTGTTAAAATGGTTTTATATTCTTGGCTCTTGTTTTTTCATTTTTTCTTTTTTTTTCAGCTTGCAGATTTACAGCCATTTTGGTAGCAGAATCCTTTTATATGATTGCAAGGTTTTGAGGATAATCACCATATCCTGAGTATTAACAGGTTCACAACTGAATTGATCATGACAAAGTTTAAACATTTATTTAAACATTGTTTCTTTTTATGGCCATAATAACCAGTTTAAATGTTTGAGTTGGAGCTACTTGTGTCATTTCTCTATAGCATGTTCTACAAAGAGTATTTACAGCTATGCATACCAAACAAGTCCACAGTTTTTTACCAATCATTTGTCTGGTATATGTAAGAATAGGAATACTAATTGCTATTCAGTCTATTTCATGAATTCCATGGCAGAATTGTTCTGCTTAAATTGCTGTTTCATTTTTTCCCCAACAAAGTAAACTGGCAATTTGTAATTCAGGAATCAGAAACCTTTCAGGAATTGTATGCCATATAGTATGCTACTTACACCCACACGTACGGTATGTCTCTATATTTTAGGTTTTTCTGTTTTCCCAGGCTGGAGCTAAGTTTCAGTTGGCCCGGGAGAGTCTGCCTCTCAAAAGTAATAAATCTGAAATATCTGTGTGGTATGTTAGAGATCATGATTCCCAGATCCAAGGTTCAAGTTTAGATTTTGTGGGATCTCCATTCTTAGAGACAAAGGTATTTGATCAATCTGTTTCTATGCAGTTTCATGGTGAATGCATTTTTCATGCATTCAAATTGTAATTCTAATAATTATTCCTAAAAAGAAGAAAATGAAGAAGCACAAGTAGATGAAGGTCACCTTTCCAAAGTTGAAATGTGTCCTTTACCACTCACTGTCTTCTCCTTTAAGGAGAAAATTGGTAGAAGAGTACAGTTTTGAGGATTATGAAATGTTCTTCACTATCTCACTTTTCCAGAGTGTTTTGACTATTAGAGTTATTTTATAAAGAAGAATAAAGGAAGGCTCAATTACAGATATTGTTTCAGAGTATATTAGGTAAAGGTTTGGCTATACCATTTCTCTTCTTGATCAAGGAAACTTCTGGATCTAAGGAATGTAAGAACTTAATGTGTCTTCATATTTGTAAACAAAGATTATTATATTTTGTCTTCCTATGACTTAACCTAGCTGCAGAAGACTTCTGTAATGGTGAAATTTATAGGTAATTAGGTCCAGCCATCTCTCCAAGTAGAGTGGAGTGACAGACTGGAAACCTCATGGAGGAATCTCCTCAATGAGCAACAATGTCCATCACAATACTCAGAATGTCAAGTGGAATAGTCAGGATGAGAACTTTTTTAAACAGGGAACTCACAACTATGCATTGGTGCAAAAATGCAACAAAGGTGAACTACAAAGAAGGAATTTAGGAATATTGCATGGTTGTGTGGGAATGGCTGATGTCCTTGAAAGGCCACTTTCTGTCATCTTATAAAGATCATAGGCTTTAGGGGAGCTTCTGGCTAAATAAAGAAAGGCAGATCTTGTACCCATCGCAAAAACAGGCCTGAAGTGAGATATGGAGAAAGACAGGCTTGCAGCCTCACTTTTAGCCCTCATGGAGTATAATGGAGTGAATCCTCTTGGAATGTGTCATGGAGATTTCATGGGCACATGAAGGAGAAGGTGATTGTGAGCAGTCAGTGTGGACTTAGCAAGTGTAAATCATGCCTAACCAACCCAGTTACCTTTTATAATAAAATGACAGGATTTGGGTACAAGGAGAGAGCAGCAGATCTTGTTTACCTGTACTTCAGTATGGCTTTTGAAACTGTCTTCCACAATATTTTTGTAGCAAGGATGCAGGTACACTATGGTCTGAAGGGGTGAACACAACCTGAATGGCTGGGCTTTGAGGGTAGTGGTTACAGGTCTACATGTCACAGAAGATCCTGCTTTGAGCAGGAGGCTGCACTAGAGATATTCAGGGGTCCCTTTGGTGGACCATGTCGTACCATGATTTGATAACTCTCTTTGGTGCTTCCAAGAAGTGAAATATAAGTAAGAGAACCTAAATGGAATTATACAATTAGTATCCAGTACTTTTTTTTCAGATAATGTACTAATTAGTATAATAATGTTTGATTTTTGTCAGTGAAAAAACATAAAGTTACATTAAGGCTCTTGCTCCTTTGAAGATACTGAAAATAAAATTCATTAGGACAGGAGATCAAATCCTTAGTCAAAATATGGGAAAGCCACACAATTAAATGGCCATTAGCCCAGAAGTATTACATCAGGTGGACACTGTATTACTAAACAACAACTAGGAATATTATGTTTTCTAACAGAAAGTTATAACTTTATGGTTATTTAGCAATGGGATGGAGAAAGCATTTTCTAGGAGACATCTGAAAACTAATGTTATACTTTTAATTTCTTTTTTTTTCTGTAATGTGAAAAGTATGATGCTCTTCTGCAACAATTAATTTATTAAAAGCTTTAAAATGTCAGCATTCAGTAATGGATTTTTATTTTCATATCATAGAATCATAGAATTGTTTGGTTTGGAAGCTTGGCCTTGCACACTTCAAGGAATGGGGCATCCACAACCTCTGTGAGCAACCTATTCTGGTATCTCACCACCGTCATATTGAAGAATTTCTTCCTAATATCTAGTCTAAATCTACTCTCTTTCAGCTTAAGTCCATTCCCCCATGTTGTTGCAAACCCTTGTCAAAAGTTCCTCTCTGACTTTATAGTAGTCCCCCTTTAGGAGGCGGGTTAGTGTGGGCTGCTCTAGGATCTCCCCCGAGTCTTCTCCAGGCTGAACAATCCCAGCTCTCTCAGCCTGTGTTCATACTACAGAAGCCCTCTGATTATCCCCTGGACTCGCTCCAGCAGGTCCATGTCATTCTTAGGCGGAGGGCCTCAGAGCTGGATGCAGTGCTCCAGGTGGGGTCTCACAAGAACAACAGAATCACTTCCCCTGACCTTCTGGCTGTGCTGCTTTTGATGCAGCCCAGGACACCATTGGCTTCCTGGGCTGCCGGTGCACATTGCTGGATCATGCTGAGCTTCTCTTCACCCAGCACCCCCAAGTCCTTCTCCTCAAGGTTGTTCTCAATCCATTCTCCACACATCCTGTATTTATGCTTGGGATATCCCCAACTTAGGTGCAGGATCTCATGCTTGGCCTTGTTGAACCTCATCCGGTTCTCATTGACCCACCTCTCAAGACTGTCAAGATCCATATGGATGGCATCCCTTCCCTCCAGTATAGTGACTGCACTACACAGCTTTGTGTTGTTGGCAACTGACAGTAAATTATCATAATAAAGTAGGCAAAATTTATTAAAGGTGTATTACTGGGTCAGACACAATTATGCTTCAAATTCAAACCTACCTTCACTGTTACAGTTTTTAATTACTTAATATCAAATCTTTTAAATAGCAGCTGAGACAGTGATACAGATGTATTGTACTGTTCAGGATTTTTATTATAATAGAAGTACTCAGGTCATGAACCAGCTGAACAGAAATTAAAACTCACCCAGGACGGAGAACCAACAAACCTGGTTTGTAACTATGGAGAAAAATTGTACGCATTTAAAAACATGAAAGACTAACTAAAACACACCAAGATATGAAAAAGAAATAAGTGTACTGNATCATAGGCTTTAGGGGAGCTTCTGGCTAAATAAAGAAAGGCAGATCTTGTACCCATCGCAAAAACAGGCCTGAAGTGAGATATGGAGAAAGACAGGCTTGCAGCCTCACTTTTAGCCCTCATGGAGTATAATGGAGTGAATCCTCTTGGAATGTGTCATGGAGATTTCATGGGCACATGAAGGAGAAGGTGATTGTGAGCAGTCAGTGTGGACTTAGCAAGTGTAAATCATGCCTAACCAACCCAGTTACCTTTTATAATAAAATGACAGGATTTGGGTACAAGGAGAGAGCAGCAGATCTTGTTTACCTGTACTTCAGTATGGCTTTTGAAACTGTCTTCCACAATATTTTTGTAGCAAGGATGCAGGTACACTATGGTCTGAAGGGGTGAACACAACCTGAATGGCTGGGCTTTGAGGGTAGTGGTTACAGGTCTACATGTCACAGAAGATCCTGCTTTGAGCAGGAGGCTGCACTAGAGATATTCAGGGGTCCCTTTGGTGGACCATGTCGTACCATGATTTGATAACTCTCTTTGGTGCTTCCAAGAAGTGAAATATAAGTAAGAGAACCTAAATGGAATTATACAATTAGTATCCAGTACTTTTTTTTCAGATAATGTACTAATTAGTATAATAATGTTTGATTTTTGTCAGTGAAAAAACATAAAGTTACATTAAGGCTCTTGCTCCTTTGAAGATACTGAAAATAAAATTCATTAGGACAGGAGATCAAATCCTTAGTCAAAATATGGGAAAGCCACACAATTAAATGGCCATTAGCCCAGAAGTATTACATCAGGTGGACACTGTATTACTAAACAACAACTAGGAATATTATGTTTTCTAACAGAAAGTTATAACTTTATGGTTATTTAGCAATGGGATGGAGAAAGCATTTTCTAGGAGACATCTGAAAACTAATGTTATACTTTTAATTTCTTTTTTTTTCTGTAATGTGAAAAGTATGATGCTCTTCTGCAACAATTAATTTATTAAAAGCTTTAAAATGTCAGCATTCAGTAATGGATTTTTATTTTCATATCATAGAATCATAGAATTGTTTGGTTTGGAAGCTTGGCCTTGCACACTTCAAGGAATGGGGCATCCACAACCTCTGTGAGCAACCTATTCTGGTATCTCACCACCGTCATATTGAAGAATTTCTTCCTAATATCTAGTCTAAATCTACTCTCTTTCAGCTTAAGTCCATTCCCCCATGTTGTTGCAAACCCTTGTCAAAAGTTCCTCTCTGACTTTATAGTAGTCCCCCTTTAGGAGGCGGGTTAGTGTGGGCTGCTCTAGGATCTCCCCCGAGTCTTCTCCAGGCTGAACAATCCCAGCTCTCTCAGCCTGTGTTCATACTACAGAAGCCCTCTGATTATCCCCTGGACTCGCTCCAGCAGGTCCATGTCATTCTTAGGCGGAGGGCCTCAGAGCTGGATGCAGTGCTCCAGGTGGGGTCTCACAAGAACAACAGAATCACTTCCCCTGACCTTCTGGCTGTGCTGCTTTTGATGCAGCCCAGGACACCATTGGCTTCCTGGGCTGCCGGTGCACATTGCTGGATCATGCTGAGCTTCTCTTCACCCAGCACCCCCAAGTCCTTCTCCTCAAGGTTGTTCTCAATCCATTCTCCACACATCCTGTATTTATGCTTGGGATATCCCCAACTTAGGTGCAGGATCTCATGCTTGGCCTTGTTGAACCTCATCCGTTCTCATTGACCCACCTCTCAAGACTGTCAAGATCCATATGGATGGCATCCCTTCCCTCCAGTATAGTGACTGCACTACACAGCTTTGTGTTGTTGGCAACTGACAGTAAATTATCATAATAAAGTAGGCAAAATTTATTAAAGGTGTATTACTGGGTCAGACACAATTATGCTTCAAATTCAAACCTACCTTCACTGTTACAGTTTTTAATTACTTAATATCAAATCTTTTAAATAGCAGCTGAGACAGTGATACAGATGTATTGTACTGTTCAGGATTTTTATTATAATAGAAGTACTCAGGTCATGAACCAGCTGAACAGAAATTAAAACTCACCCAGGACGGAGAACCAACAAACCTGGTTTGTAACTATGGAGAAAAATTGTACGCATTTAAAAACATGAAAGACTAACTAAAACACACCAAGATATGAAAAAGAAATAAGTGTACTGAGCAAAATGTAAGGGAAAATACCAGAAAAATGAAAAAAAAAAAAAAAGGAAAGAAAGAAATGAAACATACTAATTATTTTCAGTAAAACTCTGTTCTTTGCAGCTGCTGTTGTCAACATTTTCTAAGTGTAACAAAAGTACTGTATTTATTTCAAGCACTAAAACAGTAAGCAGATCTATTTCTTTATGAAATTCTGTGCGGAAATTCAAGTAAATAACACCTGCAGTTATTTCACAGGTTATATTAACATTGTAGCATAATTGTTTCTATTTTCATTTTCATCATTATAATAATAATCACTCCACATGAATTGTTACACTTTTATGGCAGTGACTTTAGATCCACTGGATCTCATTCATATAAATGCAATTTCTGTGGATTAACTTCGGTGAGGGTGCACAGTTTATGAATTGGGATGGATTTTTGTAACTAATTTGTCAAAATTAGGCCTGAGTCTTATTTTCCCTTGGTGCATGAGTGTGCATCTGTACATTTTCCTTTGTGCATGAGTGTGCATCTACTACTGCATGTTTCTTTCTCCGGCATTACCCCTCAGTAGTTCTGGAGATTTACAGAGTCAGATTGTGCTTTGCATGTATGAAGAATTTCAGAGAACATGCTTTCATGCATGAAGGCTGAATGTAAATACCTTATAGAAATGTTTGGGAACAGTTTATTTTCTGGACTGTTTAATCAAGAGCATAGAAGAAAACGACATCCAACAAATTCTGAAATTTACTTTTTAAAAAAATGTTGTGCAATTCAGATTTTTGCCTGAAATTACTTGGTTTTTACTGTTCCAGATGATGATAATTAATGTTTAGCTTGTTTGGAGGTTTTCTTTTATTGGATGTGGATTTTACAAAACTCATTAATTCCATATAGTTAAATATATAGTAAAAAGTTGTGTGATCATTATATTCCAATTATCTATAAACAAAATAAATAAACCCCCCATTCTTTCTGTGTGATCATTATATTCCAATTATCTATAAACAAAATAAATAACCCCCCCATTATTTCTGTTCCACAGGACTGTTTTGAATGTTCTATAAAGTGCTTCTCTTCTGTAAATATTAGCCAAGAAGAAAATTGTGAGTGGTCTTAACTTTTTCTGGGTAATTCTAATATGTTTTTCTGCACCAGGAAAAAAGATAGTGCCGTGTAGCTTTGCATGAGGACATGGGGTTTTAGAGATTCTAGTGGTAGATATGATCCCAACTGGCTGAGGACAGCAGTCACAGTAGGTTTCCATCAGGCTTGATGACCTGCTCATCTGAATATTGTATCCTTGTAACCTGAAGTATACAACTGAGGATAAATACAAGTGCTATTTCTTACCGTTTGACATTCCTCTAACTTTGCATAGCAGCTCATGATTTTTCTAAACTAGCTCTTTATGAGGTGGACTTATAATCCAAAGTAGCATATTCACTAGCCAGTTTCGTGGCTTAATATAATTTATCTTAATATAATTTATATTTTAAAATTTGATTGAAAGCATTTGGAAACAGTTTTGATTTACTCTCCATTCATTCATCCTTTCAGTCAAACATTTTGCAACCATGTACTCTTAAGATTGCATCAGCTTGTCTCCCTTAACATGGGTAGTTTTGGCTTTGTTTTTTGATCTGACATTGAAATGCTAGATTTTTATCAGACATTTGGGCAAAACTCTAGCCAAAATAAACTATTCTGTGTGTTTATAAATTAAAGGTAAGTATTTATGGGTATTAAAAAGCTCTGGACTGAAAATAGATTTTGAACTAAAGGAGGTAGATGATGAATATCAGTAATTGTTAAATATCACTTCCTCTGGGAACCTTTTCCTTGCATGCAAAGCTTGACTCTCAATGACTCCATACTCTCAAGCATTAGATGAAGCCCTTCTATGCTGGGCACCAGAAAATGAATGAGTACATTCTTCCTGCATTCTAGGATGTTTGTTTCATCAGCATCCAAGAGTGCCTATTTATTGATGTCAAAGTTAGCACCTTCCAAACTACATTAAACCCCAATTTTAGTATTACATTCTAGATGCAGTATACATTTTGACTCTTTGTATTTGAAAATGATAACTGTATATATGTTCATAGAGTGTTCTGTTCTGCAACAACACTTTCAGAAATAAATAGTGGGAAGTCAAAGCAAGTTTTTTTCAGTTTGTTTTACCTAATAAGTTTCTTTTGGCCAATTAATGTTGTGCAGAAAACGTCACAAGTCTTTTCTATTTTGGCTGTTGCATAGACCTACTTCTGCAATGTAATTTATAGTAATTGGATTATTGAATGACTATAATAGTTATCAAGAATTGAAGTAATGGATACAGGCAGAGCAATTTCATGCTTTTCAGGTGAGATCCTATTACATTTAGGATAGGTTACAAATGACTTCATGCCTTCACCAATTTTAATTAACTTTAATATCTAAGAAGAAAAAAGAACCCTGCTAAATTGTCAATCATTGTAACTTCACTTGTTATTTTACAGCTAGCAGTTTTCTGTGCTAAGGATTCTATCTTTTGACTTGTTGACGTATTTCCTTTTTATGGTCTTTACAAAATGTTATTCTGGTCTGTCCTTGAAAGTGAAGTGTGTGATCTGCTGGACTGAGATCAATTCCTCGTCAGCCTGTCAATGACTTTTCTGTTTGGGACAGGACTTGTGTTGAAGCTTTAATGCATCTACTTTGATGTTTTGTCCATGAAAACCATTTAATGTGTGGCTTGAGATATCTGAATTAAAATTGATGAGTTTTAGGATTAAATGCCAGGCCCCATATTCCCTCTCCCAAGCCATGGAAAGCTGCTCAATGATAATTCTTGTGAAGTAGGCAGTGCAGTTCTTGTCACTGCTGCCGTGCTAGTTACTGCCCTTGCTGATTTCATTCCCTCTGTATGCATGCCACTTAAACTTAATGTTTTCACAGTTCTGACTTTTAGACTTACTTAAGTCACTAAAGCTTGCAGGGAACCTTTTGCCAGTGTGGCATATGTCTGCACAGATGCTCATTTTAAGCATGACCCATCTCTGTACTGTAATGGTTGTGCCATACTGACAGAGGTTAGCCTAGCTGTACTGAAATAGTGTAATTTTCACAATTACCTGGCCATTTTAAATAGAACTTACATTCAGGCTGAGAAAAAAACCCCAGAATGTAAAATCTAAGTTACAGTATGGCACTTAACAAATCCCTCAAGACTTCAAAACCAGAAGCGATGAATTTTGGTGGTGAGAGTCGAGTGTCTGAACCCTGAGAGCACCACTGGGGTACAATGCCCCTGCCCAAGGCCCAGGAGCCCCATTTCAGCCCAGCCCAGCCCCCTCTGTCCCAAATTGAGTCATCCTAGTGTGAGCTTTCCTCATGACATCTTGTTTGGTTTCCTGGGCTGGCCATGTCCTGCACCTTTGCCTGATGGTCTGTTGGCCTGGTGGCCTCTGTGATCTGTTGCCAGAACTACCTTTGCTGCCAGCTCGCCATCCCCTTGGGAGGACCTTTTCCTCCTGCTGCTCCTGGACACCGAGTGCCTGCTGTGCAGGAACTGGCTGTGACAGCTGGGCACCTGCCATTGCCACAGGGATTGCCTGAGGCTATGTTTAGTCTTATACCTGGTGGTTTTCCCTAAATAAGGTAGAGAGTGGGATAAATGATGAACGGGTAGCATTGATTTTGTTTTTGTGTATAGAAAATATGTGCAAAAAGTACAATTTCAAAACGGTAAGAAAAGAAGTGAACGTTTATAATAAAAGACTATAAAATACACTGCCAGTTGAGTAGTCTTTCAGGCGTCTGTTGCTATAGTACTTTTCATGTTCATTATTACGAACTAAACAAAACAATGCAAACTGTAATAACAAGTAATTTTTGTAACCTAATCAAATCATTTCAATTTTGGAATGTATTTCTTCTGGAATTTATGGACAACCCATTACCATTTTGGCAAGGCAGATTTATTATTTCTGGCTTCTCTGATAAGTGTCATGTTTCAAGTGATAATGAGTCTGTAACTTCACTTGGCAGTTTGTTTAATGATCTGGTGAGTGTAATTTTTTCCTCTGGTAGGAAGGCTAATGTACCCTACTGCAGCTTGAAATGTTGCCTCTTGTTCTGTCACTATGAACAAATGAAATTAATTGATTCTGATTTTCTTTCAAATCTGTAATGTTACATTACAAAATGGGTGTCATCTCTACAGTCAGAATTTTCTTTCTAATGTGTCTGTGCTGTCCAGTAAAGGGTCTGATAAAATGACAACAGTAGTTGGAGATAAAGAGTCCAATGAGGAATATTTTATCGCCGTGTTTCCATGGAGAACTGATGTTGTATTCCAAATCTCCTCTGTTCTGGAGAAAGTTTGACCAAAATCCGAGAGAAAGCAACATTTTTTTTTCTCATTTCAGTAATGAAAATTGGTATTCATTGGAATCTTCAAATAATACAGCATATCTATTTTTATAATTTCAAGTTGTTTTGTAGACACACGTGGAATTAAAAATTCACAAGTTCATCATAAATAAGTTGGGAGCTGGAAAATGCAGATGAGAAAGGTTAGGGCAAATACAGGGCAGTATTTGGTTCTCATTGAAGCCTAAAGTTAGCATCACAACTGAGGACAGTACTATAAAGTGTAATCTTAACTATTTTTAGCAGGAGATTAATTTTGAAACCTAGTAATGTTAATGACAATATTTTATTACTAACTGCTTTCCCACCAAGATGAGCAGTGACTACAGTATATACTTTGATGTTCCTTTTCAAACTTCCTTTTTCAGACTGTCTTGTGATCCAAAGAGCATTCACATTTGCACTGGACTGACAGATGTTCCTTAGCACTGTAAGAGATGTAGCACAGAAATCTTGAATCTGAGACCACAACTACTCCATGTGATTGCAGTGCTTGACACTCAGCTAGCAGTGAAGGTTCCCAAAAAAGTCTCACTGGATAGTAAATTAATTTGTTATTTTATTCTGTATGGAGGAGCTATGTAGTCCTCATTTTAAAGTTAATTAATATTTTGAAATCTGTGATGTGCAAGTATGAATAATGTTTCCTGACATTCATAATAGAACTTTATTTTATGCTATACATGTGAGTGTTTTTCATAGCATTCTGTGGTCAAGAGAACTTGGTTGGATACTGAAATGGAACATTTTTGTATCTTCCTCTATCAGGCTCCTAAGGCTTTAATATTAAAATAAAAAGGAAAAACTAGGAAACTAGCTATGATAGAGGGAAACTTGAAGCTACTCCTCAGGACTTCTGCAATAAGTGACAAATTAAGGGATTATATCTCATTTTTGGAGGCTACACTTTCCATTAATGTGGCTCTGAAGTCATGCTATGATTAAAACCTGAACACTACAGCCAGCACTGAGTATGTAAGGCATCTGTAGCACACATAAGTTTCAATTGCTGGCTCTGAGCTGACACTAAGTTGAGGATTTCAGGATTACTGTCCCACATGTTGCATGTGAAAGCAAGCAACATGCTCACAGCAAGGAATATGGTTAAATAGGTGCAGGTATATTAAATGCATCTGAGAAAAGTCCTGTGACACTTCTCCAGCAGAGGTGGTGTAAGACTGAGAAAGCATTCTGAGCTGGATGTTTACATAGACCCCTACTCTCCCTTCTTCCAAACTATTTACTTTTTTTTTCCAGTATCATAGAATCTGACTAACTATATTAATAATCAAATCAGATTCATACTTTTATCATTTTCCTGTTGTTCAGTATAAGGCAGTAGATTTGGTCTTCTCATTTGATGGAGAAGAGACTTTGCTTGAGTTCCGGACAGTGAGATCCAGCAGCTCTGCAGTTTCAGCTGGGTATATGGGGGGGTGTGTGTGTGAGTTGCAGCTGCCAGGCAATGTCCAATGTATGTGTTTTCTTCTTATACTGATAAGGGATTTTGGGGTCTGCAACATTCAATAGTTAGTCATGGCAGGACACTATTAGGCTCACCTTTCTAGTACTAAGTTTGTTTTAAGACTTAACTGCAGTTCCCTTGTAAATCCAGGTGACTGTTTGTCCTTTTTTTAAGCCTACCACCCATAATTTTAACTAGACTAGCACATCTGTTCTAAGTGTGTTGTCCTTTTAAAGCAAGAGTGTTATGTGATGTTACTGAAACTTAATAATTATTGGACTACTATTCATCTGTTTTCAAACCTAGATGTGGCTGATTTAATAATTTAAAAATGTGTGTGTGTGTGTGTGTGTGTGTGTGTATGTATGTGTGTACACATGTGCTGGTAGTGGTGCTGGGACATAATTATGGAAGTAGAAGAGGAACGATGTGAAGAAACCTTTTTTCCTTTTGGAAATAATGTGGAAAAAAAATCAAACTACAGTTAGGTAAAGGAAAAAAATCACCTAGTAGTATTATATTTCACTTTCAATTATTATGGAATTTTCTATGTTGATGTGAAATGCAGTGGTGCAGTTTTGAAATACTGCCTTCTTTTAGCTGTGTTCTGAGAGCAAAACTGAAGTTAAGTTTTTCTGTCAAGTGAATAGTTGAATACTTTACAGAGTCTATTGACTCCAGGAAGAATTGAAATTGCTTCTGAGAGTGTTACAGAATGAGGTCTTCATATCTGAAAGTAAAAAAAAAAAATAAAAAAATAAAAATTATTGGATAAATGTTTCTTGGGATTTATTTTTCTTAAGAATGACATATTTTGGGCACTAATCAGTTAGCCACTGTCATCTTAAAATGCCTGATTCATTGGAAATGTGAATCAGTCCCTCATTTTGAGTCTTAATTCAGATTAACTGCAGGTTTGAGGATATACACTTGAGTCTCTCATTTTAAGCTTTTAAAGATCAAAGAGTTGCTGTCTAGCTTCAAAGTGTGTTACTAAAAACCCTACATAAACAATTAAAGCTGATTCAGTGTCTTTGGAGAGAGACTTCATAACATATGTACGACATAGTAGGTAACACAAAATCAGAAGTATTTTAAGGGATTTTTGGGTGCTTATGTTTTTAGTTATTTTCAGAGTACCTACAAGTTGTACTAGCACAATAAGGTAACAGCTACTGAAAGAGACAAAGGTTGGTAAGTACAAATAATTTCTTAGGAATAATCAGGCAACTGAAGTAAGAACTTTTCTGGACCTTTTTCAGTTTGTTTTCTGTCCCTAGTGAGTTGCTGGGTAATCACATATGCTGAAGGCTACCTGAAAGATGCAGGCATGTTTTTAAACTTTATTTCTCGGAGCTATTTTCTTTCCATAATACACATTTTAGCTGGATTCATCTTGTTATAACTGAGTAAATATGTATCTATAGATTAACTTTATTATTCATGTTGTGGAATAAGAATGGGTTGGTACTCACATAGTCACTTGAGAACTGAACTTCTATGAGGAGGAGCGGGGGGTGTAAGATGATGAAAAGAAAATAATTTTGATGAAAATAGTAACATCTGATAAAGTAACATTTATATAAGCCCTACATATACTTCCTATTTAAATGGCTTGAGACCCAATTATGACACTTCATTCCTTTCTGTCTTAGTCATGTAATCCTAATTTTAGCTGATTTAAGGTGATACGCAGTAAGCTTATTCTATTTCATGTCAGTTATTCCTCTTTTAACAGTGCTTGTTGAAAACATCCCTGGCCAGCTATGTCCTCATATCTTTGCAGGACTCTTCATATGTCATCAAGACTTTCCTTACCAATACCTCTCACCTTGACCATGTACAGCTACAGAATTTTTACCTGTTGTTTAAAAAATGTCCCTTTAGGCTGTGGTTGCATCAAGTGTCTGAGGCTGCTTTTGTGAGATGCAGAGGTTCATTGCCACTATCACAGGGAGGTCCTATTCACAGCTGTATGAACAGTTTACATTTTCCTGATATTCCTGTTACATATCGACAGTAAGAAGCATCAAGGACATAAAATATGCATGTCTCCAGAAAAGTCTTCATCTGTCTGAAACTCTGAAATAATTGTTAATTCACATTACTTTGAGAAAATTTTGTGACTAGGGGTATAGTGATACTTTGTATTAATGCTGTAAAAAACAATTCTTGTGATGCTGCGAAGTGACCCAAATTCAGAAATGAGTAGGGTGGACACCAAGAAAAGTTTTGTTTACTGCAACTCGTGTGTTATGAAATGGTCTGCCACCAGCAAGTATGTAGCATGTTTAAGGCAGTGTCACTTGAGGATGATTTTCTTACAGAGTTGGTGTAGCACAGCGCTGGTTTTGCTGGGCTTCAGCCTGTGTATGGCAGAGGCAGTGAGAGCAAACAGCTGCACAAGAAGCCCAGGGTGATAGCCTCTCTTCCAGGAACATGTACACTTACATGTGTAATGCGAGAAGCTTATAGAAGAAGGCATTCTGGTTTTGGGTTTTGCTTGCATCTTTCACTAGAAGACTCATTAGTAAGCATTCACTGTATGAGATGCACTGTTACATTCATAGGCACTTTTAGCATCCTTTAGGATTAGCCTCTCAGCAGTGCTGTTAACATGAAAGACTTTAAAACAATTTTTGTTTTGAAGAAAATTAAAGGCAGAATAAACCTTCGACATCATATCTTTTACTTAAGGAATCTCTACTGGTAAAATTGGATTTATAGCCCTCTGGAACTTGTGATCAAAATGAATGTGGAGGATAAATTTTCAGCTGCCATTGCAGGCATAAATAAAAAATTTGTATGGTTAACTGTTGGTGCCCTACTCTCAAGCATTTTGTATATCTTATTAGAACATGTGGCTGAGATAAAGTAGCCATGAATATCTGATTAAAAGACATGAGCAGTGGAAAAGTTTATGCACAATCTGTGCAATCTTAGTTTAAGTGCAACTGAGTTAGCTGATTTATGTACAAGGAGCATCAAAACATGAAAGTCAGTGTCCTGTAGAGTTGAAAATTCCAGTAGTCCTTGCATATAGTTTCTGACAAATTATTTACAGTAACACGCGTTCAGTTTTTCACACTGAACGGGTATATGAGTCACCTGCTTACCAGTCTTGTGTGTCTGAAAATCATTGCAAATAGCTTTAAAAATCCAATCTGGTAATAGTTGTGCAAGATTCATGAGTTTTTTCACCCAAAAGAAAGGGAGAGCGTTGCCTCCTCAGTGAAGGTATAGCCTGGGTACTTTATAAATTATTTGGTTGGAAGGGACCTTAAAGAAGATCATCCACTTCCAACTCCCTGCCATGGGCAGGGACATCTTCCACTACATCAGGTTGCTCAGAGCTCCATCCAACCTGGTCTTGAACTCTTACAGGGATGGGGCAGCCACAGCTTCTCTGGGCAACCTGTTCCAGTGCCTCAGCAATCTCATAGTGAAGAATTTCTTCATAGTATCTAACCTAAACCTACCTTCTTTCAGCTTAAAGCCATTCCTCCTTGTCCTATCACTGCATATCCTTGTAAAAAGTCCCTCTTCAACTTCTCTTGTTGGCTCCTTTAGGTACTGAAAAGTCTCTGAGAAGCTTTTGTTTCTCCAGGCTGAATAATTGCAGCGTGCTCAGTATGTCTTCAGAGAACCGCAACTTAACTACTTTATTAATTGCAGGTTTTTTCTTTAACAAAAAATTTAATGTAGACCTGTGTTTGTGTTTTTGCTGAACTTATGGTTATTTTGAATTTTGGGAATGGCTCTGAAGTTAACTACATCTGTACCATCTCATGCTTGGAACTTGCTTGTGGTAGGTGCTTCTGGAGCAAGGCAGAGAAAGCTCCTGTCTGACAGCTTGGTAATCTGTAGTCATGCTCTTCCATGCCTTCCTTGTCTAGGTATAAACACAACCAGAAAACAGTGCTCTGCCTCAGGAGCCTATTGTGGGTAACGCTTTCAAGACTCTAAACAATTGGATGTAGTGTGAAAGGGGATTATAAAACACCTTACATGAGGGATTGCTGACATGTACTGCACTTATACCTTTTTCATATATTGAGGAAGACAGAATCTTTCTTAGTGACTTTTCTGTCGTCTACATTCTTCTAATTAGAATTTTTTTTTTCCGTCAGTGAACTGTCCTTCTGATACTGCATAGGCAGAAAAGTAACTGACTGTTCCAGGTACAAGTCTTAATCAGCTTAAAATAGAATAATTTAAATTAATTTTTGAAGGGTTGGTCTTACTTTTCCAAGAATATGAAAACTATGAATGTTTCAATTTCTCTAGTGCTGTATGATTGTGGCTGTCACTCAGGCTTTTCCTGCTAATCCAATGAAAGACTAATGTGTTATGATTAAGTACAATACTTCTGGCAATCCTTTAAGGCAATATTATGACCAAAAGTGAATTAGTTATGAAAATATTCTCTTTTATTTTAATAAAAAAAGCATTCTGTTTCATTTAGAAAGAAATAGAAAATCTGTGTAATGAAAAATGCTTTAAAGTTATTTCCTTTTATATTTAAATTACTTTTTGGGAAAACAGTGCAATAATATCTTAGTGAAACTTATTTAGTTAATATGCATCTCAAAGGCTTGTGAATTAATACTCTAGGTGCTTGTAATAAACAGCATTTTTGTATTGTTTAATAATGATAAAACAGGCAAATGTACATGTTGAAAAAGGAAAGATAAATTCAATGCTATTAATATTTTTTGTAAGTAAAGACTTTATAATACTTTGATAAGAATTTGGTTTTGACCAAATAGTCTGATATAAAGATACATAGCCTAATTCATTGCTCTTCTAATCTTCCATCAACACAGTTCTTGTGGAGATAGAAGAAAGGCACAGTGTATGAAATCATTCTCCTAATTGACAGAGGTCCTCAGTACCTATTAAAGAGCAAAAAATGGAAAAATATATACAGAGATTTAATGTCTTTCAAAGAAAAGCTAACACATCTGTTAGTTGCTACTTGTGAGAGATCTTAGTTTTACTAGGGTTACTATTGTTTCTCCTATTGATGTTAAGTGCTATTTATTCCAGATAGCTCACCAGTGGGAATCTTGCAGAATTAATGCAGATGCTCCCACTTTCTCATAATCACTGTCAAGGGTTGGATTTGTGATTTTTCAAATTTGTAAAGATAGGTATGCAGCATGAGTCAAAAAGCTCTTACCAAGTTCTATGTTTGGCTGGACTATATTGCCATTGGCTGTTTGACAGAGATTTTCCTCATTTACAAGGTGTCTCAGGACAACCAGGAGTTCAGGCCTGGTGGGCATGGGTTTAGGAAAGTCAAGTGCTGCCTGATCTCCTTTTATGACAGGGTGACTCACCTAGTGGATGAGGGAAAGGCTGTGGATGTGCCTACCTGGGCTTCAGCAAAGCCTTTGATACTGTGTCCCACAGCACTCTCCCAGAGAAGCTGGCAGCCCACAGCTTGGACAGGTGAAATTTTTTTGGGTTAAAAACTGAATGTCCAAGCCCAGACAGTGGTGGCAAATGGTGCTGCATCCGATTGGCAGATGGTCACTAGTGGGGCTCCCCAAGGCCTGGTATTTGGGCCAGTCCTTTGTATATCTATTTCTGATCTGGACAAGGGGATCAAGTGCACCCTCAGTCATTTTGCTGATGACACCAAGTTGGGTGGGAGTGTTGATCTGCTGGAGGGTAGGAAGGCTCTGCGGAGCGATCTGGACTTGCTGGATTGATGGGTCAAGGCCAACTCTATGAGGTTCAGTAAGGCAGTGACAGGACCTGCGCTTGGGTCACAACAACCCCATGCAGCGCTACAGCCTGTGGAAGAGTGGCTGGAAAGTGATCCAGGGGAAAAGGACCTTGGTGTGCTGGTCAACAGCAGCTGAACATGAACAGCTGAATGTGTGCCCAAGTGGCCAAGAATGCCAATGGCATCCTGGCCTGTATCAGCAATAGTGTGGCCAGCAGGACTAGGGCAGTGATTGACCCCCTGTACTCAGCACTGGTGAGGCCACACTTTTGAGTGCTGTGTTCAGTTCTGGGCCCCTCACTACAAGAAAGACATTGAGATGCTGAAGAGTGTCCAGACAAGGGCAAAGAAGCTGGTGAAGGGTCTGGAGAGTAAGTCCTATGAGGAACACCTGAGGATGCTGGTGTTGCTTAGCCTGGAGAAAAGGAGTCTCAGGGAAGATCTTACTTCTCTCTGCAACCACCTGAAAGGAGATGGTTGTAGCCAGGTGGGGATCAGCCTCTTCTCACAAGCAACCTGCAATGGGACAAGAGGACAAAGGCTCAAGCTGCTGCACCAAGGAAGGTTCAGGTTGGACATCAGGAAGAATTTCTTCACAGAAAGGCTTGCCAACCATTGGGATGGGCTGCCCAGGGAAGTGATGGAGTCACCATCCCTAGAAGTGTTCAAGAAACAATGGAGGTGGCACTAAATGCCATGATTTGTTTGACGTGGTGGTGTCCGGTCAAAGGCTGGACTCTATGATCTCAGAGATCTTTTACAGCCTTAATGATTCTATGGTTCAATGATTAATGCACACTAAAATACTGCCTTACAACATATTCCGAATGTCAGGAAAAATGTCTCATGGTACTTCAGTATAGAAACCAGAAATTCTATGTTTCTTTTACAAGTGTTCTGTTTCTAAACCTACTTCAGTTCATGTCAGCAAGAAGGCTTTAAATTTTTTTGCAAGATTTTAAAATACTTTTTTTTTTCCCAGTCCAGGAAAATGACATGACAAACAACTGCACACTGTCACTTCCTGTCACTTTTCCTTTTTCTTCCTGGAAAGGAAAGTGTTTGTCATTTTAAGGATGGCTGTTGTCATTAATTGTGAATTGTGAATTAAAATTAGCTAAGGTAACTTCTGTGTTGTCTCATGAAAATATTAAACTATGTGCTAAAAACAGAAGACATGGAGGGATTTTTTTTTTCTGTTTGAATGATGTGTAACTTTGACAACTCAGTGTCTCTAATGAAAAGAAATATCAGGAGTATTTTTTTCATACATGACAGATTTTTTGATTGGTTTTCTTTCAGCTTGGACAATTCTAAAAGCACTTATGTTAAATGGTGTTTAAAAGGAGAGTTTAGTTTTATTTTTGTAGTTTCTATTAAACTTTCATTTTTATAGAAGAAAGGGAAAGCATGTTTAGCAACATTCTGTAACTTAAATGCTTCCATTTGTAAGCCTACAGTTTTATGAAAAAGACAATTTTTGCTAAGGTGCTCACAAACACCACTGAATTTGATTTTGCAGTAGCATTTTGGATGTGCTGAGTTGTACTTTAAACAAAATTTAAACATGCAAAATGCTTTTGCTTGATAAATGTGGGAGAATTATTATTCAGTCTGTTTTAAAAGAAAGTGCTCCCTTTAAATTAATTTTAATTCAGTTAAAACATAGCCTTGGTGCACATTCTGCTATGGCTTTTGTATACTTAGGAAAGTTTTATGTTTCTACCTGACAACTTCAAAGAATGACCATTGCAAAAGTTATCATTTTCTTCTTAATTTTTTTTTTCACTTGCACTATATTCTTTTGTCTGCTTCCTGTTGACCAGTGGTTCTCTTATTACAGCATAAGCTAAAAAGGAAAAAAAAAAACAAGATGGAACACAAGTGTTCTGGTTTTCACGAGTCATGTTTAACATTAGGATTAGGTATCTGAAACTGCTGATGCTTAATGTACTTGACATTGCAGATTTGGTCTAAATCCAATGTCACATCAGTATGAATATTCCTGTTGACTCCAGTAACCACTGATTTTCAGAAGGCATAGGTATGTACAGATGTTCTCAAAATGGCTTCTGACTTGGTGAAAAGGGAGGAACATTTGCCGTCTGGTTAGACAGGGATGTTTCAGATAGGAAACTTGGCTACTCTGAGTGTGTGCCTGATCTAGTGAAGCATTAAACCTTTCAATGCATTTTTGTATAGGTACTGTCAGGAAGAATTCATTCATGTGTTCTGCTATGAAATCTCCAGAGGCCCCCATAAAACTATTAATATATCATTATGTGCTACATGTAAATACCCTTGTGACTTTATCAAATTCTCTAAATATAATTGTTTGGGATTGTTTTCAAGATTATATGGGACTAATATGCTCAATATGCAATCAGGTAACTGATGTGCTCAAATTTTATTTACTTTACAGTTTACAGTGTCAGTTTAACATGTCTAAAATTCAGCAAGTCATAAAATCCAACTAGGAAAACAGTATCTCTTCAGTGTTGGGGAAAGAACATGTAGTCTCTGTTCAGTTTGTTAAATGATGAAAATATATGCATGTGGAAGAAACTTGCCAATTTTCATTTGTCATGTGACCACTGTAATTCAAACACAAAATTCAACATCTTCATTCTTTCTAAGAAAATATTTCACAACAGAGCTCTGCTTTTAGATCTTATGTTACTGACTTTTCAACATTTTGTAAGATAGATCATCTTACAGATGTAATATGTGAACATTACTCTGCAGTTTTTTCTGAGTTTTTAAGTCAATCTGGAGCTATTTAAAATGCATTAGGAAATTTAAAGTATGAGTTGCTGAAATATATGCACATTACCCAAATAAATTGTTCTAGAAATGAAAGTAGGTCAGATTTCTGAAAACTCCATGCTTAAGGTTGATTTAGTGTGACTCCTAATTAAAAGACTTTCTGCATTCAGGTACGTAGTGAATGTTTATTCCTAGCAGTTTATTTACTTCTTTTACTTGAATTATAGAGCAGGGGATTTGTTTTGCTTTTTGAGTGCTATTGTTGTTTAAATTTGCTGTTGCTACCTTTTAATTTTTTTTTCATATTTTTTCTTTATATGCAAAACACATAAACATCTGAACTTCAGTTCCAAAAGATCCATTCAAAGATTAGACTTTAAATTCTAGTATGGAAAGGAAAATTACTTGTAATACAGTTTTGGAAGTAGTTATTTTTTAATCTTAGTGGCCTGTAAATGAAACATTTTAACAGGAAAAAGGAGAAAAGGATGGTGTAAAGTCTACGGATTTAGAAACACTGTAGATAGAAAAAAAAGAGGTGTCTCAGTAGCTCAGTGTAGACATGTCAACTGAAGGCCA
The DNA here is from genome assembly GCA_013396655.1 of Campylorhamphus procurvoides. Taxonomy (NCBI): domain Eukaryota; kingdom Metazoa; phylum Chordata; class Aves; order Passeriformes; family Dendrocolaptidae; genus Campylorhamphus; species Campylorhamphus procurvoides. Next base: position 258,996 of record WBMV01000647.1, read on the forward strand.
TTGTAGCCAGTGGGGAGACGTTCCAGTGAGCTCTTTCAGGCAGGCTGTGTCAGTTCTTAGAGTCCCAGAACCATTAGGGTGGAAAAGAATTTCTGGAGAGTTTCCAGTCCAGTCCCTTGTTTAGAGCAGACTCACCTGCAGAATGTTGCTCAGAGTCATGTCCAGTCAGGTCTTGAATATCTGCAAGGCTGGACATTCCACAGTTTCTTAACATTTCTGAGGACTTGACCACCCTGACAGTAAATCTCTTGATGGTACATCTCAGTATGATCAGGAGTAGCTTTCTTCTTACTGTAGTCAGTTGTGGTTAAGCAGAGGGCTAAAGTGTGGCTTGTCACACTGCTGTATGCTTTTTGTCTTTTTCTTCTAAACAAAGTGATGGTTTCCCTTCCATGTGTCATTAGAATCACTGAGCCTGACAGCAGTTCTCTTTTTAAATCCCTGGTGTGATGAATGTTTTAGATTAGCTCAGGGTTGCATGCTTGATTTAATGACCACAAAGTGAATTCAGGAATGTGTAACTAGTCAAATACTTTTGGTCATTGACAGAGAAGAACAACTTTGCTGAGAAAGACCTTCTTGTGAATCAGATTGGAAAACATATGAGACTGTTTTGTGTTGTTGGACACAAACAAGGTCTAGTTGCTACTGCTCTGGCAGAGCAGACCAGAGAGAGTCTGCACAGAAGTGTCTGAGTGACTAAGTTTGTGGAAGAAAAGAAAGCAGAACTGTCAAGAATAAGGACAAAATGTTTACATTTTTCCAATGAAAAAGAATGTTGGAAAGCTTTAATGTTACTTGGAAGTCAGAATGAAAGGAAAACAAAAACCTTTAAATGGAAGTTTTCCAGCTTTCCATGCTTTCCAGCATGCTTGAGGGAAAGAATTTGGGTGCCAAGAACCTCAAAAAGAAAGAGGGCTGCAATAATAATACTTTATACTGATTGTGGGTTATATGGAAGAAGAAAAGACAGAAACTTACATGCTGTTTTTGTATGTTTTAAAATACTTTTTGTATCCATGGGGCTTTCTATAAAATCTCACCCTTTAAGAGGAAGGCTAATGGAAAGTATTTGACAGGATGGCGGTCCTTTATATTTTATTTCACAACTTACAACAGGTAAGAAACTGTCCAAAAATATCAATGTGCAAGGCTCCATTATTTTAAAGGAGGAGCTAATCACAAAGCCAAGTGGTATCAGAAAGAGCATAGTTGCTATGTACCTACTTGTATGGCTGCAGCCTGAGCAATCAGGAGATTGAAACACAGGTTAGGGTGAAATTTGGCTAACCTTGCTATTCTTGCTATACACATACAGCTATTCTGTATATGTCCAGAGCAGGGTTTAAAAAAAACCAACCAAACAAACAAAAAAACCCACAAAAAAACCCCAACCCAACAAAACCCCTCAAAAAAAACAGAAAAAGCAAACCACTTTTAGTTTAGGTTTGTTGGTTTGGGTTTTTTTGGGGCTTTGGGGTTTTTTTCCCCCATTCAGCATGGGAAAATCTGTATGCTAAAAGGGTTGAAGTGGAGGTGGGCAAACCTGTATGTTGCCTTTTAACTTTCAGTGTCAGGTGGGACAGTTGTGAGTCTATGAAGTATTGAAGTAGCTGAGAGAGCAGCCTCAAAGTGACACTGAACATAACCCCAAGGAAAATATGCTCTTGATCTGTTCCTGGAATTTTAATCCAAGTCTCCTAGCATCAACTGTCAGTTTTTAAAACATATTTTCATCATGACTTTAAAAGAAAAAGATCAGTGAAATTCAGAAATTTTTTTGTCAGTTATTGAATAATACTGCCCAAAGCAATTAGAATGTAATGTAAAATATGTTCTTACTAAGACAGTCTTTGGTATTTTCTCTCATCACTTTTATCTCAGGTGAAAATTTTATTGTACACCTAAACTCAGGACTCTTGAGTCCGTGTCTAATCTTTTCAAGCAATCCTAACAAAAATACCTTGTTCAATATATAAATTTTATTTCTATTTATATTTCCCTTTTGAAAACATACAAATCTGCAGAGAGTAAAGAAAATTACTCTATTAATTGTCTAGGATTTCTAAATGTAGCTTTTCTCTTGCATTGCACAGAACCCTTATTTGAATATATAAAGGATGTGAAAGAACTTGTATAAAAAGAGTAATACACATTTTAAAAGCAATTGTAAATGGGAACTTAAATATGTACAAGTATCAAATTATATCCCACACTGAATCAAGAATGGTGAATACTTTCTATTCCCTAGAATTCTTAAAAATAAACTTAATCCTACATAAAATTGAAAACAAAGAGGGTGACTCTGCCAGATGTATCATTTTATAATGACTGGATGAAACCCTTATTGACCATGACAGTTCTAAACAAGTACAAGATGTCCATGGTTGGTATGACATGGTTGAGGGTAGACACAATAAAGAAATTAGTGACTTCAGGACATGTTTCTTTCCATCTAAAATACTGTATGATAGAATAGTCGTAATTAAATAGATTGACTATATTTGGGTACACCTGATTTAAGCCAAGTGTACTAAGGGAAAAGATTTTCTCTAGTTTGAGTTGGTTTTCTTTAACGAATGATTAAAAATGACTTCACTGGAAAGTGATTACAAACACACACGGTCTACAGGCAGAAGAATAATAGAGAAAAATCTTGTCAGTAAGTGAGAAGTCAGTAATTCAGTGGATAAGATTTTTATCCCTAATTTTGAGGAAAGTAGTTATTTGAATTTTCATCTGGATTTGTGATAAAAATATGAGTATGAGCATGGTGGAACGAAAGAAGAATGATAGGGAAAAGCAGTTAAGAGAAATGACTGGGGAGAGAGAGAACTATCAGTTGTTAAGTAAAAAGACATGTACAAAAAATTGTTTTATCTAAATGATTTTTAGTCTGAGTCTGTGTGAGCATATTTTGCACATCCATGCATTTAAGATTCAGATTCTTATTTCCAGCAATTCAGAACTGTGCCTTCAGTATCCTACAGACAAAAGGCTTTCTTCTGTTTCTTTTGGGAACAAAAGACTCAGTGTAATTAAAAGAAGGAAAAAAAAATTGAAGGTTGAAAATGACATATTTTAGGGGTAACATTTATTTATAAATGTTTAAACACCAACAATTTCCAGCATCTTGGTGTAGCTCAGCAAAGCCAGTCTGGATTCCACTTCTGAAGAACTTTGGTGGAAAAAAAGGCAATTTGCTGAAGAGAATTGCTCTGGCCATTTTGGAGCCACTCTATTATGATGCTGCTTCTCAGAGGCAGCCTGCCTCAAATACCTTTCTCCTACTTCACTGAGAGCACAAACATTGACTTCTACTCATTTCAAGGCACTATTTTTGGCTAGAGTAACACGTACTTGTTTTTAAAGGGCTTACATTCAAAATCAGGCCTTGAATGCTAAAAATATGTATTATTGAAGTACTTTCTCAGTTAAGCACTTATGTTACTCTCCGTAGTTATGAATTGTAAATGGTTCCCTGGGATGTATTCCAACAGAGCAGTCGTTAATATCAAACAAGTCTTACTTGACTGGCCTGTACAGTTTTAACTCTTTTCTGATCTTTGTGAAGATACTCAGCAGAATTTGCTTTTTGAGCAAGTTGGCAGTAATACCTTATCCTGCAGAGCTTTAAGTGGGCTTTGCTGTCACTGCAGCTCAGTGATTTCTTTTCTATATATAGCAGGATTAGGCAAAAAGTGTTTTTCTGAGTTGATTTCAAAACTGAAAAAATATGAAATACAAAATGTCAAGAAAACCACATTTATTGAATTAATTTGTCACCTGCTCCTTATATTCCAACACGAGTGTAAGCTGTCTTGTTGTTTTCATGTAGACACTCAAACACCTTATCTGTGTCAGATGGATGCATTTTCTGATGAGTTAGCACTTTGGTGATGGTTTTAAAGGGTTTGAAGAATCATGTTTGCTTAGGTGTTCATGAAGGCATGGCCAAAGTTGTTTTCATGGTATGTTTTAGTCTGTAGAATGTGTCACTATGCAAGACTGTCAATATTTGTATATTATCTTTATGCTAAGGTTTTTTAAAATGACTAGTCATAATTTTAGTCTTTAAAAATTATCTCTGTAAAAATGACTACAGATTTTTAATTATTTCTAGCTAAAATATGAATAAATTATTCCTTATGATATTAGAATTAATCCCCAGTTTTGCTTATTCCAAAGCAATTGAGATAATTCAAGATAATGACACCATTTCCGTGTCTGTATTTGTGACTTTATCTCTGCCTGGAGTGCCCATGGGGCCACAGCCACACTGATAGAGTCTCTTGGGAATGTGTTCACTCCTTACCCTCAGGGACTGGCCTCTGCAGTCTGACTGTTACATTTGTTAGATCCTGGCTGTAAACAGAATAACCTGGATAAGTGGGGTAATAATCACCTGAATGCTAGATGACAGTAAACACAGCTAAAACAAGTGTAAATAAGGCCAGGCCAAGACAATGTGCAGACATTCTGCACCATCAGTTAGTGCAGAACCCTCTGACCTTTTAAGGAGAGGCAAAATCCTGTTTCCTGAGCTGTCATGGAAGACCACAGAATTTTGAAATCTGGCTGTTATTTCTGTGCAGGAGACTGAAGGTTGATGGGTCTCAGACAACGAGACTCTAATTTTTTCTTTCTACAGCTTTTGAGGTCTCAGTCCGGCAGACTGGGGCCAGAGAATGAAGTTGTTCACCTGGTGATGCCACTATACCTGGATGTGGACTATCCTCATTTTCAAAGCCCCATGTCTTTCTAGCCTTATAGATGGCCTTGAAAAGTGCTGCCTTTTTTTGTATTTACTTATATTTTTAACATTGGCTTAGTAATAAAGGTGTCATAAAAAAAGGCACCAAACAGACTGACAGTCAAGGTTAAAACTGTAAGTTAGCAACTCTTTCAGATGACTTCTATTTAGGTTTTTGCTTTGTTTAGTATAATAATGAATGCAGAGGCAGTGTCTTGATATCTTGCCAAGTCATATACACCTTTCTCCTTGATTGGGTACAAAGGTACAGCATCTTGCCACAGTGATAACTATTCCAGGTCATTTCACCTTGACAGTCTGTAATGGGATGCTGTCACCATGAAGCCTAGCATTGTTGGACCCAAAAGAACTAGTCCTGACTCAAAGCCTCCTCAGGCAGAATCACAAGTTGGCAAGAGCCATAGTTTGGGTGAGGTGTCAGTGACTGGGGTAGAAAGGTAGAGCTTAACAGTAAGGAAAGTGAATGGTCCTGGCACATTTCATTCATGAGTCTAGTCATAGTTTTTGGACTGAAGCAACTCAGGGTAGCAGGCAAGTAAGTAGATAAAGAATGCACAGAACACAGACTTCTGCAGCGTCAGTCCAGTTCTGAATAAGAACTGACTACACTGTTCACCTTGCAAAGTACTTTGCTGGAGAACAGGATCAAGTGAGCTACTACTTGCTGAACAGACAGAATATGTGCTCTGGGCAGTGGTGTGCCAAATTCAGCAAGCTGGGAAGCCAAACATCATCCTTTTTTGGCAGAGCAAATTTCTCTGTAACATGTCCTGGGGGTGTGCTCATCACTGACTAAAATCTCTTGCTTCTTCCCGGGACAGGGTTCGAGGTGCTCAGGCACCTGCCTAGGTTTCTGATGGCATCTCTGTGAAGAAGCAGGTCTGCTGACTGAGTGATCTTCTAATTTGGTGTCAGCTGTTGCTCATTCCAGCTAAAGAAGGAAAATCATTGGGCAACATGAATAGATAAGGTCTGAATATGGAAGGGTAAGTTTTTCATCTGTAGGTTGTAGGTCTGTTTCTCCTGCAGGTTGGGGTTTCAGGCCTTCTGGTGAAAAGATAGTTGCTGGTAATGCAGTAAAGTGAGGGTGGATGATGGAGCAAAACTTAAGCTGGGACCAGGAATGGACTAGGAGGAGATCCTTGAAAGCATGGCTCCAAGATGATCAGCTCTGACTTTGATGAATCCTTCTTCAGGTCCCTTGGCCCAGCCTGGCCAGCCAGCCAAGATAGGTGTAATGTGCTAACAGCGAATGTTCTGCCTTGAGATGTGCATGTTTTTCTGGTACTTTATTCAGCCACTCACAATAAAATTACACTGAGTGTAGCTTGTTTCTTGACCAATTACTTCTTTGGGTGACAGCTTTCTTTAAGATCAGGTAAACTAAAAGTATTTGTAGGATACTCTGAGAAGTCCTTACAAATGTGCTTGCAAAACTATTTTCTTAGACATGTACTAACAACATATATAGCATATTTCTGGATTTCATAATCCCTGCAGCAATATAATAAGACTTTTCTATCTTCTGGAGCTACAGTGTAGATTTAAGATATTCAAAGAGCTTTTTGAAGTGCCATTCTCTTCAGAGCTGAAAATTAAGGCAGATGGTAATAGGAAAGGGATGAGTCCTGTAGAATTAGGTAACAGCCTATAGTTGGTGGCATAACATAGGAATGGGAGAATCATATATTAGAATAGCAACTCTTGCAGGCATCTATAATATATGTAAACATATGGTGCTAATTATGAGCGGCACTACATTAAATTAAAAAGATTGAAAATATATTGTTTTAATGGATGCTTCATTGTATTCACTGTTTTTCAGCAGGCATCATCTGTTTCTTTTAATCTTGAAATGATAATGCTTGTGCCATATGTTGTACTGTCTTGCTCAGCTAGTAAGTAGACAAGGAATACATCTATGTTTTCCTTCTGAATGAAAGTTTCACTGTTGGTTTGGGGGTTTGATTATATGAAGAGACTGTTTTGGAAGCCTGAGTCTGATATATTGTGCATTGTGCTGTTCAGGCTACAAGAATGGAATTTTTTGTTCCTTTGAACAAAACAACTCTTAAAGAAATATATGGGCTTAATAAAGAGAATAAATATTGTGTAAGGACTGCATGAAAATGTCCACAGTCAGACTAAAGGATGGCAGTATCTAGGCCTTAATTGGCAAAGGGGCACTGCAGATGAACTTTTGCACAGCTGTTTGGCAAGCTGAATTCCTTTTTTTTTTTTCAAAATATACCCATCTTGCTTTATCTGGAACTAAAAATTAATCCTTTCTTATAAACTCCTCTTAAAATGAAGTGGAACATAGGGGTTGGAGTTTTCCTCAATAAAATATTAATTGCAAATGAAGCCAACACATGCCAATGAATTCTTCTGTCATGATTCTTAGTTGTAGTTTTGAGGAATGCATTTGCTAATTGAGTATGTAAAATGTGTAGCAGTCCAGATCTGTAGTGACTTGGAACATTTGGCGTATATTAACTAATTAATAGAGACTGAGATTTTGAAGAAAATTCTGTGAGACATTCAAAATGCAAGTGGATTCTGTTTTGACTAGCATTCTGTGTTTGTTGTGTTTGGCTTGTTGTTTTTTGGGTTTTTTTTTAACTTTGTCTCCTGCTATGTTTCTTCATGTTTCATGCTGATACTTCAAAATTGTTTGGTAAAAGTGTTATGGTCATTTTCATATTCTTTAAGGATTATATACTTTCATAATATGTTGCAATTAGATTTTATATTCTCTGATGTGATGGTTTTCTAACAAGGTCTTTTTATAAATAAGCATAATGTTTGTTAACATTTAATGTAAATGATAGCATATAAATATTTATTGAGCTATACACCATAGTAGAGATTATAATTCAAATTTATTACTGCCTCACAGAAGGGCAGTGTTACTAATGGGTTTTTTTATGGTTGTTTTCTGGTGGTTTGGGTGTTTTTTTTGAAAATAGCAGTTAATTCATAAAAAGTTGGTAAAAATGGTAATTAACTCTGCAATTTATTAAATGGTTAGTACACACATTTTTAACTTACAGTTTCTATTAAAAATGACAAACACTACATTCAGTATTTCCTGTCTCATGCTTGGAGCTGATGCGAGTATGTGTGTGGCTGAATTTTTTATGGTTATGAGGTAAAAGTGAAGCTAAGTAGTGAGCAGGGAGGAAGGGATGCAAAGTGAATTTTGTGAGAATGCTAACCAAGGACAAGTGACAGCTCACTTAAAAGTGTCTGGTCCATTTTCTGCCACACATTACTGCCTGTTAGACACAGTCTTTGGTCACCGCTGTCTCCTGACCTGTCCGGGGCATTTGCAGGGGAATGCTAGTTAGCACTGGCCAAACTGTATCAAGGAGTAAAGTAACCTTTAAATAGTATGGGTAATTCCTGTCCATGTCCCAGCCCTGGCTCATTTGTTAAAATTAATATGCTTTGGGAAAAGTCATAGACTTTGAATTAGAATTTCTCATCACTTTTAGCACGTATCTGACTCAGATTGTTTCAGCCCATCATCACAGAGGTTGATATTTGTCCATTAATATGACAGGCCTTCTGTAACTTACTGGATTTTTGTCACTGTAAACATGTTTGCTGCTATTTGATTACATGCTGAGAACATGTGTGTTCTTGAATTGCAACCAAGCCTGTAATAATTGTTTGGGGAGGAGTTTTCTGTGGGCTTATTCTCTGCAGCTCCAGTTATGGGTCGCTAGTCGTGAACAAGGTAAATACTGTTCAACATGAGAAAAATTTGATAGCTATAAACAACAAGGAATTAACTAGAATAGTGGTGGCTGATAAGAAATGTATAAACTGGACATTTATTTACTTAATTGATTTGTAGGTCTATGTCCTTATTTCCTTTCCAGTGGACTTGTATTTAAAAATGGTTATATGCAAAAAAGCAAACTCTCCCTGCAGATATAACACTCCAACATCTTTAAAGGTCAACGTAACAGAGAATTTCAAAATCAGTGACTGTAGAGTTCTTTTTTGCCATCATGATTTTTTCAGAAAGGTTAGATTGAAAGTCCCAGCAAAAAAAAATTAAATGAATAATTTATGTAAAAGATGAATTAAATATTTCATAGCCATTTATTAAATATAAAATGGCTAGTATAGGAAGTATTTGTTGCACCTTAAAATACTGTAGGTACTATAGGAAAAATCATGTTTCCAGATGCAAAGAAATTGCTGCTTCTGGCTTAAGAATAATTGAGTGGTAACAGACAGTATAAACAGGATCAGAGAACTTTTCAGTTTGGAAGGGAATCTCTGGAGATATCTATTCAAACCCTCTGGTCAGAAAAGGATCAATTATAGCAGGCTGTTCAGGGCTGTGTCTGGTTGAGTTTTGAGGATCTCCCAGGGTAATCTGTTCTAGTGTTCAACTACCCTGTCCATAAAATAATTTCTCTGATGTTTAAATGCAGTTTTCTGTGTCTCAGTTCATGCTCATTGACACTTGCCTGTTCTGGGTACTTCCTTTTCCTGTCACAGTCCAGTCAGGATCACCTTATTTATCCATGCAGGCATCTTGCCACCTTTGACTTTTGCTTGTCAAGGTCACCTATTCTTGAGCTTGGAGGAGATAAGCCTTGAAAAAAATCAATCAGCTGGCCTGGGCTTCCTTTGCCAGGAATGTATCCTATGGAATTCTTCCAAGCTGATTCCTGAACAGCACAAAGCCTTGCCTGAAGTCCAGTGTTAGCAGCCTGCTTTATGCTTTCTTCCATCCTCTCAAGATCATGAACTCTGCCATCTCATGGCCACTGCAGTGAAGGCTGCCTATGGCTGGTATATGCCCAACTGGAGCACAGTTTTTACAGAGGAGTTATGAATAGAGCCATAAAAGAAGTCTGTTAGAGCTAAAACTTACCAGAAGACAATGAAAAGAAATAAAAAGAAGAAAAGGCCTTTTTCTTACTGACATTTCTATTTCTGGCATGTATGCTTCTATATACACCTTTTCTTGGAGGGAAGAAAGAACAGGTACAAGGGTACTGTCTTCTGTGTCAATGCCTCATAGAACCTGAAAGGTGTAAAGTAGTTTCAACCTCTTTTTTTTCTCTTCCTTACCACTTTGTGTGTAAATACAGAGACTAGTTACAAGCATTAGAAGCACAACTAAAAGAGATCATTTAATGGGGTGAAAGAGTATGTGGTAGGTGCTCTGTAACACATTAGATGATTTTCTGTGGCACTATGTCATGCAGTTCAAGTTGATGTGTGGTTCTTTTATCCTGTAATATCTCTTAGATGAGCAAATCAAAACATACAAAATGTGAGGTGTGGAAGACTATATCTTTGTAGAAATAGTTGCTGAATGTTTTTCTATTAGGTGTTTATTGAGTAAAATTATGAAGACAACAGCCTTGGGCTTCACTTGGCCTTTGAGTTCTTGCAGTCAGTAGATGGAGGAACATGGGTGAAAATAATACCAAGCCATATCAGAGAATGGGTTCAGAAAGATTCAGTGCTGTTTTATCAGTCACGTCTGAAGTACTTATAATGATCTGGTAAGTTTTAATATATGGAAGTAGTCCTAAACTCTGAGAGTTGCATTTGGTAAGCAAAGAGAATTTACAAAAAAATGATGCTATGATTTCTTGTGTACTGCAAGAGAGGTTTAACTTAATTTTCTGTCACTAGTGGAAAACATAATTTATTACTAAAGTCTTGGAACTTATACCTTCTATTTTAAAAGATTATGGGAATACATAGCCACAGTTAACAATAAATTATTGTAAAAGCAATGAAGCTCTAGCCAGTGATCTCAGCTGCAGCATTTTTAGTAGGCAGTGACCTGTATGTATTATCTCTAATTTTCTTGCATCTTCTTTTAGAATATTTCACTAACTTTCAGAGTATGGATTATAGTGTAGATGGTCTCATACTAAGCCAGGTTATCACACTTACACAGTGTATTAGCATTGTTTCTGGCTATTTTTGGAGGTGATAGAATTTTGTACGAACATCTGATTTTTCTGAGCTAGGTTTCTGTGTTGATGAAATGACTGAAAACTGTGAAATTTCTCAAATGAAGCCTGACTCTTTCAGTTGAATGGCAACACCTTTTTGGGTCAGTTTCTCAGAAACATTGTATTCTTTTAAGTCGGTTAAGTGCTGCCTCCTTGGTATGAGAGTTTATCTGATTTTATCTTATGGCTCTATACTACTGCTGAAGCTCAGATGCAGCATCAGAAACTAATGTTCCTACATTACAAAACCTCAGATCAGTAAGATGTTTTACCTAGTGAATTTTGATGCTACATTTTGATTCTTGCATAATCTAATTTGTGTCTTTATAACTGTGAGGAGCTTAAGGCAACCACTGAACTAAATCCAAAGTGAGTTCAGTGTATTGTTTCTTCATAAAATCTTCTCTTGCCTCATACAAACTTTTGAAACATATGCATCAATAAAATCAGATGTAAGATCTCCTTCGGAAAACCCTAGATAATTTTTGAGGAGAGACATGGCAAATTTTCAAAATATTGTATCTTAGTGTTTGTCTCAAATGTTTTTCTACTCAAATTTGCTTATGAAAGTAAGCAAACAATTGGAAGTACACTTGAAATACAGGTGAAGCTCTTGGAGCACCTGGCATATTTTCTAAACAGCTTTTCTCTAGACAGATTAAAATATTGGGCAGTTTCCACTTAAAAGGTAATAGACGAGAGGAATACTCAAAGAGCTGGCTGATGTCATCATGAGGCCTCTCTCTATTCTTGAATGGTCTTGGGAATCTAGAGAGATCCTAGTTAGTCTCACTTCAGTGACTAGTAAAATTATGAAGAAGATTATTTAAAAAAGATGATTGGAATACCCCTGTGGACAATGGTTCAGCCAGCATGGCTTCATGAGGGGAAAGTCATGCTTATCAAACCTGATTTCCTTTTATGACAGGTTAACTCATCTAGGTGATCAAGGGAAGCCAGATGATATAATTTCTTTTTATTTCACTAAAGCTTTCAATACTGTCTCTCACAGGATCCTTCTGAAACAAATGTCCAGCACAGCTGGATAAACTCATCATATGCTGGGTGAACAATTGGCTCAGGGATCAAGCATAGAGGGTAATAGTGAATGGGGTAACATCAGACTGGTGACTTGATGGGGTTCCACAGGGCTCCATCCTAGGTCTTGTGCCATTCAATGTCTTCATAAATGACTTGGATGCAGGACTGGAAGGGACACTAAATAAGTTTGCAGATGATACAAAATCGGGAGGAGCTATTGACTCCCTCAAAGGTACAGAGGCCCTGCAATGTGATCTGGACACATTAGAGAGCTGGTAAATCACCAGTTATATGAAGATCAAGTCAGATTTGATAGGAGGTATTTATAACTCTTCAGCTGATGTTTTCTGTGTTACGTGTTTGTCTTAGTTCAAAGGAGAACTAAGATGTCTATGTTGGCCAATAAATAATC
>WBMV01000647.1:271322-308945 GCA_013396655.1 Campylorhamphus procurvoides
AGTGATAACTGGTCCCTCCTGCTGAACTAGGACAGTGTTTTAATATCAGAGTACACAATTATTGATATCTGTTTGTGTCCCTCTTGGTGGTACATATGAGCACATTTTTGGAAATGCCTTTGGTGAACTTGAGGCAGAACATGCACATGTGCATTACAGTTTGTCTTTTCCACTTCTTTTATCTTCAGATTTGTTTGATTTCATTTATTGGGACATACACAAACACAATATTTATATTTATATATATAAATATAAATATATTTAAGATTCCCTTCCTCAGGAGCTGCACGTGGCTTATATGATAATGGTAGAAAAGACATGGCTTGACAAATAGAAAGCAAGCTATTACTGTGGTAAAGGAAAACTGTATCAATAATGGAATTTGTTATAAAGAACTGCCAACAAAAGTTCTTGAGTGCCATGTGGTTTCTGCCAGTGTGTCACCTCTCTACTCTGTTGACATCTGGTGCAGGAAGGTGAGATGGCCCAGGGGAAGCCTCTGGTCAGACAGGTCAGCCCTCTGCTCTCAGGGGTTTCTGAATGGCCCTTGGGCTTGGCTTTGGTGTGGGCCATGCAGCTTTTTCCATCCATCATCCAGCACATGGGGTGGAAGTTCAGTGGGACAGAGGCTGTTCCTGATGTGCAACAGGTATATTTGTCTTCTCTTCTGGGGGTCATCAGGATGGACCTGAGCTGTTCCCTACCACTGGGGTCAGTGATGGATGATGATCATGGCTGCATTGAATTCATTTGGGTTTTATCCCATTGTGTCTGTTAACTTGCTGTGGGAATAGTGGTAAGGTCCCTGATAACTTTTGCTCTCTATGGTCTCCTGAGTTGTCAGTACTGTATTATTTATATTTAACTGGGTTTATGGTTTGTGTGATTTCCCTAATGAGTATAACAAATCTTATTAGTATAGAAGAAATAGAATTTTCCCATCATTACCCTGTGTTCCTGAACAGAAGAGGCGTGATATTAGAGGATATGTGACAGCAATATAAATTCACATTTTTGGCTTCTGACAACCTTTGTACCCAACTGAAAAATTTGATTACACTGTTAAAATAATATTTATTTTCTCAGTAGATTCTGAATTGATCTTTAGGCATACTGTTTATTGAAAATATTTGCAGACTCTTAAAGGCCTATGTCTGTGTTAAGCAGGTTTTGTTGGTACACAAGGGTGATGTGTTTGTCATCATATTAAAATTCTCAATTTGATAGCAAAGAAATCTTAAGAAGTGAGCTTGAAATGCTGGTGGATTTGTTTTCAGAAGAAAACAATTAGTAAAAAGTTGTACCCAGCCCTGAGAGTGCTGCTGGCTACTTGACACTAGTCTTTCTCTCCGGAATAGTTTAATTTTTCAAGAGGTTTAGAGGATTACATTAACTGATAGAGGATTATTGGGTTCAAACAAAATACTTGTGTGCTTTATTTTGCTCCAATCTTAATCTTCACCAGCAGCAGGGGAAAAAACTTTTGCTTTTGTGTTGTTTTGACTCTAGAGGAATGCACTTGGTGCTGGTAGGGGATTCTGCATTTTTTGCTAGAGTGCTTTGGTCCTGAGGCTGCCTCATTTTTCTGGAGAAGCAGTAACATCTCTTAGACTTGAGTTATTTATCTGCCTTCACAAAACATACCGTGTAATAAAAATCACAGGAGAATTATAGTATTCAGGAAATAGTAATATTGGAATCTCATATGTCCTTAACTTGATATCAAGAGCTCATATGCTGAACTCCACAGATGGCTGAATGCATTTAAGAATCTAAAGTAGATAAATTCAAGTACCCAGAACATGCTTGTTATGCATTTTTTGCAATCTTAAAGAAAAATGATGCTTGTTTGGAGAGGTTTTGACTGAATAACTGCATCAGTTAATTACCATGATTAATGCAGTAATTGGTGGTGTTGATCTCTGTAAGCTTTGTAGTAAGACTTTGCAGTAAACTAGAAAATGCTAAGAAAACCCTTGAAATAGTTCTTCCTAGAGAGGAGGGGTAGCGCAACTCCTCTACAACAACCTTTTTGCCTGTGCAGTTTAATGTTGCAGATGTAAATAGTATGCAAGTGCCTCTCATGATGCTCTAAAATCTCATTTATCACATGGATATTGTTCTGTTTGGCAAGAATATTCAGGCAGTGAAGTCAAATTAAAAATATGTTTGAGGATTTATTCAATTTATGTTTTCCAATAAATGTAATTTCATGTCTCTCTGCTTTTTCTCAGATATCACATCTTATCATATTAGTGACCCAAAATTTTATTTCTGCATTTCAATAAAGTCAGTAGAAATACAGTAGTACAAATGAACAAAAATAATCTTTTCTATACTTCTAAGTATATGCTGAAAATAATGTTACTGTGATTGTCAACTCTTAATCTATTTTGTTCATTACAAACAAATTTGAGTTAGTTCAGTAGAATATCTGAATCTTATTTTTCCTTGTGAATTTCAGCTCTATTTGTATAATTTAAAGCAAGAAGAATGTGAAAGAATACTAATTTAATAAATCAGTTCTAATTCTATGTAGGGAAATTGACTGATGGGGATGCAGAAGATGAGAAAAAGTAGAACTAATTGCCTTCTTACCTTTATTCCCTACTTCTTCTGAAGTTTCTTCTATAGAAGAAATGACTATAGGTTCATGTCCCTCCAACTCGTAGCAGCAAAATGCCCTAGAATAACAACTATCGGAGTCTGTGCTGTTCAGATTCTAGTTTTATCTGGTGTTTCTGGACTTAGATACAACCTGTTCTTTGCCATACCTTCACAAGAAAAAGAGAATGTCAAATAAAATTTCAGAAAAATACTTTTCTCAAGCTTGCTTGTTCATGCTACGTAGTTGAACCCATATTAATTTGAATTACATAAAGTCAGCTCAGATTTGGAATTTTATCTCTAATTAAAAAGTGTTTTCTCAAAAAATGATCACTTGGTCCTGAGTTTATAGGATGTTAATTATATTACAGTAATTAATTTTACCTCACTTTCTGACAAAAACCCTGAAATATATGCCAACATAGCAACACATATGTCTTTTTGCCTTGGCAGAAGTCTTGTCTCCCTCCCCAAAAGAGAAATTATAGCTCTTTAGATACATCTGCTACAGCTACCAGTTAAACTGTGTGCTTTTAGGGCCTTTTGTGAGCTTTTCGACAAAGTTTATAGTTAGAATTTTTTAACATTAAGCCTGGTTATTTCAAAGAATGATTTTATTTGTTTATTTACTCCTTTTCACTTTAGAAAATCTGCTGGTGACTCCAGTGGAAAAGACTGCCGGAAGACTTTGCAGTTTCTGTTAGGTACAACCTTATTCAAGCAGCAGTGAAGAGCTGCATCTTTGCAGATGATCTCAGGCGAGAATCTTTGCAAGGTACTGGCAATCAGCAAAAGTATGTGCAGAGTGGAGAAAGTGATCACCGAGGAGACAGAGCCTCTGTGGCTGGAAAAATTGTTGTCATTTGTTCAGCTGTCCAGTAATTAAAACCATCTGCTGTCATGGTTCACTTAAAGCCTCCAGTTACTCTGCTGTTTGCCCTCATGTTTTCAAACGGTTCTGGTGTGAGTCTCTTCCAAGACTGTGCAGCCTTATTCTGAGAGATACATACCTTCCTTCTGTTGGTAACTCTGGCTACTAGACTTGGTGTAAAAGTTTCCAAAACTTTTTGAACAACTCACATGTTCCTAGGTTCTCTGGAGGGCTGATGTGCACTTAGGGTTCTGAAGGGCCTAAATTCAGATTCCTGAAAAAGGTTGGTTGTGTTGCTTTTGTACTTTTGTACACTGGTGAAAGCAAAGCAACAGGGTGGTCTAGTAGCTGCCTGCAAGTAATTGAGGGGTGATTACAAAGCTAATGAGTCAAAATCACCTTAGTACTACTAGGTACTTAGTACAACAAGGGTGCAAAATACAGCTGGGTTGTTTGGTTTAAGCGTGGGGAAGAAAATTCCCTCTGGAGCATGGGGTAGGACAGCATGAGAGCAGGTTGCTTAAAGCATATAAAATCCCTTTCCAAGAATTATTTTCAAGACTTATGTATACAGAACAACATCTGAATTGGTGACTTCATGCTGGATATTCTCTTAAAGTTCAACATCACACAGGACACCTCCAAAGGTTTTTATTGACACGGCCCAGTGTCTTAATTCTGGAGTGGATCAGCCAGACTCCAACTGTGTGATCACTCAGATCAGCCTATTGCTCAGAAGCCTCCTGTGGGAAGGAGTGGGCCCAGCATGGTCATTCTCCTTCGAAGCCATATAGTCCCAGGTGCTCCCATATCAGACCTGATTTATAGATACTTGCAGTGTTTCCAATGGAAAATAAGTCTATTTAACTAATTATTTTCATTTTGCTAGTGGCTTGATTTGACTTTCCCTTGGTTGCTACTGCCTGAGCAGTAACAGGAATGTATGGGGAAGGCAATATTGGGCTTTTAGATTGTCACCCATGGAAACATGATCTAATTAATGTGGGGAGGGGCGAATAAGTACCATTTTTAAATATAATTTGCTTTGTCTCTTGGTCACTGGCAATTCATATTTTGAGCAAAATATCCTTCACTTGCTTAGAAAACTGCAAATACTGAAGAACCCATTTACCAAACCAGTAGCACATAGACATAAAGAGAAGACTAGTAAAGAGAAGGCATCAGGGAGTGCCTCATGTTTATTTTATCGTTGAGTAACGTATGGCACACAGGCATCACAAAGTTAAGACTGACATCCATTTACAGTTTCTTTTAAAAAACTACTGGAAGATGCATGCTTCGGGAAGATGTAGTTTTTCATTATTTGAAGCCTGGGAAGGGTGATATCTGGGAGAAAAACTGCTTTTGCTTTCCTATGGAGTAACACACAAAGCTGAGCAAGTTTATGTGTCTAAGTGCCTTTTTTTGTGGAGATGATTTCAATGTTGGGCATGGGAACTGAGAGCAGGAAGGCTATCTCCTGTGCTACAGCAGAAGGCTAGGGGGTCATTTGATCATCTGGGGGAATACATTTCTAAAACTGAAAACATTTGATTCTCAAGAGAATGTAGCTTTTTTTCAGACATTCAGCCTTTTCTTATCCAAATCCATGGACTGTGCACCTTCTTAGAGCCCACTTCTGACTCACATACGCGATGGCGTATACCACTAACTACTGAGCAGTAACTCCTCTGAATATCATAAATATAGAAAGGCTTCAGGCATTCAGTAAAATACATTTCATTTTATGTTGAAGGAAAGAACTTAATCCTTGGCAACTTGCATGGTTCTAACAGATAAAATTAAATTACTGAAACATGGAAACATGCTGTATTAAGAGCAGTCTTGAAAAATTATTTTCTTGAACAGCATTTTCATGTGGAAGTATGATTCATTTAGCAGCTGCTCATGCATGTGATTACTGACCTCATAACTGATTGTTTGAACTATAAGTTTGTAAACATGTGTATGCTTTAGTTTCACAAGAATATTAACTGGCTCCTTTGAATATTTAAAAAAAATCAATCAGGTCTATGGAACTAAATATTTTTGTTACTTTACTGTTCTTTGAAGACAAAACATAACTGCTTTAAAAATGAAATTTAAGCAACTGAGAACAATAATCTTTTAAAAAAAATTATTTTCTATTCCTTGCGGACCAACCTCTCAGTGAATTAATGAGATTTTTGACAGATTTACTCTGTGTAGAACAGGATGAATCCCTTATTGCTAGTTCAAAGAGTACTCTTTTTTTAAATAAAAGGTACATTGCTTGTTTAATTGAATGATTAAAAAATAAATAAGAGGACCAAAATCCATACAGCAAACAGTATTGCTATTCAGCAGAGGCAGTGCAGGGAAATTAAGTTCTGGATGCTCCTGGATTTAGAAGAACACGTATGTATCTATCTTCACTTGAAATTTGCCATTCTACTTGTCAAAATACGTATTTAATAATTTTTCCAGTATAAGTAGTTGAAAGCAAAAAAGGGTATTCTTATATTAACTTCCTTTTGAAGAAATAGTAGGGATGTTCAGGTTCTATTCCTGATTTCTTTATTCCAGAAGTCTTAACTGTTGTCAGTTCTTTCCAGTAGGATTTGGGAATGAAGTAGTATTCTTAGTGATGCCGAAAATCTTCGGTATGAAAAGAACTGCTAAGAGAGTCTGTTCTTTTAGCAGCAAAGGTATTTATTCGAGCAGTGCTGCAAAGCTAGCCAGCTCTCACTGGACAAACTAGCTTCCAATCAACAGTGCAAAATGAGCCATTTTATACATTTCACTACATGATTACAACATACAATTTTGCATAGTAATAAGATTACAACATCTGATTATTCATATTAATGATTAGGCAGAGTCTGGGTGAAACCTTCCAGAATCTTATTTTGGGATCAGGATTAGGTGGTCATTTCCAGTCTTTGACCTTACTCTAGGTGTCTCTACCTCTTCTTCACCGTGAACTCTTCAGCCTTCATTGTTCATGACCTAGTCATTGATGCTTATAGAAACTACTGGCTTAAGGCCATTTTGCTCTGTTCAAATGTCTACATTGTCATGATTAACAGCACTAGGTTGTTTGTATGTAGTGTTCTAAGATCAGGTCCAGTGGCTTGAACAGAACATATCTCCATGTTCTCCAATAAACTCAAGCAAAGCAGGTGCTGAACAGTTTCTGCTGATCCGGTTAACGATTTCTGGGGTTCATCCTTGTTTCATTAGTGAGGAAATTTGATGTCCTGTCTCTTTGGCAAGAAATATTTTACCACACTGGATGTGACTAATTTGCTCACAAATATGTAAGTGGCTAAAAGGTGAATCAATCCAGAACACAGAGGTGGTAAACAGGGCACAGGAAGACAACTTTGATTATAGAAGTATTCCCACTTTATCAATAAAACAAAAAAGTTACCCTGATCTGTAAATCTGGTTGTTTCTGGAGATTCAAGACTGACTGACTACAAGGTAAGCCTTGTCTTACCTTTCTCGCCTTCCTGACAAGGCTTGTCAAGCACACTTTCTGTGCAATTTTCTTAGGCTTGCCTGGGGCTCTGTTACAGCTTCTTCAGCTGTAATAGCAATTGCATAATGACCAGGTAATTGTTTCCGTATCTGTTTTGATTTTTGTTTAGTTTTGTAGGAAAAAAGGCATTTTTCCCTCATAGGATTTCATACATTTCTATGACTAATAATGTAATAAGCTGCAAGCTCCATGTAGGTTGAACTGTGACCATAGGAGAAAGGTATAGCTCAGAGGACCAGAGGTGTAGAGTGACAGCAAAGGAATTAAATTGCAAGCACAGAAGATGACACACAGATCCCAGGGCTATAAATAGCTCAGCAATGTTGAATTACTAATCACAGAGGGAATTAATTCTTTGGAACAAAGTAAAATTGGTTTTAGGAATTCAAAGAAGAAAAGCATCTGAGATATAACAAAGCATGTCATTATATTAAAGCTAAATGGTATGTGGCATTGCAGACCAAAGAAAAAATAGGGATTTTTTTTCCCCATCTCTAAGTGCTTCATGATCTCAGTTTTCTTCTGTTTGAGTTGGTTGTAGTTAATTTTTTTCTCTATGGAGAAAGACAAGTATGAAAGGTGGCTTTGCAATGAGATGCTTAAAAGAAATCAAAGGCAGCAGCTCAGTCTTGCTGTAACTTCAGCAGAACTGTGTAGGTATGTACCTAGACATAAAAGTTATGGAGAATCTGAGCATGGGAGTGTAGTTCCTCATTATTTTATTTGGAACTAAGCTGAAATTGAGTTTTGCTGACCAGGGTATTTTCATTAAGCTATTTTATAGCCTGGCCCCATAAAGAGATACATTGAAATAACTGAAGAGGTTGCAAATTTGGGGATTGGATATCTGGTTTGGATTCTTACATTGTCCTTGCCACCAAACAAATTTTAATTAAATCTTGAAGTCTTGTTTACTTAAGTATCCCATAGTAGTGCTTCGAAAGAGTGCTTCTAAAACAGGTGTGTATTTATGTTACTTTTTCAGCGTCTTGCATTTGCATAGGGCACAACAGTACCATGTTCTTCCCAAGTGTTTTCTGTTAATCAAAATCAGTTTTGATTTTGTTTGCCTTGTGTGGTACCATTAAAAATATTTAATTGATTTATAAA
Source organism: Campylorhamphus procurvoides (assembly GCA_013396655.1). Classification (NCBI taxonomy): domain Eukaryota; kingdom Metazoa; phylum Chordata; class Aves; order Passeriformes; family Dendrocolaptidae; genus Campylorhamphus; species Campylorhamphus procurvoides. The sequence goes on from WBMV01000647.1 coordinate 279,434, forward strand.
TGGTGTAATAATGATTTTAATAATTATTCATAAATTATAATTTACCTATCTATTAATTAAGCCTTATGGCAAGACTTTTTAACTAAGTTCTTGCAATATTCCATCTAGTCTCTCCTTTTTTTCTCCGGATTCCTTTATGCACCTCTGTTAAAGATTGAGAAACAAAATATTCTTAGCAAATGAGAAGGCATTTATGATGAAAGAAACTTGAAGAAAAAATGTTTCAGCTTCTCTTAAAAGCATTTTTTGGGCCAAGTTCTTGCAAAAGTCTAATATATTAGAGAATCTGAAATAATTTGTGCATCAATTATGTGTAGTTGCTATTAGTATTTGCATGACCAATAACTTTAAAATTTGCATGTGTATTCTGCCATATAGCAACTGACTTAAAAGTAATGTTGGATTTTTGGGTTATTATATGGTCTAACAGATTTCAAGTTGGATGTAAGCACAGCCTAATTCTTCTCAAAAATCAAATGTTGGAGTACTTGAAAATGTTTTGATAAACAGCTGAATTTAATATTGTGAAGTACAATTTCCTTCACTAAATTCACTATATTATAGGTATGTATTCATATTTAGCCATGGGTTTGTGTAATTGCAGATGACTGGCAGGACTGGCCAGCATGGTCTTAATTTACCGGCATCTACCTAAAGATATTAAGAATAGGGCAAGCATTTATGATAATTCTGCTATAAGGCAGGTGAATCTGGACTAAGTTATCTGGAAGAACTATGCAGTGAGATAACATGTAGCATATAGTCAAAGACATAGAAAAGGTGCACAGTGGAGACAGTAAGACCCTGTCGGGCCAGGGGGGAGAAAAGGAAAACACAGTAAGGACAGAGAGAATTTGAGAAAAAGAAAGAGACAAAATGGTAATCAGATATTTAAATAAGTGGAAGTTCCCCCAAAGCTGCTGTTATAGAACAGCGGTTATATGTACATACTTGTACGCCTTAGCAGCGCCCCAGTTTCTTGCTTTGCATGCAATGTGAGCTGAGTATGGAAAAAAATAAGCAGTTTGTGTGACATTACTGAGGTTTTGTCTTGTAGCAGTCTGTAGTAGAAGGATAGCATATATGTGCTCGTGCCTATATGCCATATATCTTTTAACAGCTTTGTGGTGTATTGTTGTTGTGATGCTAGTTACTCTAGGATGCTTTATACTATGAATGACATGTAAGTTTTTTTTTAACTTGTTTGCAGTTTTGATCATGTCTTAATATTTTTGGTTGATGATATGTGGTAAGGACTGGAAAGGAGACAGTCACATAAGTCTCAAGTGAAGATGAATCATGTGGCAGTGGTTTGCTTGCTAATAACACTTGTGAGAGGGATAGAAATCCTTGCAGGCCCTTCCTACGTGGTATATTAAAATTTTTTATGACGATAAATGTTGTGGAAAATGTTTGTTATGGAGTATAAGGATCTTCCTTATGGGCACACTAGTATGGTCTTCCATTCATTATGAAATTACAATATTGACCCAGAATAGGTGTCTGCAGAAACATCTCTGGAACCTTGTTCAGTCTTGCATTAAGAAGTGAGGAGAGCTTGGCAATCAGTTTTCTGCTCTCTTTTTTTTGTGTCGTCTTTAAGTTTAATCTCTTCTTCACTCCTACTGGCCGTTATCATAGCTGTTAGCTCAGTGTGGGAATATTGCATTGCTTCTTGGTAGTACAGATTGAATGCTAATGTGAGTAAAACTCCTTGTACCATAAGTATTTTATAGCTGCATTTATTATACATGTTGCACATAGTGTGCTTCACAGTAATAAGAAAAGAGTAATGTATTTGGTATGTTATTCAGAGTTAATGATATCATAAATATACTTTTAGTAGAATAATACACATAATTTGTAGGGCACATAGTATGCAACCTGTCAATGCAAACTTTGGGGAGAATAAAATAGTGTGTTACCTCTATTGTTTCAATGGAAAAAATGGAGATGTGAACAGTATCCTCCAGGGCTAGAATATTTGCTGAGGAAGGAATGTAATCTGTGCACTGAACATTCTCAGAATTCTGGATTTCTTGGAAAAATAAGAAATAATTAATCTTCATAATGACATATTTGCTACAAGGTGGAGCTACTGTGGAGACTTTGTGAAGTCTTCACAAGTAGGAAAAAAAAAATCATGTAATCATATTACCTCTAGATGAAAAACAATTTGGCATTACACTGTATCCCATAAGCACAAATTGAAATAATAAAAATTAATTTTAGAGAATCAATGGACCTTTGAAAGGTAGTGAATTCTTGTTCATTGGCACTGTCATGCAGCAGTACTAAACCAGTAATACATTAGCAAAAACTCTCTTTAATAAACATCTTTATTATTGACTCTGTTCTCTTTCTGATGTTGTCATGCAAAAGTTCAGAAACCTGTAGAAAGTCATCTTCAATCTGCAGAAATATTTCTTCCACAAAGGGACTATCGAAGAAAACTGAACATCTCACAGATTTTATATAGCGTACTAATAATGGTTTGAAAAATTATGTTCTTCACTGCAGAGGAAACTTTTGAATGTTTGTATTTCTCTTGCATTACTGGTTGGGGTTTTTTGTTTAGTTTGCTGCTGTTGTTTATTTTTTCTTTCCCTCAAAGGAGTCTTTGAAACTTGTTTTGGTTCACTCAGCCCTCATGGAGTTGTACTTGGTTTTTCGAGAATAATAAAGTAATGATCAATATAAAGTCAAATGTTTTTAATTAAATAATTTTTCATACTGAAGAGTTGGGAGCACATGGAGTAATTTTGACCATTTTTTCAAAATATTTTACTTTCTGGCTTTATCTGTGTTGTGCCAATCCCATCAACATTTAATTCTGTCTATCACACGGCAATGAAACTGTCACCTTTTGCTCTTTGCCACTGCCAGAAGGCTTTTGGATGTCATAAGCTTAGATTTTTTTTTGAAGGAATTAGGAATGTAATGACTAGATGAGCTTTCTCAAGCCTTTGACTTTGCAGAGTTTTTGATGAGAAGCAGACTTCCTATCTTCTTTTGCAGTAATGCCCTAAGGTAAAACCCTAGATGGAACACTTTCCTGAGACTGAAAATAATCAGATAAGTGATAAGTGGTCAGTAAGTGATCAGTAATCATCCTGGAGAACAGACTGAGGATCAAGATTTGATACATAGGTCTCTGTGTGAGGTGCCATAAGCAGTAGATGATATGAATGTGTGTACAAATAGACCTGTTTCTTACAAACTTTAGCCTCTGGTGCACAGAGTTGCCACACAATTGGTTGAATCACCCCTGTGAAAGTTGACTGGAGGAGAATGAGGAGGATTCCTATCAGTTGACATAACAACACTGGCAATTGAAGTTAGCTGCACCTAAATCCAAGTTAGAAAATCATTTGTCTGGATGTCAGAGAGAGCATTTCTACAGTGCTATGGTGGTGTTTTTAGGCTCAGTGAAGATTGATGTAGATAAGCTGCCAGCTTCTTTACTGTGAGCTACATAATGGAATGAAGTCCTTCATGTAGTGCTCCTCACTTCTTGAATGTTGTAGTGAAATGGATCTGTTAGGCTTTTCTAGCAGTCTCCTTACAAAGAAGGCCAGAAGTCAAGGATGGAAAACTGATCTTTATGTGCTCAAGCTTTGCAGTACATACAGGTCTGCTTCAAATGTAAGATAAGAAAGTAGAAGTTAAGAATAGAAACAGAAGCAGTTTCTGGCTGAGATCAGAGCTGCAGTCTCAGCCCACCAGTTTCTGACAGTGACAAAGCAAGGTGCTATACAATACTCTAACTTTGGAAACTATTTTCCTTTACTGCATCTAATTTCTCTTTTTGATGATAATACTGATAATGCAGCTAATGCTGTCTGCATGGGGAACCTTGTGATGGCAGATTTCCTAAGTTTTGGTGTGGATAGTTGTAAGTTTGGTTTTCAGACTTGGTTTCTTTAATTGCTTAAGTAATAGAGACTGTTTTCACAATAATTTTAAACAAGCCCAGAATTGGAGAAGGTGGTGCATCAATTCATTATCAGCTCAATAGCTATGACTTCATGAAGGAGTAATTATAGAACCTAATACATTTTTTGGCAAAATTAGCTTTACTGATTTCTGTTCAGAACTCATCCAGGAACTTCTTATAAGGCAGTCATTCAAGTATGGGAGTTACAGATCTGTTTCTTTCAATTTTTCTGACAGAGAAAATCAACACTTTTAATTGTTATGCTGTGGAATTATTGTGCTATAGATTAAAAGTTTATTTTAATGACAGCGTATGTGTTAAAGGTTTTGAGGCAGTATACATGTAAATTTAGTTAAATTATTTTGAAGTATAGTTGAAAACACTTCTTAAGAAACTGATATATTCAAGAAAGGTATCAATGTCAAGTGTATAAGTAAACATATGGGTTGTCTAAATGCATTAATTAAATTTACATCTAAAGTTGTTTTGAAACTGCCAGGCGCAGTATTTCTCTCTTCTGATACAACTGCAACCTATTATATATTGAACTTTGTTTTCCATAGAATAATAGAATGACTTGGGTTCCAAGGGATCTTGAGGATCTTTAGTCCCAACCCCCACTTCCATGTGAAGAGGACACCTTCAAGTACACCAAGTTGTTTAAAGCCCCATCCAACCTGGCCTTGAACCATTTCAGGGATGGGGCAGCCACAACTACCCTGGGCAACCTCATCACCCTCACAGTAAAGAATTTATTCCAAATATCTAATCTAAACCTGTCCTCTTTTGGTTTAAAATCATTCCTCCCTGACTATAGGCCCTTTTAAAATGTCGCTTTCCAGCTTTCTTGTAGGTCCCATTGAGGTGATAGAAAGCTGCTGGAAAGTCTTTCTGCAGCCTTTTCTTCTCTGGGCTGAGCAACTCTTACTTTCTCAGCATGTCTTCATAGGAGAGGTGCTCCAGCCCCCTAATCATATATTAGATTTGTTATGTTTTATTTTTCTTCTTTTTAGAGTTTTGATACTTTATAGGAAATTAACCTGAGTTTATATGAAGCTAAAATTTGAGTTCAGGGGAATTTCCCCTTTTCTCTCCAAAGTATCGTAGCAAGGGAAACATAATGGTTGTTTATATATACATTTATAAGCTTAAAGAAATGAGGTTTTCTGTCTTGTAGAGAGAAGTGATATAGACTCACTAGACAGCATTTCCCAAGGAAAGCATAGCAATTTCAGTCTATTTATACCTCTGCATACTATTTTCTTCAATATCTTGTAGCAGCTATTTCATTTACACACTTCTCTGCCAGCATCCCTGTAATTTCCTTATGCATATTCATCTGCCATAGACAAACATACTATGATTATTGAAAATGCGTTCATATCTATATGTATGAGTGCCTTCAAATGTATCTGCTTATGGCTGAACAGAGGAGGAAAATATATACTAAACTTAGTCTTTTAATGTACCTGTTGCAATCACATACATAACACATGGAATATTAAAACAGACTTTTGATAACTAGTCTGACCAAAGTACTTAGAAATTTACTCCCATCTTTTATCATGTTAAAAGAAGAATATGAATTTATTTCTTACATTTCAAGTTAGCTAAGATTTTTACACTTAGTTTCTTGCAGAATTTAATTCTATGCAGACAGAAGTATTCAGAGATTTTGTGTCTGAGTTGCACAACCTGTCACAGAGCACAGGATCACAGAATGGATAAGTGTGGGAGGGATCACAATGGGGTCATCTGCAATTTATTCCAGTGCTGAGTTACCCTGACAGTAAAGAAATTTTCTGTCATGTTCAGGTGGTACTTCTTGTCCATCAGTTTCTGCCCATTGCCTCTTGTCTTATTGTTTGGCAACACCAAGCAGAGCCTGGCTCCATCCCCTCAGCATCCTCCCTTCACTGGGAGACATTGATGAGGTCCCCGCTCAGTCATGTTTTCTCAGTGCTGAAGAGGCCTGTCTTAGTTCAAGAGAGAACTAAGATATTATGCTGGCCAAGAAATAATCTCTCTCCTTTAAATTTATGAAAAACAGAATTTTAATTAGGGAAAGAAAAAAAAAATATATATATAAAAGGATAACAGTTCTTAACCATAACTATATATATATTCAGAGAAGAACCAAACAACAGAACAGTCTGCAACCAAACCACTCCGCCCCTCAAATAACAAGGCAAAACAGTCAAAAAAGGTCCTTTTGGCTGGTCCCCAAAAGGGGGACTGCAATTATATCCACGGACAGCAGGTGGCGCTGTGGCACCTCCTCTGCCTCGCTCTCCCTCTCAGGGGTGCAGTTTATATTTACGGACAGCAGGTGGCGGTGTCGCGCCTGGCCGGCCGGCCGGGGTCTCCCCTCTGGCGAGATGATAAATAGTTCCCAGGCTAGCTTCTCTTTCTCTTATGGGAAGCGTTGTAGTAGTTATGATCACTCCCTGATGAGCACAGTCGAGTTTGGAAAGGAAGAAAAAGGAACAAAAATCCAATATCCAGTGATGCTGGGATCTCCAGTGTCTCTCTCTCTCCCTTCTCCTTGCTCCAAAGACAGCCTGAGCTCTCTGATGTGCACAGAAAGCCAGAGAAACACCAACCCCCTCTCTCCCCTGCTAGGGGAAAAGATCCCAACAAAGGACCTAGCCAGAGTCGTTAGTGTCTGCAAATGCATGTCTTTTGTCTCCTTTATTAGCCATCCCCACCACCCCAGGGCATTGGCTCCGAACCTCTTTGGAAGGAATTCCAGATTCAGTTTGAAAACTCTGACAAGGCCAAACTCCTTCAGCCTTTTGTTGCAAAAGATGTCCTTTTAATTCAGAGTTTGTGGGAGGGGTTTTTGTTTGTTTTGTTTTTTGTTTTTGTTTTGGTTTTTGTTTTGTTTTCTTTTTAAGAGAATTATTTAATTTGTAGATAAACATTTGTTAATAATGAGTTTCAGTGAATGAGTTTTAATTTTCCCAGAAAAAAAAAGAAAATTCAAATTTGAAGAGTTCAAATTAGTATGGTATGAAATTTCCAAAGAAAAGTTCTAAAAGGTGGAGTGGATCGTGGAGTGGGTGGTGGAGTGGGTGGTGGAGTGGGTGGTGGAGTGGGTCGTGAAGTGGGTCTGTAAGTTCCCTCATCACTGAACAAGGTAAGACTGTGATGCTACAGGAAAATTTGCGATTTTGCAAAATTGCCTTAATTATTTTTTTTATGGTTGACTTCTCTGGACAATGTTTGGATGCAATTTTTTACATGAAAAATTCTCTGCCACTGTTCATCTCTCAACTTGATATGCTGCTTTCTGTCACTTCTTCCTGTTCTGCCCAAGGGATTCTGGAATCAGTGTCTAGTTTGAAATCTGGAAGAGATCTGAAAGATAGCAAAGTTTTTTCTGGGTTAGTGAAGATTGATGTGTTGGCCAAGTTTTAGAAGTGGGGATGGGGCTACAGGGGTGGCTTCTATGAAAAGCTGCCAGAAACTTCATCCATGACCAGTAGAGCCAATGTCAGTTGGTTCCAGGAAGGACCCACTGCTGGCCAAGGCCAAGCCAATCAGAAATGATACTAACACCTCTGTGACAACATATTTAAGAAGGGAAAGAAAAGTTGCTGTGCAGATGAAAATTGCAACCAGAGAAGAGCAAGTGAGAAAATGTGACCAACTCTGCAGACACCAAGGCCAGTGGGAAAGGAGGGGGAAGAGGGGATGCCCCAGACACCAGAGTTGAGGTTTCCCTGCAGCCCGTGGTGAAAACCATGGTGAGGTCTAACCCTAACTCTGCTGTGACTGCTGTGATGGGGTAGAATTATGCATTACATATCTACCCAGATAACCTTACTTTGAGCCTGGTCTAATTTTTCCATAACAAGTCAAACACCCCTCCTTGTCCTGTCATGCAGTACCTTGTCCTCTTGCCTGCTTTCTCAGCCATTTTCTAAATCCTTTTAACTTGTGCTACCCTGTGTCTGAAATATGTCTGAGCACTTTGCTGCTTGGAAAACTGGGCATAAATTGCTGTCTGTGAGCCACTTGTTGCTAACTCCCACAGTCCTCCAGATGCTTGTCAAGATTTTAAGAAATGCTTCTGAAGTACAAAGAGAACAGAAACTCTCTGGGAGACCTTCAGTACTAGTTGAATCTTTCTTCACGCTGTAGGGAGGCAGTTAGTGCCCATTTTCTTCTGCCTTAAATGAAAAGTGTGAGTACATGGTTTGATACAGTTAAAAAAGGTTCAGTCTTTCATAGTACCTGTAGTCAGTTCCTATTTTATTTTCTTGTCAGTTAAGCTTTAATTTTCAAAAATAACATCTAAAATTTCCTAAGGGTTGTTGACTTCTTATTGGCAATTAAAAATAAAATACTTTTTTTTTTCCCAAATGACTAAGTATAGATTTTATTGGTGAACGAAATGGCGTAAATGTCTACTGTCCTTTCAGGTTTAGTTTTATTATAAAAGCTTGTTGACCCTTTAAATCACAGCTCCTTTATTGTCTTGAGTTCTTTTTTAGCATTTTAAAATGGCTTCTGACACACAGTCCTAAATTTTCCACTGTGGAATCCACATCAAGAATATAAAATTTTATTTTTTTGTTTTATTGTTTTGTGTCGACTCGGACAGCAAATATAGAACTGTTCTTTGTAGACCAAGGAGCTCTATTCATTCTAGTTACTAGTAGTAACTAATTTCATCTCACCCAGTTTATTTTAATGGTGGGACTGTGTGCTTTCATATATTGAAGTAGATTTTTCTTTTTTAAATTAATGAAAAAAATAGACATTTTAATATTTTTGCATTGCTCTCAAAGCCTTAGTTTTTTAAGAAAACCTTAGTTTTCTTGAGATCAGGTAGGGTTTTTTGTTTCATTTCTTGGACTTTATTGTAGATTTGTGCTTTTATTTAGTTTGAATGTGGAGGTGAAATGACTTGCTGTTGGAAGTATATTTTCATAAGAAACAGTAATATGATATGAAAGGTTTTAAACTACTATAATACATAGAAACTAGTGAATTAAAGCAATATTCAAAGCAAGCTGGTGATGTAGAATAGTGTGTATAGAATTAGCAGGTGATCTTTCAGGTGTTACATCTACAAATGAGCAGAGTTCTTGTCAAACGTGTGTGTGATGCTACATATGATCTGTACAAAAAACTGTATCCGGATTCTCTTAAGAACATTGGAGAAAACTTTGTGTGTGGAACAGTGTGAACATAGCAGTGGTACCACCGACTTCTGTCAACAAGTGTCTGACAAGTGTGCTACAGATGACTAAATCTCTCCCTCACCTATTGCCAACCTCTCAACATTGCAACTAAAAGAGAGATTGAACATTATTGTAAAGTAATTTATTGATGAAAGAAAAGATGAAACTTTAGAAACTGCAGTGACAATTACTTGGTCACTATTTTATTTGGGAAGTTTTTGTTTAAGCTCAAAATAAAGACTAATGAATTATACTTGATTTATAATACTTGGGAAATAGTTTCCAACTATTCTGTGTATTGTTTTGTTCTTTTTAACAGTTGGTGTATTCAGTGTTGCCTACTATTACATCTATTCAATGTTCTTACATACTAGTTCACTAAAATGTCACTATCAAATGTTTTGTGACCAAAAAAGAAACCTCTATTAATAGATGTTTCTTCTTCAAGTTAAATAATAATAATTTCTTGAGAATATTGAGACTAATGAGGTCAGAGAAGATGGCAAAAGTAGAGATATATTGTTTCATATGAAATCAGTTCTTGTTCATATGAAGAAAACACTGGTTAAACTGAAGCACTCTGAAAACAAGTTTTCTTAGAATCAAAAGCTTAAAGAAATCCCTCAAAGTCCTCAGTGGTGCACGCTGCTCTGCCCAGCTCACAGACAGCTGGTGGAATTGCTGAGAGGTTTCTGTTGTGCTAGAGGCAGATCTGTTCCTGCCAGGGGTTATAAACACTGGAAAAAAGGTGATAAATACAGAAATAATTGTGTTTGAATAGGTAGTCACATCGAAGGAAACTTCCTAGTCCTTGTTTTGTTTGTTTTTTGGGTCTTTTTCCCTATTGCTGCTACTTATGCAATAAGTAGTTTTGATAGGTTTATTTAGGGATAGGATAGGCTGCTTAATTTTGCTTTTTTCTATCATGGATAGTAATATGATATGAAATATTTTAAACTACTGTAATACATAGAAACTAGTGAATTAAAGCAATATGAAAATGTTGCCTTTAGCATGACTAGATCTTGCCTCCTTCATGTTCCCTCAGCCAGAGCCATGTTTGACAGCAATTGTATTCTTTTTCTTTCCCCTCTTCTTCCTATGCAAATTGTTTCCTTGTAATGTGTTTATGTTTAATTCAATCCTTCTTGAACAGAAGTCATTACAATAAAGCACAATTTTAAATATTTAATGTGCTTCATTTTGAAATCACCTTGTGACATTTGTGCTGTGATTTGCTGCATTGATGGTTCAGAGAAACTCAGCATTCCTTCACTTCCAGCCATGGAGATCCTAATGTTTTTTAGTCTTGACATTCTAGCTTTTAACACACAAATCTTAACTATTGTCTTGAGCAAGTACTATTGTCTTGAGCATTATTACTTGCTCTTCATAATTTAACCTTTTTTTTTGTACTGAGGGTATCTCCTATCCCTATGTCATTATCAATTTTCTTTTAAAATAACCTTATAATAAAATATAAATGCAGTGTTAGGTACATTTGGACAGAACAGGAATCCTTTAGGGAATTCCTCAAGTACCCTGCCTTTAGTTTCATACCTTTTCCCTTGAATGCACTGTGTCATTGTTTTCTTGACTTTTCTCCCGCTTTCTGTTTTCTTATTTTACTGACATCTAGGAAGGTTAGCTCTATCAAACACTTCTCATCTACAGCAACAAGGTAGATACCAAATTAAGTTGTATCAACTGTTGCTATCATGATAATGTGTTCTATCATGTTTTGTATTTACCCTTTAATTATTGCTTTTAGAAATTTTACTGTCTCCTTGCATGATCAGTGAGGTCAGAGGTCATCCTTGCCAGTTACCTTCCTCTGGAAAGTAATACAAGCTCCTTTCATACACAGTAGTCTCTCCAAATCTTTATAAAGGAAATAAACTTACATAATCACCTGTACAACTAAGCTCTCTTTGTACAAGCAGAGAGGAGTATAAAAATTATATGTGGGGTAGCATAATTTGTCTTGCTGGTAATTATTTTTAATAACTGAAACATCCCATAACAATGCAAGCCTGAACATCAAAAGAGCTGTGAATTATCAGTTATCCAGCCTTGTGAAAGTGCAGGTGTAGTAGGGGTGGTTTATCAGAGTTGGATACTCATTTCAAATTGCTTGACGTAGTACTCAATTTACACCACAGTAAGCTGGCTGAGCAAATATACTGGAAAAATCTTAGCCCTCCTGCTTTATTAACTCTGCCATATGCATAGGCTTATATACATATGTATTTGTGTGCATGTGTAAGTGTGAGTGTAAATATATGTGCATAGCGATATGCATACAATAATCTGAATGCAATTGCCCTATTTTTTTTTATTTCCCTTACCCCCTTATAAAGTTTCTAGGGAAAAAAAAAAGGTAAGCCTTATACTGATCTGGAGAAAAATAACCTCCAGAATTATGTCTTTAATGTATTAAAGGGATGTTAAAGTCCCATTGCAAGACTCTGAAAGCCATGTTCTGTTACATTAAGTAGAAACAGAAAGCCTGTCCATCAGCATTGCCCAACTGTTTGATCCTCTGCTCAGTTCATCTTCCTTAAGGCTCAGAGTCTCATTGGAGTATGGAACAGGGAGATGAGGCATATGTTGGGAGAAAATTGAATAAACTTGATAAGAAACAAGCTTTTATCTAAATGAGTACAGAGTGGGAAGCAGTAGAATACAAGCAGTCAGATTTGTGTCTAAAGTGGAGGTTTTTATGCCTTGAAAGTGCAGTCTTTTTCTGCCTGATGATGAATAATGCAAGTTTATGTAGAAGTTAAAATACTGGAAAATTTATTGTTTTACTAATGCTTTTTCTAATTAACTCTCTGGCTACTTCAGCATGCTACATTATTGAACTAAGCTGTGAGTTTTGTTTACTGTCTGCTCAATATCTGAGTTTTCTGCCTTACTCAGAACAATGGTATCAAAGATGGAGCCAGGAGGCAGTTTGCATGTTGGAATCCATTAGAGTGCAGGAAAAAAATGCAAAAATTAAATTGGAAGGTGACACAATTTAAAATCAAGCTCTCCAAACTACTTTGTGAACACAGGCTAATGATATTATAAAGTTACATAAGTGTGGCTGTAATCTGTAGCCTGTACCAGCAAGAGAAAGTCCAGCTTCATTATGCAAGCAATATAAATTTGTTATCAAAGAACAGTTTCCAGCTTCCTGAAAGGTTTTGAATACAGCGCTTTAGTAAAGAAGCCAAATGCCCTTCCCCAACCAGAGTGGGTTGCTGTCTGTCAATCTTGGCAAACAAGCAGAAAAATAACTCTTTGTGCATTTAGAAAGATCTTAATTGTCTTGAAAGCATTAGGTCTGGAAGAATAAGTGCTTCATCAATTATGACAATGTTCTTGTAATGAAGGCCATTTCTTTTATCACTTCTATAGCAGTGGAATAGTAATTTACATTGATTCAGAAGCACAGGTAATAAGTTCTTAACATGAAATGCCAGATTCCTTTAACAGAAGTTTGATTTTCGTTCACCAGCAGAACATACCTGAGACTCTGCTGAACTGCCAACATTTAAAGTTCCTGTGTGGTAGCCAAGTAATTTAGAAGTATATCATCTATTGATTTACTGGGTAACTCCTGCCTAGGAACATGATACGGCTGATGTATAATCTGGATTGTTAATGGTCAAATGATAGCAGGTGGATAGCCTTATAATAGTAATTAAGGACTATCTTGTAGATTATTATGACCATGTGAATGAAAGCTGAGTTTAGTAATTCATATAAGGAAATCTGTAAGATGGAGTAGGAGTATTAAGGGAAAAATAAATGGGTAGGAGCACTTAGAAAAAACATGATGCAGGATATTTTGTATTAAAGATACTGTAATCAAAGTATAGATCAAAGCAGGTTGAAGATGCAAGTTGATTGTGGTCATCTGCTTCAGTTTTATTGATCATCTGTAACTGAATTGATGTATTGAGCAAAATTTAAGCATTGAAGTATCTGAGGCTTTTTAGGTGAATAATGCAGTGATATTTGTGTTCAGGTCCAACTGCATACAATGTTACTGGAGTGTAGGACTGATTCTGTGCTGAATTAGGAACTGTAAAAGACTCTTAAATGAAACTTTCTTATTCAGAGGTATGTGTCTTGACATTTTTAAAGTGTTATCTTTCAGGCATTTGTATAAAATACTAATTTGAATGTCTAATTTCTGGACAGGAGTTAGATGTTCAATCTCTATATACTGGGATGTTTCTTTAATCTATTAGAATCTCTGTGTAAACATACTTAAGCAGAAAGCTGCTTAGGGCAGAGTGTTTATACTTTAATATAGGTTATTTACAGTAAGCCATTTGTGCTGAAAGTGAGTATTTGGTGAAGTACTCTTGTATGTCTGATAGTAAGTATTAATAAGAATTGCTGAAAATACTTCATTATATTAAGAATTACTTTCACAAGTTGCATAAGTGTTCTGTGGAATTGCATCAACTTATTAGGCAGCAGAACTTGGAGATAAATAATAACAGATGTTACTGATCCTGAATATTTTGATTTTAAAAAACAGGGAAAGACCATTTTTATATTTTTGTGCCAGTACTCTGTTGAAACAAAACACAACAAAAATAGTTGGTTTTAAGTCCTAGAGTGCTTAAAGAACAAATGTTTCAAGACAGAGTTCCTTTACATAGCCAATTGCTAACAACACAAGAAAATAATTCTGTTAATGTAGTTCTCAATGTTTTGAGAAGTTTCTTACTATTTCTTTTGAACATGATGCTACCTCTTGCATTGAAAATTCTTCACACCAAGCTTGAAATAGAGGTGCCAGTTTTCTGTTTCATTTTTTTTTTTAGAAAATTGCATGGGAATAAATAGGGGAAAATAGTGCCTAAGTTTACTCCAAATTCACTTGTTTGCAATACTAAATTAAGAGTCTAAATATGCTTTTTCTAAAGCTAAACTTGCAATCCTATATACCTCTGAAAGATTAATTGCCATTTGTAAAAATAATTGATCTGTCATATTATCCAGTAGTAAGAAAATGAATCTTATTTTGTATTGGTTGACAGCTGGAGATATGGGATGATTTCCCAATCTGCATAACTATACTGCTCTAATTTTTCCTTAATTTTTATTTCTTAAAGCAATTGAAGTTGTTTAAAGTACAAAAACTAAAAGCTTTTAATAACTTGAATCTAGATTCTGGAAACATCGTATCTCTACCAATGAAGTTAATACATAGTTTCAGAGATCACTGTTGCAGTCAAGTTGTACAATTTCTTGGTTGTCCAGTCCAGGGCATTTCTCTGGTTGAAAATTAAACCTGGAAGAACTTTTAAGTGTTCTTTCATCAATCTGATGCCAAAGCAATAGTGTTAGTGTGAAACAGGAGGTGGAATATGCAAGTGAAAGTGGAAAAGGAAAGATACATCTTGCTTTATATACATTTAAGCTGCTGTAGAAATGAAACTGGGTATTTTGAGATGCAATTTCTAAATAATGCAGTCAAAAGACTTGTATAAAGAAGTTCTTTATTTCTAGAACACTGAAAAACAGGAAGAGGCAAGGTAAATACAGATAGTTCAAATCCAGAGGAAGATTTCAGCTTCTACAGCAGGGCAGAGGAAAAGGGTGTCTTTGGGCTGAACTGCTGCCTCCTGCTGGTGGGGAGAAACTCTGACAGCTAGTTAGTGACGGGTGTTCCAGGCTGTGCTGCGTGTGGTGTTCATAGGATAAGAACCTAATTTATAAGATATGTTTAGTCTGTCTCATGGTTAAGGCTTTCATAACTTGACTGCCACTTGTTCGTTGCCCTGTGGCTCTTGTGTCTGCCTCAGAAGCTTTTGAGAACTCTGAGGCTTTAGCATTAGTGGAAATTATATGAAAACATACTTTGTATAAATAGTTCTTTATTCTTCATATATTTAAAAGTAAAATTATAAGCTGCATGCAATTTGAATATTTATAGTTCATGCTCTTGCCTCTTTTGCCATAGTTGGGCCGTCACCATGGTTCCCATTATGCTGCCTGCTTTAGAGGCAGACTTCATAAACGTGCTAAATGGAGCTGGATTTCTAAAGTGTACAACACTTGTAGTGCCCTCAGGTGCATCTTCAATTGATCTGTATTTTCTACTGCCTCCCCTTAATAACATGGAATCAGAGATCAGGCTCACAAGAAATGGAAATATTAATACACAAGATTAATTCTCTTCATCTGTCTTACCAATAAAGAACAACAAATTAAGTGTATTAAGTATATAAAGAAGTAATTAATTAAAAACGAGATTCAGTTAAATGTGGGTGATAACATACTCAGTAGGCGTAATACTTCAGCTTTGCATTGTGCATAGCCTACTCTTCTTTCTAAAGAGAGTGAATGTGAATGGGGGTACTTTGAGGAGAGAGGTTGAAAACTTGGAACAGATCTATATGTCCAGTTACTGTATTTACATCCTGTGTAAATGGTGGGTATGTGGACGTATGCATATATCTAGTCAACATCTTGTGAGAAACATTGAAATGCAGTATTACTATGAAGCCCTGAACCCGTACACACGTCAGAACCAAGGTATGATTTTAATTAAGAACTGACTCTGAAAGGACAACAGATACCCAGACACACTGAATTCACGGTCAAAGGACAGAATCTTTCAAAATAGTTTCTCAATAACTAGTATAGCTGGTAATTTTTAGGGATTTACTTTCACATTAATTGGAATGATTTTTCTGCTCCACTGCTCTTCTCTTACAAGGGAAAACTATTGGTTCCAATCAACTTAATCAGCTGTCCATTTTGACTAGAAAATACTAGTTTTAAATGTTGGATTTCTTAACCAAGAAGACTGTTATATGCTGAAGCAAAATGAATTTAAATGATAAATAATTTGCTAAATGTTTTCTTTATACTGCTTTGTAAGAAGGGGGGTTCATGATGACTAACCCACTTTGATTTGTTGCAAATTTAGAGGCCTTAAATTGAGCTTAGTTGTCCTCATTTAATATAGTATGTTTCAAAACTTGCTCAGAAGTTGGTGATTTTCATAAAAGGCTACTTTACAAACAGAATTACTTGCACCTTAATGTATTTTGGAATGAAATAGTTTGGTCTGTGTTATTCTGAGTAAGCTCATTATAGTGTAATGGCTGTCTTTTGCACCTGCATGAATTTATGAAGTAAAGAGCAGCATGCTGGGTTTTTTTTTTATCTCAAATGTTTGATACTTGCCTACCTGTTTCTGCGGGTTTCAAGGAGAATGCTGTAATCGTGTGTTTGAAACAAGCAGCTATGAATAAGATTGAATACAGCTGCTACAATCCAGGAAACACCAAGTGGTTTGAGAAAACAGCGGAGGAGTAACTGATAGGGAAATACTCCAGAATACTCCTGGAATGCTCCAGCCAGGCTGGCAAGGCTTGTTCCTAGCAGGTTTTTTCGAGGACAGAAAATCTTTTAACACTGGTAATACAGAAATGGGACTGAGTGTTGCCATGAGGTGAAAGCGAGACAGACATGGAAGTAGGAGTGCCCAAGTGAGTGGTACTACAATAGAACTAGAGACCAGATGCTGGAGATGCTGTACCTGGGATGAATAACTTTTGGAAACAGTTCACTACTTTTCTATTCTTTTAATGTGTTTCGTAAGAGAGAACAAATTTTTTCTTAATATATTAGTTTTAAAAGCTAATGTATAACTTTGCATGGGTGATAAGTACACCTGGGCCTGTCTTGCTGGTGCAAGACTTGCTCCTAGAATTGGTGAATTTTGTTCCAGCCCTGCTCCTCTATTCCCTATCCCTTGAGGGCTGAAGGCAACCAGACTTCTTGTTCTGGGGATACACTTGAAAATTAACTATGTTAAGCTTACTTCACTAATTGAAATATAATTACTGTCTCAGTTTCAGAAGTGCAAGATAAAAATAGCCATGAGGGATCTGGTATGACACTGCGGAGACTGTTAGAGGAGCAGTCTTCATACAAAATGGTTGAGTTTATTTGATAAGACTATATAATCGTCCATAGGCAAAATACAGGAATTACTGTGTAGAACAGAAATGTGCTTTTGTAAACGTGCCTTTATGCTGATCTCTTTTGTAATGTGAGTTTTTGGCTTTGTGAAACACATCTTATTAATGTATTGCTTCTATTTTTTTATTTTTATATTCAGATTGAGCTGCTGCAGGAAAAATGATCGTAGGTTTCTGAACTGCTCATATGTAGCAGTGTCTTCTGCCTTCAGTAGTGTGTGCGTGTAGGTGCATATCACAAATCTGAAGCCAAAGACTGATATTTTAGAGAAATGAGAATCAGATGGGCTGGGGAAGTAAAAAAAAAAATCATTTTGCTTAAAGAAGTCATGTGCATTTGAGACTATTGTAAAAGCAAATTCCTATTTTAACTCGATATATTGAAGAGCTAATAAATATTTTGCTAATGATATTAAGGAAAAGGTATTTAATATCTGACCAATCATTTTAAATTCTCTTGCAATCAGATACCATATATCACCTATTTTGAAACCATCTCACAAATTTAAGGTAGTAAAATATCCTACCAAGGGAAAGAAAACCACAATTCCAAAAGCAGTTCATGTATAGATAACTTAACACAATCCTTTTAAGCAACCTGTACTTCAACTCCAGTGTTTCTCCCTTGAATTTTAATTTCCCCATCGATAGTGTACCACAAACTATGTCACACAAATAAATAGGGGGCAGGGAGAATTCCTACTAAAATTCCTTTAAAAGGCCTTTAAAACGTGCCCCCCACTAATTCTGTTTCACATTTCCTGACACATGAAAAGTCAGGATTTTATTGATGGGAGTTTGCAGCTAAAGGTAATGGCTAATGCTTTCAACGCAGAATACAATTTGAAAGAGTAAAAGAGGGGATGTGAGAGGAAGATAAACGAGACAGCAAGGAAGAAGATTGGAAAAACTATAGCCTTATGCAAAACAGATAGAAAATTTGACCAGTGTAACTCAGAAAAAGAAATTCTGTAATACAGGCATATAAAACTGAGAAGTAGGAAAAAAGGAAACTAGGAAAGGCACACAAGGCAACCCAGAGCAGCCCATAAGTGGGCATGACTGCAGTTCATCCCTAGCAGCTTGTCAAACTTGCTTTGTCACTGTTGGACAAGATAAGCAAACAAAAGCTTGAACTGAGGACCCAACTGAACCACCTCACTTCAAATCAGGGCAATTGGGAAGGGAAACAGATTGGAAGATGAGCAGTGCTTTCTTGATTTGATGCTTTTGGCATAGCACCTATTCGCAACTTCGGTAAGATTTAGCTTGCCTAAACCTGCCTTCCCCCAGGGTTTCTCTTTAACTTCCCTAGTGTATCTTTATTTGGGTTCAACATGTTCTGAACCTCAGAGGAAAAAGAGGTGTCCTGCATCTAAGCATGTAGAAAGATCACATTCTGGTCTAAAATTTTTCACTAATCCACCTTGATTTCTTTAGGAAAGATACTCTTTTGAGGTTATGCATGCAGATACACAGAAATATGTGTAAATAAATGTACATACACATATAAACACTGAGTGACCATGTAAAAATTGAAATACTTGTTGGTTCATTCAGGAATGCCAAAACAGTCATGTCAGATGGCTCCATCTAGAACCAGTATTTTTAATTTTTAATTTTTTTAATTGTGCATTGCATGTGACTTTGCAAGCATTTACATATTTACCTTTGCAATACATTAAATTTTGATTTTTATGTGTTAGGGGTTTAACATTTACTTAAAATCAGAGCTTGACTGGGTGGGATGGATGACTCACAATAGGTAATTTTTAGGTATTTATTTATATTCTATAAAATGAGCAGTAAAACCAACTGATCTGTTTATAGCAAATAAACCTAAAATCAAACAGTTCCCCTGCCAAGGGCAAAATCTGAAGTCTAGCAAAATTAATATGAAAAGCACGATTGCGACTCAGTAAGAATAGTGCTGTTGACAAGAGTGATACCAATACTGCACAGCAAAAGTGAAATAAAATACAAAAGGTCTTAATATTTCCATATTTAGACAGATACTAACATTGAAACAGAAAAACTACTTGTCACATACAGGAGTCTTAGCCCTCAGTGCATACTTCACAGAATCTCTGCACGTTATGTCTTTCAAGGATCATGAAGGCGTACTGAGTGGCTGCTGAAACCCAAGGCATTTTAAGACTGTTCTTTGAAGTAAAACTTTCTGTTTGTATTATGGTTTTTCTTTTATTAGGCTCTGCAAATACTCAGTTACCAGAAATGAGATTAAAGCTTCTATGTTGATTTGAGTATGCAAAGGGAGAGTTATTCAGAAGAATCTTCGCATGTTTTATGCTGTTACTGTGAAACCAAAAATAATTTTTAAAGCCTTGCAGTGAGACATGCTTTTTCTGAATTACTGATGCAGAACCCCTTTACAACTTCAGTGTGTGTAGGAGATGCTCCCATACGAACTTAAGCTGTTCTCTCGACCTTGAAGCATACTCGTTTCCCCTGTCCATCAGGCAGCTCTGCTGCTGCTTTCATTCTCTTCTGTCAGTCAGCTTCTCACTTATGCTAATTAGGGTCTTAGAGCCTCATATTATTAGGTCTAAATTAGGTAACTTGTTGGTGAATCCAGCAAATGCTGAATAATGCATTTCTGTCTGGCTTTATGAGGAGGCTGTATGAACATGCACTGTGGGAGAGGCGCTTCATGGAGTATATACATCTGTATTCACACCTATGTAAAAAATAGGTCTGTTAATTATAGTTTGGGGAGATACAAACAAAAGAGCTAGTTTAATAATAAATCATTTTAAAATAGTTCCTGGTACAGCATAGTGTCTTTTGCAAAGGGTAGTTTCAGCTGGAATGCTAGGAGGCTGAAATAATATTTGAGACCCAGCAGCATTGGTTGTTTTTGCTTTGTAACAGTAAATGCTGGAATACTGCCTTCCCTGTTATTTCCTAGTGGAGTATTAGCTGTTATTATACAATCAGCTGTTTACGATTGAATACACTTTGTTTTTTTAATCTCAAAGGTGCAAAGAGTATGTGCATTTAAAATGGATGGTTTGTTCCCCAGTAACTGTCTCATCATCATTCTGAATTGTGATGAATGTCTGCAGCTTATCTCTTTTCATAACATAACTCTGTTTACTTGAGTATAACAGTAGACCACAGTGAGCAAACTGCTGTGGAGGAGCTGCTAAACCACATGCTTCTATTGAAACTAATATTTTCACATGCTGAGAATAGCAGCATTCAGGTTGTGACTGGGAGGGGACAATTTTAAAATAATTTTTTTACTATTGAAATAAAAGCAGTAGAGTTGAAGGAGGTATCTAATGCAGTAGTATAGCTTGAGACTTCACAATGAGTTGTAATATAGTTCTTTGTTCATGCAGAACAAGACATTTATACTGTGACTGAATTCTCTGTTCCTGTGCAGGCTCTCTGTGGCCATGTTCATCCACTATTATTTTGGTAGGAGTGCAGTAAGTTTAAATCATGCTTTCCAATTCAGTAAATTTTACTTTGGTAATATGGGTGAATAAATTTAAGGGTTTCCATGTCCTTATTCTGGTAATGTAAAAGTCAGTGTTAGAGGGGTAGTATGATTTAGATGTTCTTGATAACAATTCATTAATTAGTTATTGTTATTGTCTTTCTTCAAACTTTAATGGTGTTGCAGTAATATGTTTTCCAGAATGTTTTCCAGACTGTGATGTTTGCATTTGTGTGAACTGTAATGCAGTAAAATCCTGAAGTTTTTTCAGGCATTACTGTAAAACACACACACAGAGAACAATCTTACTTTTTGGCAGGGCACACAGTTGAGCACACCTATGTAGCATTACGTTACTTTATTTGTGTATAATTAGTACTGGTGCTAGGTTTTTAACCTTAGATAGTAAAACACTTTAAAAATGCAAAGTTTGTGATAGAATCTAATATAATTAGTGTTTCTCTCTTTAATTAGAAGAATGCAGCATTAATTACACTGTGGATGAAAAATAAAAAAAAGCCACATTGGACCATTGAAAATATTGATATCAACTGTGAGTAAAAAAGTGTGGTATACAGTCTGCCAGTATGTGGTTTTCCATTTGTCTGTTGTATTTTGATATAGTACCTAGCTTTGTATTGCAGATTGAAGGGTTTGTTTTCTTTTCATAAGCTTATACCTAATATTGAATGTGGTCTCTCAGATCCTTTGTGATGTTTTTTTATAGAAGAGTGATTTAGGTGAATTTAGTACGCTTTACAAAGAAGTACACTATGCTCTTTTCAGTGTATACCTAAATTTTTCTTATAATTCCTTTTTATATTGCTAACAAAATAGCTTCTATCAAAATACTTTTCTTACTCTTTGAATCTGTCTGTTTACTCATGGAGGTACTCAAGATCAGTGCATTTGACTAATATAGCTGAGCTCTTCCATATGTATGACAAAATAATTTATAGAATGTAATTTTAAGCCAGGTAAATAATACCATCTATTTGGGCTATGATGGTAGTGTAATTTTATCAAACATACCTCGTCCTGTTTTATAGGTGTATGTTGGACGTTTTATACAGTGTCACAGTGGTGGGGTGTTTTGGAAAGGACTGTGAAGCCTGGTGTTGGGGCACTGCCACTCTCCCTCATGCCATTCTTTTCATTAATCAGTATGGTTTCCCAAGATTATATCATTGCATCTCTCCAGTCATCTAAAATAATTCTGACATAAAATGTTTATTAAAAAAACCTATTCAATTTCTTGATTCAATTTTGGATAGATGAAGAGAAAAAATTGCAGAGCTTCACAAAGTAGAAGATGCAAACAGGAAAAAAAATTAGCAAATTCTGGAAAGTTTCTGTTCATGAAATGAAATGTTTGACATTGTTCAGGTGAGCTTCAGGAATGAGGAAAGAACCCACAGAATTTTCACATTAGTACTGGAAAAATAAGGACACGAAAGTCAAGCCCTAGCTACTTATTTTCAGCCTTGGGACCAGGAGGATGTCTTTGTGGGACTTTGAACTTGAATTGTTAATCCTCTAATCTAAGAAATTTGGGAGACAGTATATTTATATATAAAGTCAAAGTGGAAATATATCTGAATAGTTTTCTGAAATACCATCTCAAGTTTATGAAATTGAAACGTTTAGTTGTTACTGAGTCTTGAATGGTGTTGGAGTATGTATTTAAGATGCATGGGAAGATAGCCTAGGATCTTCTATTTTACATATTTTTTGTAGCCAGTGTGAGGTTAGAGGGTCCTGGAATGTGACAACATTGGTAATGTGATAGTTCTATAAAGAAACCACAAGATGCATTGTATATAGGAAATAAAGCTGAAAGACTTACCTTTGAGAAAGTATAGTTTTAAAAAACAAACAAACAAAAAAGTAATTGTAGTGACTTAAGGTTGCTACTATAGGAGAACATTGGGACATTGAGGTGAAATAGTTTGTATTAAATTCTGATTGTGGGGAGCCACCATAGATCTGGACAAGGGTATGTTATGGTGGTGTAGTTCATGTACTCCCATGAATAATCTATATGGCCCGTTTCATAACATCTCTCAGAATCCCATGTTTGGCAGTGTTTTAAAAATAGTATTTTATAGAAAATAGTACTAAAAAATGGAGTCAAGTTCTTTTGTCATGAATGTCATTAGAAATAACAATACTCATCATAATTATAATTCTAAATGCAATTTTGGCATTAAAACTTACTTAAAGCAATATTTCCTTGCTCTTCAATCTAAATTTTAAGAAAATTGTTATAAAATAGTGTGTAGTGATTTTTATTTTTTTTCTGTAGTTTTTTTCTAGTAGAAAATTAGCACAGGAGACACTAGCACTTAGGTATAAAGGACAATCAGTAACTAATTCCAATCTCATATATATTACCTCTGCATTAAACTCAGTACTTGTTTTGTGGTTGCGTGCAAGACAACCCTTGGGGAGAAAACTCTGTCTGCATATTACTGTCAAACATTCTTTAACTTGCTTTTAAGTTCCAGCCATTGGTCTTGCTATTCCTCTCACCTTTTAAGATACTTATGCAAAATAGTCAAGATTGCTAAGCTTCTTTCTGATTAATAGATTAATATTAAAACGTTTCTTGTGTTTTTCTTATTATTGAGTTCTTGAAGGCAATTTTTACAGCTTTTGCCTCTCCTCAGGTTCTATTTTTTTTTATTTTTTTTAAACACATAACCCCCCATAAATTAATGAAATATTTTAGGCTTTACAGGTGATATGCAGAGACACTATGTAGTTAACTACTGTCTCTTCTCATATTGAAAATTTCTTGTAAGTGCAGTGGATGGTATGTTGAGTTGTGCAGCTGTTATAACTTGATTCTTCCCAAAGTAGCTTCTTGATTCTGCTATACATTTTCTGGTATATATACGGTGTGTGTGTATATATGTATATATATATATATATATACATATCTCCTCAAAAATTATTAAAATCACACTATTAAATTATAATTCCTCAATGAAGGTTTGTTCTTCATTATTAATTCAATAAATGATGTTTTATTTCTTCCAAACTATCTTGGTAGCCTTTATTTTTAACCAAAATATTGGAGGGGTGTGCCCGTTTTCAGTCCATTGAATCTAATTGTCCCTTAATTCACCTTCCCCTTTTCTTTAGTTTCCCTTCATGCCTATTTAATTGTTCATGTCAAACAAATGCAGAATACATAAAATATTTTCCTGCTCATAAAATCACTTGATTTAGCAGGCCAAATATAGATTTTTTTGAAGTATATCAACAGATATAGGGTAAATAAATTCCATGATGCACTCACTTAATCAAGCTAACTAGAGAATTTCTCTAAGAAATAAAGTCTCTCTTTGAGAAGCTGATTTTCCTTTAACTTTGTGGAGTTTGCTTTTAGATGTGTTAATATCGGAGGATGATGATTATTTTACTTATATAGTATCTCCATCATTTGTTAATAATTAACATCAGTGGCCTGGGTTGTCATAAGTTGACCTGTGTTGCTATCTCACGGCTGCTGTCAGAATTTTAAAAGCCTATTTTCATTCTGGTTTTATTTTTCTTTCTCAGATTTTTGCAGTTTATCAAGTCTAATTTCTGCAGATTCCGAATGCCTTTTCTATTTGTTAGATTTTGGATTTTTTTTTCTAGCTTTAATAGCTACTTTGACAAGATAGGCTTTAATCTTACTTTCTTCCTTATGCTGGTCTTTTTTACTTCTTCTAGTCTCTCAGCCTCTCACATCTGCACTCATTAGGCTGGTGATCTGCCATTTATTTGCTTGTTGTCTTTGCTATTTCTTTTAGCATCCTTCCCTTTATTATTCAGCTATTTTTCTCTCTGTTAGGCTTTAACTTTATGAACAATCCATCACAAGTGGAATGCAAAATTACAGAATAGGAGCTCTGAGCACCCTGAATTAATACTGTGTATTAATTTGCTCATGTATTTTTAGAGGGTATTTTTGTATAGGTCTTGTTCTTCCATAAGTCAAGTTTGCTTCTGAATCAACAAGGTTTGCTTATTTTTTGTCTGTCCTTATCCTTTCAGTATTGGTATGTCCAACAAGGAAGTGGCAGATTGAGCTTGGAGAGGTGTTGCAGGAAAACTCTCATTTACATTGTTTGAAACAAATGAAGAATGAAGATGTTTATTTATAAATTATACATGATTAACTGATGGTTGGTATACTATGTGTTCCAGATCATTATCAGCAACACAGCAGATATACCACGGTAGTGGACACTTACCAGAAGGCTGAGAGACCCACAAATTTCTGAATAGTCCCTACTCACACACAAGACATTTCTATCTCTGGTTGGAGGTGTGGGTACTCCAAATCTACATGTGTCCCTGCTGCTGTCTACAGTCTGCTGGGGCTTGTCCTGGTGCAAAAACCTACTCAAGGTCCTGCAGGCAGACTGAGGTGGATGGAGGTCTCCATGAGTGGCATACCAGGCCAGGCTCTGGTGGCTTGAGGTAAGCTCTTGAATTCAGTAGTAGGACTAGATTTCAGTAGTATTCTTGTTAAATCCCGAGTACATGCTAAAGTGGTTTGCTGAGTTAAGTCATGAGCAAGTTCTGAGTCACTGACAGGTCGATTTTATTAGATCACCTATTTTTTACAGGTAATGTTATTTTCCCGTTTGATGTAAATACACTCAACTTGTGTTTTTAGGACAGTGACAGCTCTGCTTTTTAGCCATTATGTATCCCCATAGGAACTGAATTAATTATGGTGATTTTAAAAATTTGCCTACATGTGAATATGTAAAGTTTTCTACTTGACTGTAAAACCTGACCTTACTAAGGTTAGTGTTATATAAAATTTATGATGCTCACTTTGTTTTTAAATTAATCCCCTAAAACAGTTTAAAATACATTTGTCAACACATATTCATTCTGACCTCCAGTCTGACCCACCCCAGTAAGCTACTGCTAAGTTATAATTAAACTACTGAAATAAATCCACGAGACTGCTTTGCAAAATTCAGATATTGAGGCAGTATTTATGCCATGTCTTTATATTCTTTTTGTGGGATAATTATCAAGACCTTGGGCCAGGGATAAGGCTTGCTATCTGCACCATACACTACATTTTCTTTGTAGACAGAGATCTCAGTAGTTGAAGTTAAGAAAGGCTGACTTGGCTGAAGGAGGAAGTCCTGTGGAGATACGATGAAAATTTGGACACAAGCCAACAGTGTGAATTTCCAGCACAGAAAGCCAACTGCATCCTGGACTGCATCAAAAGCAATGTGGCCAGCAGGTCAAGGGAGGTGATTCAAGTTATAACGGCTGCACAACTCAACATACCATTGCACTTACAAGAAATGTAAGTGCAATGCAATATGCACTTACAAGACATTTTCAATATGAGAGGTGACAGTACTTAACTACATAGTGTTAAGCACTGTGCACAGCACCTGTAAAGCTGAATCACAACCTCTGTAAAGTTGCTTTCCACCCAGTCAGCCTCCAGCCTCTACTGGTGCCTGCTGCTTTCCAGTACCAGAAGGGGGCTTGCAAAAAAGATGGAGAGCTACTTTTACACAGACATGTAGGACAAGGGTCAACGCTTTTAAACAAAGAGAGGAGAGATTTAGGTTAGATGTTAGGAAGCGATTCTTTACTGTCATGGTGGTGAGGCACTAGAACAGGTTTCCCAGAGAAGTTGTGGATGCACCATCTGTGGAGGTGTCCAAGGCCAGGGTGATTTGGCCTTGAGCAAACTGATCTAGTGGGTGGCATCCCTGACACGGGCAAGGATGTTGGAACCAGATGACCTTTAAGGTCCCTATACAAAGCAAAATTTCAACAAGGGTGTACAAGGATGGCTCACAGCTTATTTCTTTATTCACCAGTAAATAATTTGGCCATCTTACCGTATTGTGGCATAGGATACTGGTGTTTTAAGAACTGAATAATGTGCAATGCCTTTTAATAATAAAATAATTTCTTAATAACTTTTAGAAGAATTTGAAATACTTAAAGTGAATTCTCTATCAGTGATTGAAAGCATTTTATAATGCCTTCTTCCCTTATAATGGTCTTTAATGTGTCTGCAATCCTTGGTGCCAAATACCAGTGGGAAAATTTGGAACAAGGAAGACTTTCCCTTGGTGGAGTATTGGGTTATGGAACACTTAAACAGACCAGACATACACAAGTGAACAGGACCTCATAGGATGTATTCAAAAATTGTGAGGGAGCTGGCAGATGTTATTGTAAGGCCTGTCTTAGTAATTTTTGGAAGGTCATGGCACTTGGGACTAGAGGAAAGCCTGTCTTCAAGAAGGTCAAGAAACTTAGATCCTTTGTGAGATCCTTGACAAATCAATAGAGCAAATTCACCTGGAATTCACTTCCAACCATACAATAGATAAGAAGGTGTTTGGAAGTACTCAACATTGATTTATGACATGGACATTTTGCCTGATCAACCTCATAGTCTTCCATAATGAAGTCATTATGTTTGTGGATGTGGGTTGAGAGTGGATGTTTATCTTGCCTGTAGCAAATCTTTTAACTCTGTTTGCCATCATATACTCATAGACAAATTGATGAAGTATGGACTAGATGAATGGGGATGTGGAATTGAAAACTGACAGAATGTCCAGACTCAAAGAGTTGTGATCCATGACATGAATTAAAAAGTTGAGAATGGTCACTAGTGATGTACTGAGCAAATCAAGAATGGATCCAGTACTGTTTGCAATCTTCATTAATGACCTGGATGATGGGACACAGGAAGCCCTCAGCAAGTTGGCAGATGGTACAAATCTGGAAGGACTGGTTGATAACAGATGGCTTTGCTGACTTTCAGAAGGACTGGCTGACATGCTGACTGTCAGAACGGGTTGACATGAAGTTCAAGAAAGGGAAATGCAAAGTCCTTCACTTAGGGAGGAATAACTCCAGGCACCAGTAGAGGCTGGAGGCTGACTGTGTGGAAAGCAACTTTATAGAAAAGGACTTTTGGGTCCTAATGGACACTGAGTTGTGCCTGAGCCAGCAATGCAGCCTTGTGACTAAGGATGACAACCCTCTCAGCTGCATTAGGCAAAGCACTGGCAGCAGGCGAACGGAGGTGATCCTGCACCTCCACTCAGCACTGCATAGTGAGGCAGCATCTGGAGTCCTGTGTCCACTGCTGTGCTCCCCATTACAAGAGAGATATGGACATCCTGGAGTAAGATCCAGGAAAGGGCCAAAGAGATCTAGGAGCTGGAGCATCTGACCTATAAGAAGCTGAGAGAGCTCTGAGTGTAGAGCCTAAAGAAGAGAAGTCTTATCAATATGGAAAACTTCTGACTGGCAGGTGGCAATGAAGACTGAGTCAGACTGTTTTCAGAAGGGCCCACTAAAAAAGCAATGTGCACAAATTGGAACAAACTGAAAATTCTCTTGAACACAGATAATTTTATTTTTTTTTTCACAGAGAGGGTGGTCAGACACTGGAACAGGTCCCAGGTGGAGTTCATCCCAGATCTCCTTCATTGGCAGTACTCAAAAACAGACTGCATATGATCCTGAGCAGAGCAACCTGGTCTAGTGGGAAGCATCCCTGCCCATGGCAGGAGGGGTTAGAACTAGATCATTTTTAAGATCCATTCCAGTCCCTTAACACTCTGTGATTCTATGATTTTCACAGTGGTTTGAATTATATGATCTCCAGAAACCGCTTCCATTCTTATCCCTCCTGTGTTTCTATCCCAATGATTTCCTGTAAGTTTGAGGATTTTTTTGTTAAGTTTATAGTCTCAGGCAAACCAAAAAAAACCCCTTGTGAGTGCAGAAAAATGAACATGATTAGCGTTTCCATGCTTCTAATAATCAGATTTTAGGAAAAAAAACACCAATCTGTACTGCTTTTTGTTTTATTAATTGATGATTCTGAAAACATTTAAACTAGCAGAATCAGGAAAACGTGCAATGAAGAGGGCTACTGTTGTGGATTTTTTGCATAGCTTTAACTAGATTATCCAGTATAATTGTTGGATTTTCTTGTTTTTTTATTTTGTTTCTCTCATAATTCCATTTGGAACATCTCCATAGAAATTTATTCTATACTTAAACAATAATTTTTTGAAAAGTTCCTGTACTGTTGGATTAGGTTTTCATTTTTTTGTTCACTTTTCACTTTTTTTTTTTTCCTTTTTGGTACACAGTTACTAAAACTACACTTTTGTGTGACTGTTTCTTCATTGTTCTTTAGCTAATTTTTTCACTGTATTAACCTGAAGTATTCAATATGTGATTTGGTCCTCGGTATTCTGAGATTGTCTTGGAAGTAGTGGAATTTAAAATTATACCACTTAGATCTTTTTTAATGTCATTTTCATTTCTAAATTATGAAGATGCTTTATAATTTGATAATGTACCCTTTGCTTGTTCAGGAATTTCAAAGAATTTTTAATGAGGTATGAAAACTTACATTGTTTAGGGGGTCTTGATAGTTGTTGACAAAGTGGTTCAGATGGATTTCATCTAAAAAACTTTGCAGAATCCTGAATTATGCCCTTGTGCATGAATTTTTATAGCTATGATAATAACTATGCTACAAATGTTACAACTTGAAAAGCTGTCAACATTTGTGACAAAATTTAAACTAATTATTTTTACAATGAAAGCCTGACTTGACAGAGAATTTTCAATTTACTTTGGCTTCATTGGGACTAAAATTAAATCCCTTAGATTTTTTTAGCAGTTGTGCTAGAATGCTATTTCTCTTTTATAAGTGGAAAATAATACCTTAGTTTCAGGTACAAGGAATGGAAAGAGAGTATTCAAGATTACTCCCAGGATTTTTAATGGCCTATTAACATCAGTGAAAATCATCTGAATACTGAAAATGTGTATCCCCTGTAGCACAGAAATCAAAGGAGGGTAACAAAGGTGTTATGGTTTCAGACTG